>CM024609.1:36323232-36714904 GCA_014182575.1 Eucalyptus decipiens | reverse complement strand
AAACAGGCGTCATCAGGATCTAAATGATGCCTGTACCGATAGCATCACCTAACCAGGTTTCCTAGAAGGTGCCGGATCCTCGGCACTCTGCGAACGTCTACAGAAACGATAAGAAGCAAGCACCCCCACTTCTCCAATCCGTACCGAGGATGTTTCAAAAACACCTTTTGTAATAAAATTCCGACCTTCGAAGAAAAAAAGAATAGAAAAAGCGCATTGAGTGTCATTGAGGCTAACAATTGAAAAGCGCAAACGTTTTCCACTTCCTCTGCAGCTTAGATAACCCGAACAAGCGAAAACGATAATGCGCGCCCTCGACATAAGAAGATCTGCACACGTCGTGCCGCGATCCCCGACACCGCAGCGCCGCGTTGCTTTTCCATCCGGTCGTTAACCGGGATCGAGAAACCCTCAGTTGGGGGCAGAAGCGGCAGAGCAAACAAGGGAAAAAAAATCATGCTAAGCGGTCGACCGCGCGCGCGCTCCACCAGCTCCTCAAACAACAGAAAACCAGGAGCTAGGGAACAACCGAAAAGAAGCCGAGTCGCGAGCATCGGGACCGCCGGAGAGAACACTGGGAGCAGCTGTCGTCGCCGTCACGAAAAGGCTCGAGCTCGAGCGGCGGAGGCGCGCGCACGAGACGAACGCATCGACCGCCGACGGTTCCGGACGCAAATGCCGTCCGGTTCCTCGAGAGGCATTGAAAATCCGGCACGTACCTGGGTGACGTGCCGTCGGGCTGAATCTCGTGCTCCAGGCAGTAGAGCTCCCAGCAGGAGCGCTCGACCTGAATCCCCGCCTGCCCGATGTGGCGTTATCACCTCCTCATCCTGTCCTCACTCTCTCTCTCTCTCTCGCTCGCCTCTCTCTAGATGAGCTGCCGCGCCGCAGTTTCTGCAGAGGACGAAGAGGAAGAAAGAGAAGAGGAGAAGGGCGGAGAGATCGGGACCTGCTCGAAGGCACGGGGTTACTTATGTAATCCGTCTGCGACGGGGCGAGCCGTTTGTCTTGCTTGATTAACGAAAATGCTTTTGATCTTAGCTAGCTCGACTGGCTTTTACGTGGGGGCCCCTGCCTTTCGGCACCAGCTGTGTCGAGCTGATGAGCCGCCCCTGGCTCCGCTCGGCTGCTGTCGGTTGCGGCTGGTCCACCTGAGCGGGACGGCTCGGCGGAATTTTATCATGGAGCGATTTTCCCTTTCTTTCTTTTTCATAATTTCTCGAGCCAAATTAGGATAAAGGAAATGTATTTAATTTATATATTGTTTTTTCGAAAAAGAGTCTAGTCAGGGATCTCTCGTATTATTAGTGTGGAGGAGCAGTTAAGATTTGACTTTTTGGCGTTACCCCAGGGCCAATGATGTGATGCCACGTTCCTCGGCTCTTGGTGAAGTCTGAGAAATATCCCTAATAGGTATTAATTAGAGAAAAAGCAAACGTGCTACCTACCATTTCTCTACTATACAAACGGATATATAATAACGATATCTTCTCTTCTCTCTTCATAATATGACAAATCATTTATAACTCATCAAGTATTTTTTTTTAGCATAACAACATATTTGGAAATTTTTTCTTTTGTTAGGTGAGGGACAAAGCGCTACCATTGCGTTGGTATAACGTTTGCAATATATATTATGTTAGTGAACATTTATTTTTAGATCAATTAATTGTTTTGTGCTTTGTTAATTTAGTCAACGTGCACCTTTTACGATTAATAATACATTACAACGATAGCTGCTATAAAGTCAAAATGTTTTGTGCTCCATCTTAATCATATTTTCATATGACGATTGCCATAACTTGTGGAGGTATGTCTCATTTCATATCAAAATGCAAGGTTTACTCGTTCTTCTTCATATTCCTTAAACAAATGTTTCCTTAAATAGAACAAAGTCCTATGGTATTGAAATTATATCCATGGTAGAAGACGGAACTTATAAATTACCAAAAAGGTATTGATCTTCAAATGTTGACTACCGTAGTTGAAAGATATCCAAAGATCTATGATCTATTCCTTCCCCCTAAAAGAACGAGAAATTAATAAATTAAAAATACAAATATAAAATCCACAAAATTATTTCTATGTAACACTACGACACCAATGTTTTGGGGCTCATTATTAAAATCTCCAAATCTATACCAGTGTAACCATCCATGGCAAAAAATAAATAAAAATAAAATTCTCATGGGATATAAGTATCTTGAACCTTTTTCGCTGCTACTAATATCTCAAAATCAGATCGATAATTGAGGAAATTCTTGTCAAAATCCACTGAAATTTCTTTTTAGAGTCCAAAGTTTTGTGTTTTTTTTTTTTTTTGGTGTAGACAAATTGTCACATCAATGCAAGTTTGGGTAGGAGTGCTAAAAATACCCAGACTGGCCAACTAGACTCAAATCAAAAATTTTGAGCACTTTTTAGGTTTGGTTCTTTTTGGTTTGCGTAAAAAAAGAAAAAGGAGGAGGCACGGGGGACGAAGACAGTTTCTGTATAGGTGCCCGAATCTAACCGAAACCCTCTAAACCACACACTGTCTTCCGCCCCTCCAAGAAGGTTTCTTACCTGTTGCCTTATGCACCTCAAATCACCAAGAGCAAGGCTCTTTACTCTATCCTCCTCGATCAAAATCTTTTGGTCCCGCCACTGCTCCTCTGCCCCTCGCTGCTCCTCTGCCCCTCGCGCTTCGCCGTCGCCATGAAGTCGGTCCTTGGTCTTGTCGGTGAGACCTTCCTTGTGCTTATGGCCTTGCTTGTCCTTCTCGTGCTCATCTTGCTTGTGGCCCAGTGGCCTCCTCCTCCCATGTGGAAGGTCTCTCCGATCTTGCTGGAGATTCTTGGCGGCTTTTGGTCATCTCTCTCGGTATGATTTGACATGTGGAGGGCGAGTCTAGAGTCTGATTTGGGTTTGGGTTTAGGTTGATCCATAGCGCAGATATATGGTATAAATAAATAAATAAATAAAATGAAAAAAATCACTAAAAACATCAAATTATACCGCTACGATGCATTTATCCGAACTCTTTTTTTTTTTGACATCAAAAACTCTAAAATATACCGTCCGTGACATATTGATCGTAATCTTTTATCATTATATAAAAAACTAAAAACCTATATTTATAACACACATTTATCCTCTATCAAGATTTATCGGATGATTTTTAGCTAAGACGCTGTTTGTATTACAATTAGCCATCTCTACATCGTTTGCTTTATGACATTTAAGTAGACCAGGTTTTAAATGATGCTCATTAGGCGGAACCTTGAAAGAAAGTAAACATATCATACGGGTATAAGTTCGAGACTCCGGTGCATAAAAAAATGTGATGATAAATGTGTAATGATGGGCATAGTTTGAGATTTTTTTTTAAAGCTTTTTTCATATATATATATATGTCCTCTCATTTTGGACACGGTACTGGGCTCTAACATGTTGCCATCTTAGGGCCGGATTTTACCCAGTAGTCGCCGAACCCAATTAGGCCCAACACAATAAACTGGAAATGAAACGACAGAAATTTTCGGATAAAATAAGAACCAGAAGAAAATAAACAGCGGCGGCCCCCTGAAATGAATCCACGAAATAGGAGAGAGATAACAGCTGCACACTTCAGAGGAAGTGAGGACGACAAGCTTCTAAGAATTGCATTCCACTCACAGACTACAGAGACAGAAGAAGAAGGAGGGTGAAGGAGAAAGCAGGTGCGACACGATGAGCGGCGTGAAGGCGGTGGCGCTCATCATCGGCGACGCCAACGTCAGGGGCTCCCTGCAGTTCCTACAGCAGCCCAACGGTCTCTCCCTCTCTCTTTCTCGCTCTCTCTCTCTCGCTCTCTCTCGCTCTCCGTGCGAGTCGATTGATGTTGTCTGTGAATCGCAGGGGCGACGCACGTGAAAGGGAGGATCAGCGGGCTCTCCCCGGGCCTCCATGGCTTCCACATCCACGCCCTCGGCGACACCACCAACGGCTGCAACTCCACCGGTGCTTAACTTCCTCTCTCTCTCTTTATTCCGACACCGAATTTGGTTTCATTAGTCTATCCTACTAATTGCGCTGCGTGTCGCTAGGACCGCATTTCAATCCGCTGAAGAAAAACCACGGAGCTCCCGCCGATAGCGAGCGTCACGCCGGTGATTTGGGCAACATCGTGGCCGGCCCAGATGGTTCGGTCCATTCTCTCGGTTTCCCTTTTGTGCTTTCTTGTGTCATGGTCGTTTAGCTGATTTGGTGGTCGTGATGGTTCGATATTTCGATTTGGTGCTGCAGGAGTTGCTGAGGTTTCTATCGTGGATGTGCAGGTAATGCTATTCAATTTCATATTGATCGATGATTTCCCTTTTTAGGAAGAGGGTTTCATCGTGTGTGGCTTAAGAAGGGGAAGATATGAGTTTGAGACTTGTTGGGAAGCATGCGAATTGCAATCTTTATGGGAACTTTTAGCTAGTTAACACCGCCTCCGCTAGAAACACATGCATGACCTATTCTATCAAGGGAACATGGGGCAGTGGAATGAATTCTTTCGGATGCTACTTGAGTTGGGATAAATATACTTCACTCTTTAAGTTGATTATGCTAAGTATTATTTACCAGTTCATTGCTTCTTCAGATCCCCCTAACTGGCCAGCACTCGATATTAGGGAGGGCTGTTGTTGTCCACGCTGATCCTGATGACCTTGGCAAAGGTAATACTCAATAGTGACTCGAAGGATCCTCTCTCGGAATGTATGTTCTTTTGCGAGACTCAAGCTGCAAAATTTGGGCTCTTTGGAATTGATAATGCAGTTGTGAATTCATGGGATTTGATGAGCTTCTGATGCAATAACACATAGATACTTCAGAGTATTGCTGTTGCCTAGAGCGAGCATTGAAACTGCTAAAATCGGAAAGCAACTAGCTCTGACGTGGGTGGGTGGTAACTAGGAAGATGGTATCTACTGTCTGTGTTACAAAATTTTGGTCACGAGGTCATTATATACCCTGCAAAAGGAAAATCACTTTTGGGTTCTGGAAAGGGGGCCTTTTGAGGATGCTTTCCACCCGGTGCCATGTATCTCAACTGATAAATGTCTCGTCGAAATCCTAGCCCTTGATAATCATGCATTTGTATTCTTTTACACCATTAGCAACTATGCATTCTCATTCTTTGATCCGATCTCATCTCGAATGACTAATTCTCGCCATTTCTAGGTTGAATTATGTTGTGAAAGGTGTAAATCTAACTTTTGCCATACGTGTCAAACAGGTGGGCATGAACTTAGCAAGACAACTGGGAACGCAGGTGCAAGAGTCGGATGCGGTAATGTGTCTGCTTCCTCATGTGGAAGTGAACCACATTCTTGTCTTGTAGAGTTGAAGGCTCTCTTTTCCTGTTTAACTCTACTGTTCTTCACTACTCGCTTATGATATTTGGCAGGCATCATCGGGCTCCAGTCATCGGTGTAGAATTTACCGCGTGAACTCGAGAGTGTACATTTCACGCATCTCCTAAGAGCGCATATATAAAATGATTAGCCAACGCAAGAATGTGTTGGGCTAAGGGACTTAGTACGTTGCTGGCATGGAGGATAATCCAAGCTCACAAAGGAGTTAAGTCGGAGAAGCAAAAAACTTAATTGTATCTGAGACATCGAGTAGAGATCATGTATCGATGACTTGGATTGCTTTCACTTGGCACTTACTAAAAGCTGTTCCCTCTCTATTTCTTCAGCGTTTTGAGCTGCACAAACAGAACACCTGACACCTTGAGAACAAATCAAGTCCTGCAGCCAAGTAACAGGAGTAACCTATTTCTTGCAGCACCAGTAGTGATAGAGGATTATCTCAGGTTTCGTCAGAGCCCCTTTATACTTGAAGCACCGTAATGACGGCGTCTCATTGAAGCCGCTATACGGAGGGACTCTTCTGTAAAATCCTATTGGAATATTTAGCCAAAAAAAAAACTACAGTTAGGAGGAGCTCAAGTAGGTCCAATTGGCCTCCATCACGGCATTTTTATTCCTGGCTAGTGACCTTTGATTCAAGGAGGAAGAGGAGGCATCTTCTAAGATGCGGTGAAACTAGAGGTCCTGACCATACACGGTCCAGACGAGAGTGGACAGAGCATCGTGCAGATACCAATGCTCGGCTTATTAAATTTGCGATCATAACAAACACCTCATTTAGAAGATGTATCTCCACTCTTTTATCTCCAGCATGAATGGCCAACGCTATAGCATCATGATTTACTTGCACGTTTCGAAAGCTACTGATAGCCTAACACGAAATACACATTTGAAGAAATACTACCACCTCTTGACAATTACTAAGCATTTCTGAAAATTTTGGGTTTCAGATTATGGACTTTGGAAGTTTCGTGCTATGAGCTAACAATTTTGGAGTAATATCAATAATTGCCCTTCTAATGACATTCAGAACGGTGCTCATGCCATGTGGCCTGGGTCGATGATGACCAACCGGAAGAAATCATCTGGCCAAAGCAATCAGAGGATTCACTGAATAATTGCTCAATTGCCACACGAGACTCAAGTATGGCTTTGATCATATGATCTCACATTCCTAAGTAGATTGCGTGGGAATAAAGCACCTGATCGCCCACCGCTTCCCACAATGTTCATTTCAACGTCTTCGTGAGGTAACACACCATTGATGAAAAGCTCTAGCAAATTATGGCCACTCAGCAATCACCACAAACTATTATGTACGACTATATGCAAAACGCTTCCATTTCTCAGCTTACCATCGAAATGCAATATGAGCCATCATTCAACTAGTACGGCCAAAGTTTTTCGATGGCGAGGTACCTCACAAGATCCATTCAGGCAGAATTAAGTGAACATGAAATTGGCCACGCACTAAATTATCGCGATAGGCATAAAACGAACATAGCTTAAGTTCCTCCTATAGATGGAGCAATTCTTTCATCACCCATCGATATCGACTGGGTAAGCAAAGATGGCAGGAACTCGAAGGAGAGGACTAGTCAAACAAGAGGATAGTCATTTACGGTATTAACTTGGTTGAGGCTAGTCAAGCGAGAAGACTCAGACCATATCCCAACAGTAAAACTTGTAAACCATTTAGAAGAGTTACCAATAACCTCAATTCGGAATGCAATTTGCATCTTCAAAATTCAAACAGAAAGCACTGCAATTATTGAAGGCGCGTTCAACTGCTACTTCCATACATCATGGTTAAATGACAATACTGACCCTCATTGCAGACTACCTTCAGAAGAGAGAACCCTGAGATCTTTTTAACCTCTCAACCAGGTGTTTCTATATGACGAGTTGTCACGTAGTGAAGCATCATGAGGCTTGTACTCCATAATGTAGTTGTGAGGAAGCTTCAAGTGCCGCTTAATCGAATCCCTCAAAGCCATAACAGCCTGTAAAATCAAAAGACAGTCAGCAAATTGTAGCTCACCTTGTGGCGAGACAAAAGGGAAATGAACTTTACACACCTGATTATCAGAAGCATTGCGGTTCCACACACTCAATATGTCTTCATTAAAGCGAATGCTTAACACTGCACCACATATGTCATCACTATAGTCGAGTTGATCACCAACTAAGGCAAGTACCTGGATACATGTGCAAGAGAAAAAAATTGGCATACATTTATGCATACACGCGTATAACTGCAGTTCCCTCACCAAAGGACCAGCATTTGCAATACTATATACAATCCTCATAAGACTTTGAAAAAGAGACTACCTTCCCTGCTCTCCTGCTCTGTAGCAGTCCTACTCAATGAACAAGATAGGATGCCCTTACATATTGCATACTAAACTTTTACATATAGTCATCCTATATAGACTCGAGTTTTATCATTATTGCCATGCATATGGAAAATGAGGCAAAGGTTCCTTTAAAGAACACACACCTTGTTTCAAATATTTACTTTGTATAACTTAAGAAAAACACTCAAGTTGCAATTTTTTTACTTTGATCACAAACTACATGTTGTAAACAGGTCCGGACTCAATGGACTCTGTTTCAAAACCAATTGATGCTTCAGGTGTTGTTCAGACAACCAAATGCAATGAAGGGATTACACCTTCACTTTGAATGGGTTTTATCTAAAAATAGGGTTCAGAAATTAACTTTTCAAACTCACCATTTTATAGCTTTGCCATAAGGGTAGGTGTGCCAACAAGACGCCAATCATTTCTTTCTTTCTAGACCAGGAGAAAATTCGACAAAATCAAAGACTAAATATTCTCTTTAAGAATGACATTAGACGTACATGCTAGAGTGGCATGCACACTTTGACCATATAGTATGAGCTATCTTGGTCTATGGAAATACTCACATCAATTCAACCTAACGTGGGACGCTGCAAGTACATCATCAGCTCATAGAAATCTTTTGCAAAGGCCTGAGCTTGGGGTAAACAGAAGAAAAATAACATTGTTCGATAGATGATATAGAATCCAGCAATTGGTGGGAAGTGTGGGCAAAGAATAAGATTGTTAAATTTGTTTTTCTCTTACCAAATCCTCCCAGAAGCGACCAGACACCACCTTTTTAAACCGTATTATCCACTTTCCACCGTTGCAATTGGCTGAGTCCTGGAAGTTTGATCTTTTCAAGGTTATGCATCATTCAGCCACGTATGACCGACAAAAAGTGGCTAAAAGCATAAAAGAGATAACTAAATGAAGAATCAACATCATCATCATCAAGAACTGCAGAACAAAAGCGTCACCTCCCATAGAGGACGGATTCCATCCTTAAAAAGATGCAGATCTGTTGGGCTTGGCAGAGCAGAAGGGCGAGCCAAGTGGCAATAGCAGACCCAAAAACCTTCAACCTACACACAGAAGATATTCTAGAACATTTGTTTAGTCTGCCATGACTTCATCTTGAAAAACAACAGTCTACATGAATTATCCTGTGATGGTCAAGATGATCTTACCGTACTAAATTCAACAATTTTCTTTATATTGTCCTCATATGATGTTTGGGTCCTAACTCCTGGAGTTCGACGAGTGTACCAGAAAACAAACTTGTACTGCAACAACAAGAAGCAACACCAAATGATAAGCTTCGATCCTAAATAAGAAGCACAACATCCATTTCAATATCATGTGCTTGATTCACATCAAAATTAACTATCCTAATTATCAATGCCATGCTAACATTACCAATTTACCAGACAACAGTCTTGCATTTGATGGAAGGGTGAAATGGAAATGTGGAAAGTATAAGTAGCGCAACATCTTCCTCTGCTTTCTGAAGTACCAATTCTAGTGAGGATTCTCCATAAAAGAAGCAATACCTAATCCCCAGTAACATATATTCCCCAGAATGCCTACTTAACCACACACAGACAAACCAAACTCAATGTACTGGTAATTCAAAACAAACTAAACCAGAAAATAAAACAATGGGAACACCCATTTTCGCTGCTCACCATCCACCCCTTCCTATCTCAAGATAAATTCAAACCAGTTGACAGAGAAAACCCAAATTTTCTTCTTGCATATAAAAGAGGTCAACCACGACGTCCTCAAACGCACCCAATTAACTAAGCCGATACCGGCACGCTCAAGGCAAATGTAAAGCGGGGACACGCCATGCCAATCGTGCCGTGCCGATGGCATTCGAGGTAAAACTACGTCTGGATCGGAACAAACACAAACCCACTCGCCCAAAAATCTCCACTTTCACCAACACGCCATTCCACTAGAGTGATTTCAATCAGAAAACAACCCCCCCTCCCAACCCAGAAATAAAGGAACTTGAAACATGAACTCTCACATCAAATCAAACAACGCATAACATTACGAACACATTGCAAACCGTAGGATGCGAGCGCACGAGAGAGCGAAACCTTGAGAGGATGGAGGCCGGCTTTGAGCTCGTGAGCATGGCGCTCGCGCTGGTCCTGGCTGTAGCCATAGCTATCGGCAGATTCGACGAGCGGCTGCGAACCGCTGTTGCTGTTCTCGGTGTTGTTGTGCTCGGAGTGCTTCTCTGCTTCTACTTCCATTCCTCCTCGCTTCGCAGGTATCGATTTCTGTCCGAGAGAAGCCTCCCAAAAGAAGCCCTAATTTTCCAGCACTAATCCTCTTGGACTTGAACTCGCCTTTCTCCAGATGGCACCCTGTCGCTCGTGGAACGCTACCGACCTAATTGAACAAGTGAAAATGATCATTTGGATTTTTTCCCCTTTTTTGGTAAAGCAACGATTTTTCTTTTTCCGATATTTGTATGGATTTCTGTTTTATTAATTTGGTGAGTTACTCTTATTAGCGACGAAACATGATTAGAGGGTCCGAAACTACCGCATGGTGTTGACTCTATATCTTGCCAAGGAACATGTTACTCAATTAGCATGATTCAAAACTGATGAGATTACCTTCGTCCTTTTATGTCCTAATAAGTCAAGACATTAAAAACGAGATATAAAAAAGAGTTCATATTTTAATAGATATCTTGATTTTTTTTGGATAAAAATCACCGTGATAAATTTGAATTATTGCGCGTTAAGACTATTATTTTGTTCCCTATGAAGAGTATGAAGTGAATGAGAACTTCGTCAAACTATACACAATTAGGATCATAAATTCATAGTGAATGTTGTCGAACTTTAGTAAATGAGAAAAAAGATTATCTTTTTTTTAACTGCACCCGTTTCATGATGTTGCAAGCATTTTCCCTATGTTTCTCCCTCTCTCGTGTTATTGATTGTGAGTACTTTTTTTTATCAATGATCTTAATCATGTTTGTCTCGCAACATCCGAGGCAGATAAACCTAAAAAGGATATTATAATATACAAAATAGCGATGGACGTTGTGTTATTTCACTGAGTATAAATTTGACGAGAGATGCATTTTGACACTTCTTTAACCCCAGAAAAGAGCGGACATATTTATCACCGCATGCGGTGCCTAATCAATGAATAAGATCCACGATCCTCTTGGAGGAGAGGAGTTCGAATTCCGCCGACCGTGCGGGATCTTAGTGCGACGTCGGGGTGGTGGGTCTTCCGCATTAGCGTCTGCTTTTCTATTACTCCGAGCTCGTCGAGTTGTCCAAAGATTGAGTACGGTGTGCGGGTTTTCTACCATAAAAAAAAAAAAAAAAAAGGGACATATTTTCATAATACATTAACATATCATTTTTCCCCATAATTTCTCGAAATCCAAGCTTTATTTTTCGATTTATGGCAGTAAAGTCAAAATTGTCTTCTTCAATTTTCTTTTTTTTTTTAAAAGCACAAAGAAATTAATCAAAGGAGATTTTTTCTCTCTCCCTCAGCAAGTCATCTCTCGCCACGGACGCGCGACTCACGTAGGCGGCTTTGGGCTTCGGAAAAAGAAGAAGATATTTTCTAAATTTATTTCGGCTAGTCGCAAAAATATATATTTAATAAGAAAACAAAAATAAATATAAATTAGGAACCAACCCCGCAACCCCCATTTTTCTCGAGGCTGTGGGAGAAAAAGAAGGGCAGGAAAAAGAAAATCATTTAGATAATCACCCAACAGCTAGAGAGAGAAAGAGGAGAGAGAGGCCGCGACATTGTTGACGAGCTCGCAACCGCACGCAGAATCGAAGAAGAAGAAGAAGAAGGAGAAGAAGAAGAGGGAAGCATTGGATGCGATCGGATTACATTCCATTTCTGGGAGACGAAGATAAACCGTGCCGCCCGTCTTGTCGGCTTGCGAAATCCCCACCTCCTCTTTTTCCTTTTTTTTCTTTTCTTTTAATTTTATTATCTCCTTCTTTCCCCTCCTCCGTCGGTTCCTGGTGGTTTCGGTTTCCTCCGCCGCCTTCCCGTGTTGCTGTTGTTGTGGCATCGTCGGCCGTTTTGTGTTGGAAATGGCCCCTCCGTCCGTGGCCGCTCCGGTCCTCCTCGTCTGCATCGGCCTGCTGTCGTCCCCCCTGGCGGCGCGTCTCGTGTCGCCGGAATCGGCCACCGCTTGCCCGAGGGAGACTCCTGCTTTCCTGATCGGCTTGCGATCGCAGTGCTCCGGCTCGATCTCGCCTTCGCCGCCTCTCCAGGTGCGTCATTTTGCTCGATTGTCGCCCTCTGTGTTGCTCTCCTTTTTGGCGCATAGGTGGGTTGGGATTGTTGCGAGGACTGGTTTGGATGGGATGTTTGATCTGGGTCGGTGATTCGTCGTTCTGGAGGCTTTAGATTTGTGCTGATTTTGGGATTGTGAATGAACGCGTTGACTTTTCCTTGGTAGTGTTCGGTGGTATGTAATTGTTCGGCAAAAGGGGAGGTCTTCTAGGATCAAGTTAATTGTATCCGAGAATTGAAAGAAATCTATGGTGGAATCTGTCATTTGGGATGTGGCTCTTGGGCCTTGACTTTTGCTTCAGCGTTTCTTTTTTCCCCCGACCTAAGCTTGTCGGATTTAGTTCTACTTAATGAAAGAGCGTTCGAAAATAAGGATCTTGTTATTGTTTCTTTGCGAAAGAGGTCAGTTCTTTGCACTTGTGATATGACTTGGAAGAAGGCATCTATCGGGACATTTTAAATGGTTTGGTAGTTAAATGTTATTATTTTCTACATCAGTTCTTCAGAGACTAAAGAGTGATAATTAGATGTACGGGAAGGATTTTTGCTGCATGTAGACCTCTGGGGCCCTTGCTTGTTTATCTAGGGTCTCCACTGTCTTATTGGTAAGTGATTTTAGGGTAGAAATCATATCATAACAATCAGACACATGCATATCAAATGACTATGATAGAAGCTTCTATGTCAATATTATCTTAAATGTTCATATACCTTCTTTAATTCTGATGCGGTACCGTTTCAACTTTATTGATGTTTCCTAATCTTAGAATGTGTCCATAATTTTCTTAGCTCCCCAAGGAAATAACAGTAAAAGGAAGAATCATTCTTAATTGTCTAGTAGATTTCATGCTACATTTAGTTGCTCCTGTACTTGAAGATATCTGATGTATAATTGGTGAATTCTGTCTACATGTGAACTGTATGACTATATGAGATCTGCGACTTTTTCACAGAATCTTGAGAAACTGTAAGTTTTCTTTGACTTTCTTACTTCGAAGGAGTAACTGGGCCAGAGATTATTCTAACACAGCATGGGCAACAGATGGTGAGGAAAAAGGAGAGAACAGCTGAAACGGGCTGTGTGTCTAAAAGATCTGATTGAGTTCATGCTAAATAAATGGTGAGCAGTCATGTTAGTATTAGAAAGGACCGTATTAGGAAGAGTTCGATTCTGCGAAATATTTAAAATTCAAGGCCGCCTTTTGGAGAAATCATTGGCCTTTCAAGTCAGGGAATGCGCGTCTTTGCCTTGCAAAGTAATTTTCTTTCATCCTAATAGTTTGTTTCAATGCTGTCTCGCAGCTGATCAATGACAAATATGCACATACACATGCTCAAAGAGAGATATGTATAGTTATTACACTTGCTGGACTTCACTGGGTTTGGTGATATAAGATAGTCAATATACCCCATAGGATCAACTAAGTGGTTAAGGGCATACTTATTTCTGTGAATTTGGTGCGCCGTACAAGTTTGATTGCCACACCACTAAAGTACAAACAATTTCAGGGGTTTACCTACCTAAGGTCCTAAGGCGGGTGCCTCAATCCTAGTTATAAAACAATATAAGAGTGATTACCTAGGAGGAGTGGGAGAAGCTAGCACAAACTTTGACAGATCAGAATATCTGCTTGAGAATCCGTGTTGTTTCAGTGAAATAGGATAGTTTTAGTTCATCGGAGCCTGTCTTCCTATCCTCTGGACAAGATTATTGTTTTAGCTTTGTGACAGACTTCTGTCACTGACAACTTATTTAAGGACTTGTTCCCACGAGTTAATTCCGCAGATTTTCTGTCATTCATGAATTTCTGCAGTGTAATTCTTGCCATTAATCTTCTAGTTCCCCCATCAAAAAGTTCATGTGAGTTGAGTGGAGGAGAACACACAGGTACACGGAATTTTTTACAAGTGTTTCAGATGGAATCTTATTTACATTGATTAGTTGGACAATAAGTTAAAATTGAAATCATATCTTTCTTCTGGCACAAGGTTGGTATGACCTTGATATGTCTTGCTCAATAATCTGGTTTGACTTTGTTGTCCAGATAGTCCCATACCAAGATGTGTCTAAAATAGTATTCCTCTTGTTTTATGCCTAAATATTGTTTTCAGAGGTATTCATACTCTATTGTTGTTTGTAGTTTCTTGGGATCAATCATTAAGCAAATTGCTTGAGATTTTTTAACATTCCTTGTTAGACTCTTAATGTTCAAACGTGTCAGATATCTTGTCTATTTAGTTTATAGAAAGAAACTCATATGCATTAGCAAATGGATTTTCAATCATGTTTGATTACATTGATTGTTATGCTCACTGAAGTATGAGTATTGTATGATGCATTTGATATGAGGTGGGTATATTCTATTGTATGTGAATATTCTTGTTGATTTTTTAATCATTAGAGGTATGGCATCATATGTATTCATCCGTGTTTGTCCATTTACTCATTTGCTGCTATAAGCGTGGGTCAGTATTTGTGGAGGACTTCGCATACTCAGAAGGCTTTAGATGACTCCCGTCTCTCTCTCATAATTCAGCCCATAGTAGATTGTAGCATCTTATTATTTGGAAAATGAAGCTTCTTCATTTTCTTCTTCTTCTTCAGTGAAAATAAAGGTTGTTTGGTCACCTACTTTTTGCATTTCTAACTCTTAGACTGGTCTTGGTCTCATGTCCTCCTACTTTTGTAATCTTATCTTTTCCACAGCATTGAATATTCAATAACCCCTATTTCCTCTTCCTTGAGTTTCTCTTGCATGAATTGTCTTACTTTTGTTGTGGCAGGATGCTGCTTGCCCCAATTATTTCTTTCCATAGATTCAAAAGAATACTGTGTTCCGAGACTGATGTTCTACTAATACATAAACTCTTATTTAACTGTGTTTAGGTGGATGGGAACTTCCTTGATAAATTTCTGATGTCCAAACATCACAGTGGATATACTGCTGTACTTTTCTATGCTTCATGGTGCCCGTTTTCCCAGTCTATACGGCCTATATATGAAGCCCTAAGCTCTATGTTCCCTCAAATAGATCATTTGGCAGTCGAGCAATCCTTAGCTATGCCAAGGTTTGTGCTGATACTATCTTTACTAGTTATGCTGTGGAAAATGGTGTTTTATCTTGTTTGGCTAGGTATTATATAGTTGAAGCCACACAATGGAAACCTCTTTCTTTTACTTTGTCACTTGTTATTTGCACTACAGTTATTACAGATGAGGCTTACAGCTTTGTTCTACCTTTTCTTGGTGGTGGAAGATCGTAGAATGTGCATTTGATAAAACTTGAAAGACGTAGCTACTCCAAGGGGGATTTGTCAGAAACTTCTTGAGTATTCAAAAGGGACAACCCCACGGACTAGACTGCTTTCAAAACCATTTAGACATGAAATAAAGTAATGGCAAGAAGTTAGGACATAGTCATTATTGAGGATATGAGAGGTGGGTTAAAAAAAGGGATATTTGGAAGGAAGACAAATGATTTCATTAAAATCATAATGGTACAACTATATGCATCCTCAACTAACTACGTCTTGTGATTTTTTTGGTATACTATTAGTCTATTACTACGTCAAATACTTGTCGTTATTCGTGAAAGCTGATTCCTCTATTAAACTGTTAAATGATAGTTGCAATCTTGTATCGTCAAAAGATACATGGTTAATAATAAGAAAGGTCTATGGTTCTTTTTTATTTGTCCTTCTGGGATTAGGGATTTTGTATTGCTTTTTATCTGAGTTATTGCTGTGCTTATCCCTGAGCTGGTTTTACAGTGTATTTTCAAGATATGGGATCCATAGTTTGCCATCTATATTATTGCTGAATCAGACTTCAAGGTTGCAATACCATGGTCCAAAAACTCTCGACTCTCTTGTGGAATTTTACAAGACAAACACAGGTAAATGATTAGATAGAATTGCCCCATGAGCGCTATTGGCCCAATAGCTTTTAATTGATGCAGCCAATTTTGGCACCAAATAAACTCAGTTTGTGACATTTTGGATGCTCATTTTTCTTCTGTCTGCAACGCAGGCCTTCATCCTGTGCAAGCCATCATGGTAGAGCAGCCATCGCATCTTCAGACTTGTGAAAGTTCCAGGACACAGTTCAAGGATGTGCTGTCAAT
Source organism: Eucalyptus decipiens (assembly GCA_014182575.1). NCBI lineage: Eukaryota > Viridiplantae > Streptophyta > Magnoliopsida > Myrtales > Myrtaceae > Eucalyptus > Eucalyptus decipiens. The sequence continues at coordinate 36,698,746 of CM024609.1, read as the reverse complement.
GAAGAGCCTAAAAAGGGAACCATATCTGACTCTCTCGCTGTTGTTTTCGTGTTTGAGACTACTCATGGCCATATTCCTTAAAGTTGTCTCTTGTTTGAGAGCTTTCTGTGTCTCGTATGTTCCTCATCTAAACTTGGAAATATTTGGCGAGGCAACTCAGTTATTGGGGCGTGTGGTTTATGCTATTGACGTGAGGAGGATTTGGACAAAGGTGAGACTTTGTAAAGGCAGGAGCTTTCACGAAAGGGCAAAGAGTGCCCGGGTTTGGGCTTCTTCGCTGGCTTCTGTCTCGTTGGGTGAATCCTTATCAGCTAGATCATCATCATCTTAAAAGACTGAATTCATGCCTCCATATGCCCGAGGGTGGATGAGAAATCTAACTAGAATGCTACAAACTACTTAGATGCTCCACGACAGGTTGTTTCATCACTCTTTTGCTGTAATATTAGTAAGTGGGGTGGAGATTTTACTGTTAGAATACTCCAAATAGCTGAAAGCTGTTTTCCTTGTTTTGCCGTTTATTTTTTTTTTTTTTTTTTTTTTGGAAGGAACCAACCGAGCATTGTATATCTGAGAGCAGCTTTGACTTTTGTGCATATTTTTATTTTTCGAATCCTACGATGTACTTGAAGTGCTGCATATCTCTCTGTCTCTCTGCGCACCCTACTTCCTTGAGTTTGGATCCAAAATTTCGCTTTCTGTATGAAGCAACTCAATTGGGTCAGCTGAATTTAAGCTTGAACTCTAATGCTCCAAGGCTTGCACTTTGAAGGGACCTGCTTTCTTTTATAAGACAACATGGGTGGAAGGTGGATTTTTTATTTTTAAATTTTTACGAATCTATAAATTTCCCTAATCCTTCACAAATATATGTTGTCCCCCGCACACGAGTCATGCTCGCCTGTGCTCGCTAGCGCCTTGGTCATTCTCTTTCTCGACTCTCAAGCTGCAGGTGAGAAGGGAGTGAGGCTTCAATGGAGGTAGCATTATCCAACCGAGATAGCATTATCCAACCACCCCTTTACACACACATTTCCCCTTTCCTTTCACTTTATATATATACACATCTCTTCTATCTTCCCTTAATCCTTCACACTTCACAAGTCAGAATCACTCTCTCACTTGACTCTCAGATGCAAGCGAAAGGAGAGTGAGGCTTCAATGAAGATAGCGTGGCCCAATGCTTCGATGGAAAATGGAGATAGTATTGTCTAACGATCTTTTACACAAAAATCTTTCCCTTCCCTTTCACTTATATATATATATATATATATATATATATATATATTTATATATTTATATATTTATATATTTATATATTTATATATTTATATATTTATATATTTATATATCTTATGTCTTCCTCCATCACCTCTCCCTTCTCAATTGCCTATAAAATGCTGCATCCTTTGCATTAGTCTTTTATATATATATATATATATATATATCTTATGTCTTCCTCCATCACCTCTCCTTCTCAATTGCCTATAAAATGCTGCATCCTTTGCATTAGTCTTTTATATATTTTCATTTTTACTGTTTCAGAGAAGTGGAGCGCTAGCTTTACCCTAACTGTTCGAGGAGGCCCAACAAGCCCTTAATGAAATTGCCAACCAAATCAAGCGGAACTAGGCCCTGGTGCTTTGTCCTTCGGCATGAAGCTGAACACCTATTTTTGAGAGCGGCAGCAGCTGGAGCGAGATAGCGAGCTAGAAATAGGAGAGCTAGTGCAAGCCGATTCGACTTTTCATTCTCCTACTCCCGCTCCTACTCCTATTTTGCTCCTAATTTTTTTCTTAGCTGAAATTGAAATTCAAAAAAGATTACAAATACATTTGAACATTCTTTTTAATAATATTTTTAGCATTAAACCAGACCTTGTGAAGAAAGGGTCAAAAGTAGACACCAAACATGGGCAGTTGACTCTCACTTTGATCTTGTTGGTTTCATTGCCCTTTTTCACTCCAGAGGCCTTTCTAGTCCTTATCTAGTCCTTATCACTCTTATGCAGCCTCAGCCAAGCAACCGACATTTGCATCTAAAACAATTGGATCAGTGCGTTCGAAGCGATGCATGACCACCTAGATCGGCAGATTAAGAGATATTAATCTGCAGGACTTGCTTAAGGATATAACACCTCACAAATCTAAGTGGGCTACTATGATGGTACTGGCATTTGAGGAGAAACTGTCACTTCGGTTTGGTTTGCACAAAGAAAGATTCTCGAATGCGGTTCATGAGGGTACACAATCTCTCGTATGTTTTGCCAATGTAGATTCTTATACTAGATTGACTAGTCTTCTCCATCTATTAGTGTATCCACACTCAAAATTTTTTACTTTTATCTGTATTTTGGATGATTGGTTCCTTATTTATTATGAAGAAAAAGTGTAATTGAAATTCTAAAACTTGTCACGAAAGTATAATTGAATGCTAAAATTTTCTAAAAGTGCAATTAAATCTTAAAATTCATTATGAAAGTACAATTGAGTCATATAACTTTCAAAAAGTATAATCAAATCCTAAAACTTATCACAAAAATATAATAGAGTGTATTAACAAAAATACTTGATTTGATCAATTTGACAAGTTTTAGAACCTTTTAGGACTCAATTACACTTTCAAGACAAGTTTTAGGCCTTAATTGCACTTTTTGAAAACTTTAGGACTAAATTAGATTTTATTGACAAGTTTGAAGACTTTCAATACACTTATTCTTTATTATTATATCTTGTGTATAATTGATTATGAATCAAGACTACTAATTAGTATCAGTTGTTATGGTGGTTTGTATCGTTAACTTGATGGAGCCTAGAGTCGGTAGGTCAGTCGTTTCACTATCTATTGTTAGCTAGTCGATATTCACATCTTAATCTTGAGAGTGGATGAATCTCCTCCAATTATTTCGGGTCACGAAATTATTTTGGACGAAACTATGAAGGGACACAGAGGAAAATGGGAAGTGAAGCGAAGCCCAAGGGAGGAGGAGTTAAATTAGAATGGCGGGTGTCCACTCCACCACCACGCCTGGCGAATCCAGGGAGCGGACTTGGCGGGGATCTGATGGAATGGAGTTGAATTTGGGGCTCACACCCTCCCATTCAAAATTTATGTGAGCCATCAAAGTCGCAGCGCTTGGAGGGTGATGATTTATTATTAATGCAATTATCTCTTGTTCTCACGTCTACAGAAACTCGGAGAAAGAGAAAGGATTGTTGGCCAAGCACAAATCTTGTTTGATAACTTGAGTAGCCACTGTGCATCATTATGGTGCTACAACTCTCAAGCATAGAGAGGTATTTTGGAAAAAAAAAAAGGAGAGAAAGAAAAAGGAAATGAATCGTGGACAAGCACGGTTATTGATTATCACTTATTTGTGAGTGTAGAATTCCATATAGATTTGGCCCTCACAAAGCAACTTCCCTAGGAGATACCTCATCCTCACAAAGCTTCATCGAAGTGGTCCTTGTCAAGGAAGAATATTTTGCTTGTACAATCCTAAAAGTTGTTGAAATCTCTAAGAACTTCAACCAGATCAAAATTAGAAAAATCAATTAGTAAACATACTATTTGGGATTGACAGATAAGGTTGATATCAATAAGGATGAGATTGTTTCATGAATGGTGTAATTGGCTCAATGCCATCGCTCGTCGGATCGTATGAGATATGCACTGAGATCAAAACTAGAAAAATCAAATAGTAAACATACTATTTGAGATTGACAGATAAGGTTGATATCAGTAAGGATGGGATTGTTCTATAAATTGTGTAATTGGCTCAATGCCATCGCTTATCGGATCGTATGAGATATGCACTGAGATCAAAATTAGAAAAAAAAACAATTAGTAAACATACTATTTAAGATTAATAGATAAGGTTGATATCAATAAGGATGAGATTATTCCACGAATGGTGTAATTGGCTCAATGCCATCGCTCGTCGGATTATATGAGATATGCACTGAACTCATGTGTTCTTGATATAGATAAGAATTTTCAATTAACTATAAGCATATCGCCTGGTAGGAAGCTGTGAAAGCAACTTATAAATATAGGTTTGGTCCAATAGTGATTAGTTTAATGTGGACTATTTCCAAACTTGCACAATAGAAATTACATGGGATCATCGGTTGATAAAATGCATTCACACATTTATCATATCGGGAGTTGGGAACATGTGCTTAATAAAAGAAAAGACCTAAGTAATCGGAATTGTCAAGACTTCTAGAATTTGGACTTCGTACATACATGAACGAACATTCTCCATGAGAAATCATCTAGTTTCCTCCCAAGACAGTCTGGTGTAAGTTTCTGACACAAGTGGCCTTATGGGCTGAAGTCTGTTTCTAGAGATGGTTATAAAAATATGTAAAATATTGGAGAGGAGGATTTATGTGCCTTAGAAAGTAATAAAATCAGATCTTCCTTTCATATTTTTGGAGATTCACTCTGATTTGGGGTCTAAAATGGTTGAGGAGTCCCGACCCCTCCGTCAACTGCTCTCTCGCCATGGAAGGGCTACGTGGCAAGCTTTAGCACTTATTAATGCCACCCATCTCACCGTCATGCTCTATTTAAATATATAAAAAAAATTATTTTTTCATTTATAACCGTCAAATTACAAATAAATAGATTTTAACTGTTACATGAAAGCTTTCCTAAGTTTCTATAAGTCACAACGATGGGACGGAGAGAAGCCATCGATTCTCCTGTGTATCGCATGTGGAAGGAGCACCACATGGAGGTAGCTAAAGTAAAAAAAAAAAAAAAGGAAGGGGAAATGATATGCTACGCTGTAACATCCACGTCCATGTTATGCAATGAAAAATGTAAAAAATAAAAATAAAGAATAAAGCTTAGACTTGGCCCATGCAACATAAAGCCCGGCCATGAAAACACAAAACGTGCCTCGGCCCGTACAAAAAATTATTCCTCACGCCTCAAGCATTCTGTCTCTACGGCTCTCTCTCATCATCGCGCTTCAGGCACTTGCGGTTAAAGAATCCAGCTTCACCCCCATGCCGCAGCCGCCCTCTCTTGCGGTTAAAGCATCCAGCTATCCAGCTTCACCCCATGCCGCAGCCGCTCTCTCTTGCGGTTAAAGCATCCAGCTTCACCCCCATGTGACCCCATGCCGCAGCCGTTCTCTCTTGCGGTTAAAGCATCCATTTTCACCCACATGATCTCACACTTCAAGGTCCAACGGCTCAACTCCACACACATCCTCCATGTCCTCCCAGTATATATATACACCTACTCCACCTCTCTCTGTCTCAGCCTCTCTCTCATTGAAATGGAACTGCACAAGACTTCGTATCCAGAACGAAGAATTTCTTAGCGCACAAAAGACTTGGTCGCGCTATCAGCAGAAACTAACAATATCGTGAGTTTATCTTCTTCTTTTTTCGGATTTTTTTAAATGATTTTTTTATATATTTATATTTATTTTTTCAGAGAAGCGAAAAGACAGCATTACAAAAGACTTCATGATGAGGCTAAGAAAGCTCTACGTGATACTGTCCAGAAGGTGAAAAACCAGCGTGCCCTGATTCTCCATAACGGGGAGGATGCCAAGGCATTTATGAAAATAATGTCGACACATTTTTAGGCCCGCGGCCGATTGGAACAAGTTGAGGTGTCTGCTGAATGAAGACAGCCATGCACAAAATTTTAGGTGCAAATTTGTATCTAACAAATACGGTTTACCATTTTACCCCACCTACTCCAGCTGCTGATAATGCATCTGGTAATGCTGCTATTACTATTGGATAGTCTAGTAGTTACTGGGCAGTAGGTCGGTGGCTGGTACCCTCTCACTATAGTCTCCTAGGATTAGTAGTCCTGCTGCCTCTCACTCTAGTCTACTAATGATGCGTGATGGGTTGAGTGATTCAAGAACGGATATTTTTTTGAGAGGATTTTTGTGGTTAAGTGTATGGAGTAGTGTATACGGTAAAGAAACAAAGAGAATAAGAAAAGATAGAACGATATAGAACGATCTCCTCCCAAGGTATAAAGGCCACGCCACCAACCGGAAGAGGATCGAGATCTACGAAGCTCACCACCAAGGCCTAAAGATTCCACCAGCCAAGGATAAAGGACTTCGGGATAGGAGAAGCTCACCACCAAGGCCTAAAGATTCCACCAGCCAAGGATAAAGGGCTTCTTGGCTCACCACCAAGGAGTGATCTACGCTCCAAGGATAAAGAAACCGAAAGGAGTTATCCACTCTCCAAAGGAGTTCACTCAAGTTGAGGAAATCTCACCATTCTCATTCATGAAATTCGTATATCCCATACATTGGATAGTTTCCCTATTTATAAGAGGATTTTAGCCTTAGGAAATATTAAAAACAAACTTTAATGACCTAGGAACTGAAACGTTCGACTCTTCAGCTACATAAAAATGAAAACAGCTTTATCACAGGAACTAAATGCCATAATAAAAAGCCTTTACTTTCACGGGAACTAAATGCCATTTAATCTTCGGCCTTCCACATTCTCGAACTGTTAGCTTTCCGTGTTCTTGAACCTTTGGCTTTCCCAAAATTCGAGCTCCTCCCTTGACCAAAAAGTAATTAACATTATTCATTCAAAATGATCCATCGAAGCACATAATGCCCAACTTCTTTATTGGCTTGGATAAGCATCGATGGTTCTGAGTTGGTCCATGGAGCTACGTTGGATGCTCCCGCATCAACTAACCCTCTCACTCTAGTCCTAGGATTAGTAGTCCTGCTGCCTCTCACTCGTCTCCTAGGATTAGTAGTCTTGCTTCTTTTTTTCTTTCTTTTCTTTTCTTTGGTCGGACCTGTTCGTGCTGTTCTTATTAATACTATTATTTCTTTTATGCTACTGTCTTTTGCCTATTTCTGTTCTTTCTCTTCTTCTTTTTTTTAATAAAAGAAACGCTGCTCTGTCATAATTTCGGGAATGGAACTGCCATAGGAACAATGGCATAGGATGGAACTTTCCTTGAATTGTGATTTTTTAATCATGGATAAGGATTTTGACCAAAAAAAAAAACATATAGGAGGACTAATCTTGTGAAAAAAATTTTACCGAAAAAAAAATGGTTCTAGTTTGCGGGCTGTTCTGGGAGTCTGCATATTGACTTTGAGACTTTCGGACTTGTGGTGGCAGATCAATAGCCACCTCTAGTCTCGAAACTGTTTTTTAGTTTTTTACAACTGACAATGCAGTCTCTTATCCAACAATCCTCCATCCCATATCATCATCGTTACCTAACACGAGTCCCTCGATTTTTCTACTCTACGCGACAGCTGAAACCCACGAAAAAATAAAGCGAACAGACAACATTAAACCAATGAACTCAAAGGATTGGTAGAGCTCGGAGGGCACCGACAAACCACAACCTATCGAGCTGGTCCCGTTCGAAGTCTTCGAGTGTTATGTCTATTTGGTATGATGCGATCATCGGAAAAGGGCATTCCTTTCCCCGTTCAATTTGTGTAATTGGTTGCTGAGTTGCATGTCAATTTTCAAACTTTCTTGTGCTTTGCTGCTTGACTTTATGGATTCTTGGTCGTGCTTGATTGATCTGATCATGAGTTGCAGCAAGATATACTAATGGAGTAATTGATGTTGACTTGGAACTTAGAAGATCACTATCAGATATCAGCAATGATTTCGCCATATACTGATGTATTATTGTTTTGTTCTTGTTACTCAAGAATGATGATAGGCCTAATGTTGCAAACATTAGAGTTAGCATATAATCGAGGCGTTGTCTGAGGACCACACTTCGAAAACCATGAAGCGGTAAAAGTCGCAAATTTCCTTTAACAAGCGAAGATTAAGACCATGCTAATCAGCCTCGCATTGACTTGTGGGGCTTTTTAAAAAAAAAATTTAAAAAAAGAAGACTTAATTTTTGTGTCCAATCTTGTGTATGGAAGATTACATTGGATGTTGGGCAGAATTATATTCATGGCCTTGCTGCATTCCATGTTGTTTAAAAATGGAGAACAACTATTACGCAACTTATAAATCCAACTAAAAAAAATCAGGAGCAACAAAAAATTAATAAACAAACATATATCCGCAAGAGGTTGTAGAATTAAAGTAATGCATAACAGCTCTTTGGATTCCGCGTGAATGATGCTCTGGTTTTGTTAATTAATCACCAGCTCAATTCTAGAAGGTAACTTTCCCTTGAGCTGTTGCAGAGCACGTTTTCTAGGTTCCATCAGTCTTTTCATCCCATCCGAGAAATATGCTTCTTCACAGGGATTCACCACTAACTTCTCCAAAGTAATGGCATTCTCAACAAGGTAATTCACCAGTTCATGATCACAAGGTCGACCATAATAGTTGTAAAATTCAACCTCCTTTAGGTACATATGGGAAGGTCTAACAACTCTTTTCAATTCTCTTTGCCTGCATAGCATCTCCGACGGCCGCATCAACTGTGAAAAAGAAGAATACCGTATATTATTGATCACCATAAGATATCGATGGATTGGAGAATGCTAGTGGAAGAGAGAATTTGCCAAAAAAAAGTATGCCTGATTGTCACATCAAGTAAATACTGATCACGTGATGTCCCAATGACTCACCTATAAGCGGAGACTTGAATAGGATTCAATAGTGGCTTGGTTTATTATATTCTATCTTCCTACATTTGTCTAATGTCTAAAAAGATGGAGATTTGAATGAGGCTAAAATCCCACCTCAAACCCAAAACTTCGCAAGGAGGAACATGCCTCGATCACGAGAGTGAATGGAAGTAGGGTTGCATCTCTATATCCTTGAATGCTCACTTTCAATTGCGTAACACTTGGCAATTTAGGCAGTTGACCGATATGCCACTTTTCCTACATGAGAAAGAATATCAATGACAACAAAGATAGCAAAAAAAGATATAACCTATGAAACCTTATGAAAATCAGTCAGGGCTCTTACATCACCTGAAGTAACATAGTCAAGTTTGAGAATCTGCAGACAAGAAAGACTCGAAAGAAAAAACAAGGCTGCATGCACAAACCCCCAGCTAGATCCTATAATAGACATCTCAGACAAATAGGGGAGCTTGTCCAAACACATGGGAATATCCATTCCCATGATAGTGAAGGATGCAAGATTTGTGTCAAAAATCTTAACACGTTCAAGATCGGCACATCATGCTATGAGCAAGTATCTCAACTTCAATGATCAGCCAGAAACTCTCAGCCTATCTAAAGCAAAAGCATCGTTCAAAGTCAATCGCTCTAGAACCAGACAATTGGCAAACAATTGCTCAATGAGTTCTCCCTCTACAGTGATTCGATGAAAGGTGAGCTCTTCAAGATACCTCAGCCAACATGCCAAGAACTAGAAGGGGTAAAGGCAAAATTATTTAGACATGAAGCCCGTTGTGAACACCCTACATCAGCATCCATAAGTGTCTCCCGCCCTAAGAGATATGGCAAGTGACTCGGGTCACAATCATTCATTAAATCCTCCATAGATGCTGGGTTGAAAATCAGTTGGAGAACTTTAACTCGTTTTACCAAGGCAAATCTAATCCACCGATAGATGTAAGACTGATATGAAATATTCAAGTCGAAGCATAATGCAAATCTATGTAAGTGGTATCCTTCGTATTGTGGATACAAGGCATTGTCCACCCATTCCACGAATCTCTCCCTCTCCTTTTCTGCCAACTCGGGGTTATCTTTCATCTCGTCCAACAACTCACGCCGGTCGAAGTCAAGGTTGGTGACCCGACATGCAGACAAATGCCTCCATCTTCTGGAAAGAAGACAAGTGGCTTGTGCTTTTCTAGACGTCAAAAGAGACAATATAAAGCCTATAACGTCTTCAGGCAAACAGCTGATCCGATCCTCCTTTGGGTTGAGTTTCATCAAAAGAAAAATAAAGAAAGTTAGAAATATCTGGAAATAAGACGGATGGAAGATAGGAAGGAAGCAGGAAAACTTATCAAACAAACATGAGAAACTCAAATTTCCTGTCAAGGACATTCATTTCCATTAACCCAACCAAGAAAAAGCACAAAGCCGAAAGCTACCCTGTCGGCAGATTCGGCTTCAGAATCAGAGCGGAGCCTGTTTGGAATGGAGAATCCATGGACGCTGGCATTAGTTCACCCTCCAGTACGTTTTCTCCTCTTAGCCTTCCCGATCACATCCTGCGGCTGCGTCTTCAGGTTTTAGGCAAATCTTCTAAAGCACCCTCCGAGGGATATTTTTTTTTTAAATTCCTAATCAGCCATATCTTTTTAAACCACGGATGAGGATTCTGGCCCCAGATAAGTAAATAAATAAATAAATACCATAGTTGAGGATTAACATTGTGAAAATTTATATTGCACAAAAAAAAAAAATGAAGAGAAATATGTTATCGCTAATGGCATGTCTTAAATAATTTTTATATTTTCACTTTGACGTTTTTCTGTATGCGATACTTGAAACTTTCAAATTTAGATTTTTAAATGAACAATGAAATATGATAATTTAATTAGTATGAGAAACGAATTTTTTTTTACCTAATTTGTTTTTAATTCATGCACGCAAATCACCTTTCAATCTCGAGCCAAACCACGCATTAGAGGCTTAATCCATCATTCATATGATATATGATTGTACTTTTTAAAAAAATAAAAATTAGGAATTGATCTCATCTTTATAGATTACCCCCAAGAAAAGGATGATTAATATCATAGCCTTCAATCAAGGAAAAACCCCTAACAAACAACGCAAGCTATTCACCAATTGCCGACGAAATTCTTGAGCATTTGTGTTGTCTTCTAAAATCAGCTTCAACTGAAGATTTCCCTTCCCTGTAGAAGAGCTCATCATCTTCCGATCTGACCTTCAATCTCTCTCTCTCTATTTATGGAAAGGGAAGAGTCGAGATTAAAGGATCAGCAAAGCTCGGCGGACGCAGAAGCAGCGGAGGCTATGAAGCTGTTCTTATTTCGAGCCTCCGAGTGCTCCGTCTACTTGGTACACGTTGATCATCAGAAAAGGGCATTCATACTCCCGCTCAATCTATCAAATTGCGTATCGGTTGTTGAGTAGCCTGCCAATTTGCAAACTCACTTGTGTTTTGCTTGACTTCTTAGATTCTCATTAGGCCTGCAAAATGACCTGACTGAGTTGATCCGCCTGCGTTGGGATTCAATTTTCACATTTTCTTTTTCTCCTTATGTTGTTGCCTTTAAAGAATGGATGAATCCATGAACTGACTCATCAAATTAAAGAGGAAGCTTAGAGGTCGGGTTATGGACAAGGCATGAAGGCGGTGGTGAAAGTTTGGCCCCAGCCATCCACAAATCATGAAAGTAATTTGGATTTTGTTTTGGGGTTAAATACAAATGGAATGTGGACATTCCTTAAATTATGAAACGGCTTCCAACTTTAAGTTTGGTCTTGACAAATCGTATTTAAATTCGAGATATCAATCTCAATAATTTGTTCGAAAAATGTATATAATGGAGATGAAATCAAAGTTGCGGAGGGCACATGACAATCTTTCAACAAGGCTCAATCATTAAAATGTTAAGATCTGCCAAACTTTGTTTAGTATATGGCAAGATTTTCAAATTGAGTTTTATACTTCAAATAAAACCAAGCTGCTTGTCTTCTATTATTTCATTTATATAGAAATAAAAAGGATCTTCTCTCTCATACTTGTTTGTCGAGGAAAAAAAATAATTTGTCATAAAAATTGTACATTAGAAAAAAAAATAGAAAAAATGAAGGGCCGATGAGGGTGATAAGGAGAATTCACCTAATATCAAGAGGCCTTTAAAATATACCACTGATGCTCTCATCCCCGGAGCGGTTGCCCACTTTGGCCACCATTTTTGCTACACAAAATATACACACACCCCACTTTTTTTTTAAATGTGCAATTATATTTTATTAGGAATAAAATGAGAAAATGTAAATTATCTGTACATTGGTTGGTGGTTAAGATACGCGCGCGTAGTGGACGTCCACCGTTGGAAGCGCGTGGGTGTGAAACTCTTAATGCACACAAGGGAACCTAATCTTGCTGCCCGAGTGGGGTTTTTTATTTTTTTATTTTTGGGTCCACGACTAGTATTTACTAGAGGTGTCAAAATGGATCATTGACCCATTTATGGATCCATTTATGTTTAAATGGATCGTTAATGAGTCCGGTCTTATTTCCCAAGGCACCCATGATGGGTTTTAAAAATAAAATGACTAAAATATATGAGTCTTAAATAGGTCTACTCTGTACCCATTTAAGACCCATTTACCAACCCATTAAAGATAACCCACAATCTAGTCTACCCTACCAAAGGTGGTAAAATTATAATTATTTATTTTTCTTTTCTTTCTTCTTCCTCCGGTGGCCGGCACAGCGATGGCCGGCAATTAGCCAAGCGAGCCTTGAGCTCACCGAATTTGGCGAGGCAAGGCCTTCGCCTCGCCAGATCCGGCGAGGGGCGAGCTCGAGCTCACCCAACATCGGTGAGCCTCAAGCTCGCCGAATCTAGTAAATAGGTCTACTTTTTATCTATTTAAGATCCATTTACCAACCTATTAAAAATAACCCACAATCTAGTCTACCCTACTAGAGGTGGTAAAATTATAATTATTTTTTTATTTTTCTTTCTTCTTCCTCCACTGGCCAGGTGAGCCTCGAGCTCGCCGGATCTAGCGAGATGGAGGCCTCGCCAATGCCCGACGAGACTCGAACTCCCGGCGTCGAGCAAGGCTCGAGCCTCACCAAATCCGACGAGAGGCGAGCTTGAGCCTCACTAGATCCGACGAGAGGTGAGTCTCACTGGGCGTTGGCGAGGCCTCCACCTCGCTAGATCCAGCAAGAGGCGAGCTCGAGCTCACCCAATGCCAGCGAGCCTTGAGCTCATCAAATCTGGCGAGGCGAAGGTCTCGTCGACGTCTGGCGAGGGGCAAGCTCGAGCTCACCGGATTTGGCGAGGTGGAGGCCTTGCCAACATCGATGCCGGGCAAGCTTGAGGCTCGCTTGTGGCCGGCCGCCGGCCGCTAACCGTCGTCTGCCGGCGGCCAGCCAAAGAAGAAGAACAAAAAAGAAAAAAAGAAAAAGAAAAAGAAAATTATATTTTAAAAATATAAATTATAAATTATAAAAATTTTAATTTTAGAAAATAATTAAAATTCGATTTTTCAAAATAGTTATTTTTAAAAATTATAAAATTTGTCCTCTAAATTTGTGTTGTATAAAACTATTTTAGCAATACCATTTTAAAAAAATTAATATATATATATATAAGAAATAAGCTTGGAAGTATTTTAGTAATATAATCTTATAAAAAAACATAGGAATAATTTTTTTCTAAATTTGGTTAAATATGAAAATATTTTATTAATATGGGTTGGGTATGGGTCGAAAAATTTACATTAGGTATAAATGGGTCATAAATGGGTTAATGGGTCAATTTGAGTTAGACCATTAATGCCCCGCCCCAAACCCGACTTGACCCACTCGTTTAACAGCTCTAGTATTTACACAGCACATACTGGTCTTGGAAAAAACGGGCCTTGGTGATACAAACTTAATTTTTAAAGGGGCCATTCTCCAATTTCAATATTTTATACTCATTTTCAATGAGCCCTTAACGACTCATTGAGTACATCCCAAATATGAGTAAAAAATGGATCCATGATTCATTTTGACACCTCTAATTCTCACTCATGCTTGATTTTAACTTGGCAAGAATTGCATTGGACTTAGCAAGTCAATTCAATCGACTTAGAGTACTGAGAAATTAGGAATAATTTCGCCATTCATGATGGATTATATTGTTTTGTTCAACAGCAACAATAAACTCAATCTTTGCAAACATTACAATCAACGGCTAATTGGGCGTTGCGAGAACCACAATTCGAAAACCACATCCAAAGTGGTAATTTTCGGGGGTTTCTTTGAACAAGGGCTAATCCTGCGTCAATCAGCCTCGCATCGACTTAAAACACGACGGGCTTTTTCCAGCTGACACTCATTTTTGTGTGCCATGCTGTGTATGGAAGATTACATTGGATGCTGGGATATTTTTTTCCCTTCAACTAATGGACTATTATCCGCGATCATCCGATTTTGAGGGGACGGAAGAATTGTAATTTTTTCCAGATGAAGGGAAACTTCACATATATAAAGTCACGAGCTTTTCACATTATTAACGAAAAAAAATATAGTAACCCTTCCGTTTTGCCCACTACCCGACACTTTCTGCTGGTGCAAGTATCGTTTTCAAAAATATGAAAAATGATACCGGTTCGAAAAATGAACTTCACGAGATATACTAAGAAGAATTATTACACACTAACCTCCACTTGCAGGGTCATTCCTTCACCGTCATCCTTCTCCCGTCCGCCAGCAAGGTCGGCCTTTCTACAACAGGCTCTGCCCCTTCACCACCAACTACCCACAGTGCCTGGTTCGGCACAAAATTGCAGCAAAAAAGAAAGCATGCTTTAAAAATTAGAGAAATGAGAGATTGAAAGGCATGTAATTGCTCGGGATTTGGGAGAAGGGGCGTGAAGCGGCCTCCCTAAAGACGGCGGCAGAAGGTCGGCCTCCACTCGTTGCCAGCCATGGATGTCTCCTCTGTTATTTATTTTGTGATCCCACATTTCTGGACCCTCATTTTCTCTTAAAGTGACGGTTATTCGACATACAGTTTTTCTACATACGTACCATTTCGTGACAACCGCCCATTTGATAACCGCCTTGATGGAAGACGGTTTATAAATGAACGATTGTTCATTCTAACGGGTAACTTCAAGGTCTAACTTAAATTCTCTCATTCAGAATACACCATCAATACGAGAGTGAATTAAGTTAGTAGCGTGTGTCCAATTTTCTTTGTATTTTCAGGCTTTTCAGACGAACGAGAACAAGAACAATGGCTAGAGGTTTGTTTATAAATGATCTTGGCTTCTGCATATGAACTATTTTGTCTAACATTGGTATCAGAGCATGTTTAGTGCCTCTGCCTTATTTTTCTCAGCTTTTTGGTGTATTTTCGGGCATTTTTTAGGATGAACAATAACTCGGATTTTGAGGCCAAGAGAGAAACTCGCAAATTCCGGGCAAATTCCGGCGACCCACCCCTTGATTTCAGACCCGTACGGTTGCACCACCATAAGGAACATTAGTCATGAGTTTTTCCGGTACATCGGTATTTGCCGGAGGCTAATCGGGTGGTGGAAGTCATGGTGGTTGAGGATTTGCGTTTGTGGAGTTTTTCGTTTGATTTGAGGGCAATTTCTTGGTCATTTTCACCGTAACTTGGACCCATGTAGTCATGCTGGCATGCTCTTCAAAACCCATCATTTATTTCGGTCTTAGATGGGCTGCCGGAGAAGAAACGGTGGTGAAATCGCGGCTGAAAATGACGAAAAACCGACGGAAAGGCTTTTGTTCACAAGGAAGAAGGCGCGTGGAGCCCACGCGTGCGCTACGGTTGCAGGCACGTGGAATCCACGCGCCACGCGCTCTCACACGCACAGTAACCGTTTCGCGCGTGGGATCCACGCGCGCGGCAATTGTAGGCGCCTGCAACGCACGCGCCCGCGCGGATTCTGGTGCCTGCTCAGCACGCGCCTGTGCGCTGGACGTGCGGGTGCTCGGCACGCGCCTGTTGTCCCCTCTTCTGTGGCTCCTTTTACGCTTTTGCCTCAAATTTTTCATGTTTTTGCAATCTTGCCCTTGGCCGATTTATTTATTTATTATGTCATTTCATGCATTTTTATGACTATTTTATGCATGAAATTAAATGTCCAATGATCCATATATTTAATTAATTAGAGAGTAGCCACAGCATCTTTAATTAATTAAATTATATATTAAGAGCCTCCGGATCATATTAAGAAATGGACATTGATTGTAATTAATTATAATAATATGATGAATTTTATCCCACAGGAATTTTCATTATATTAATATGATTAATTAGGATGAAATATCATATTATTTTCTTAATTTACCCACAGGGATTAATAAAAGGCATATAATATGGTAGTTTCTTCATGAAGTAATTATAAATCTATTTAAATTAAAAACTTAGCCCACGGGCAATTTTTATGTTATGTGATTCATATTCGTGACATGTTTATATTGGTAAAATATGATTTATGTATATTATGCCTCAAATTTTGTGACATAAGCATGATTATTTGATATGCAGCTTTACAACTTGTGAATTTCTCTTAATTTAAGTTTGATGTTCCAATACTGAATGGTGAAAACTATAAAGTTTGGAAGGAGTCAGTTCTTCTTCAATTAGGGTGGATGGACATTGACTATGCTATAAGAAAAGACGAACCACATGTTCCTACTAATTCGAGCACTACAATTGAGATAACCTTTATAACTGATGGGAGCTATCTAACCGCGTTTGTGCTATGTTTATAAGGGCTAAAATATCTCCTAGTATTCGTGGTTCGGTTGCTCAGCATAGCAATGTTAAGGCTTTATTAGAGGCCATAGATGCGTAGTTTGAGAGTTTTGAGAAGGCGCATGCCATAACCCTAATTATGAAGTTTTCATCAATGAAGCTCACTAGGGTTAAAGGTGTGCGTCAGCACATCATGCAAATGAGAGATATTGCGGCTCAGCTTAAGAACCTTGAGGTTGAAATATCTGAATCTTTTCTTGTGTATTATATTCTGAACACTCCCACAACAGTATGCATCTTTCAAGATCTCTTACAACACACATAAGAATAAATTGTCAATTAATGAACTCATGATCATGTGTATTCAAGAGGAGGAAAGAATGATTATGGAATTGGGAGAAAGTGCTCATTTGGCAACATAGGGAAATAATAAGAGCCATGGCAAACATAAGGGAAAAGGTAAAATACCTCCCCAAGCTGACATTAAGAAACAATCCAAATGTTTCTTCTGTAAACAGAATAGGCATATTAAGAAGGATTGTGTCAGATTTAAGGCATGGCTTGAGAAGAAAGGTAATTCAATCTCTCGTGTTTGTTATGAATCTAATATGGCTTATGTAAGTCACAACACTTGGTGGATTGATTCTGGATCTACAATCCACATTTTGAATTACTTGCAGGGTTTTCAAAACCACAGGAAGCCAGTGAGAAGTGAACAAAGCATCTATTCAGAAAACAAGATGCATTCGCATGTGGAAGCTATTGGGACATGCAAACTAGTTCTCAATAGTGGCTTTGTTTTAAATTTGGAAATGACCTTTTATGTTCCTAGTTTCTCTAGAAACCTAATTTCAATTTCAAGACTTGTACCTTTGGGTTACTCTTTTAACTTTTCAGATTTGACATTCTGTTTATCGTTTAAATCTGAAATTGTTGGGAGTGGTACTTTGTCTGATGATCTTTTTCAAATTAATTTGCAAAATAATGCCTATTATGATGCGATGCATATTTATGATAACGCTGGTATGAAACGATGTGTTGTGAAAGAACATTCCTCTATGTTATGGCACCGGAGATTGTGACATATTTCCATAGAAAGAATTAAGGGATTAGTAAATGATGGAGTACTCAATACTTTAGATTTTACTGATTGTGATACTTGTGTAGACTGCATAAAGGGAAAGTAGACTAACAAGTCAAAGAAATGTGCCAAGAGGAGTAAAAAAAATTAGAAATCATACATACAGATATATGTAGTCCAGATATGGACTCGTGTGGTCAGAAATACTTCATCTCTTTCATAAATGATTACTTATGTTATATGTATTTCTACTTGATTCATAATAAATATGAAGCATTAGATGCCATTAAGGTATTTAAGGCGGAAGTAGAGAAACAATGCGGTAAGCAAATTAAGATCGTGATATCAGATAGATGTGGATAATTTTATGGTAGATACACTGAAGATGGACAAGCACCTGGTCCATTTGCAAAGTTTCTTCAAGAGCATGGAATAGTTGCCCAATATACTATGTCTGATTCTTTGGACCAAAACAAGAAACCGGACCTTATTGGATATGGTGCGTAGTATGCTTAGCAGCTCCAAACTTCCTAAGTTCTTATGGACTGAAGCACTTAAGACGGCAGTGTACATATTAAACCGAGTTCCGACCAAGACTGTCCCAAAGACAACTTTTGAGTTATTTAAAGGTTGAAAACCGAGTTTACAACATGTACGCGTTTGGGGATACTCGTCTGAAGTGAGAGTTTACAATCCACAAGAAAAGAAGTTGGACCCAAGGACCATAAGTGGGTATTTCATTGGATATGCCGAAAGGTCTAAGGGATATAGGTTTTATTGTCCATATCACACCACTAGGATTGTGGAATCAAGAAACGATAAATTTCTTGAAAATAACTTGATTAGTGGGAGTGATCGATCGAAGGACCTTGATCCTAAGAAAGATCATACATATATTCAACCATCCACCTCAAGTTTAAGGTTTGTTATTGCTCATAGTGCCCCTTCAGTTCAACCGGCTATTGAACAACCAATCGTTGAAGTTCCACAATCTGCTGAAATTGATCTAGTAGATCCAGTTGTTCAGCAATTACCAGAAACTGTGGAACAACCAGTTAAACAACATGCTCCTTAAGAGAATGTTGATGTAACATTAAGGAGATCTACTAGAATAAAGAAATCGGCAATTCCTAGTGATTATATTATGTATTTACAAGAATCTGACTACAATATTGGAGCTGAGAATGATCCCGAAACATTTTCACAAGTCATGGATAATGATAAATCCAATTTGTGGTACAATGCCATAAAGGAAGAGATAAGTTCTATGGCATCTAACGAAGTCTGGGATTTGGTTAAGTTACCTAATTGTGCAAAGGCTATTGGTTGTAAATGGGTCTTCAAAACTAAGAAGGATTCATTGGGTAACATTGAAAGATATAAAGCTAGACTCATTGCCAAAGGATTCACTCAAAAGGAAGGAATCGATTACATTGAAACTTTTTCTCCTGTATCTAAGAAAGATTCTCTGCGTATTATTTTGGCATTGGTTGCCCATTTTGATATGGAATTACATCAGATGGATATGAAAACGGCGTTCCTCAATGGAGAACTGAAGGACAAGGTTTACATGAAACAACCCGAAGGATTCCCCTCTAATAAAGGTGAGCATTTGGTGTGCAAGCTTAAGAAATTTATATATGGCTTGAAACAATCATCTCGCCAATAGTACTTAAGATTCCATGAAGTCATATCTTCATTCGGTTTTGTAGAG
Source organism: Eucalyptus decipiens (assembly GCA_014182575.1). Taxonomy (NCBI): domain Eukaryota; kingdom Viridiplantae; phylum Streptophyta; class Magnoliopsida; order Myrtales; family Myrtaceae; genus Eucalyptus; species Eucalyptus decipiens. The sequence continues at coordinate 36,679,577 of CM024609.1, read as the reverse complement.
AATGTCATGGATTAATGTATATACCAGAAGGTCAGTGGGAGTAAAATTTGTTTCATTGTGCTATATATGAATGATAGACTACTTGCAACCAATGATAAGGGGTTGCTACATGAGGTGAAACAATTTCTCTCTAAGAGTTTTGATATGAAGGATATGGGTGAGGCATCTTATGTCATTGGCATTAAGATCCAAAGAGATAGACCTCGAGGAATTTTATGACTATCTCAGGAAATCTATATCAATAAGGTCTTAGAGAGATTTCGGATGAAAGATTGTTCACCAAGTATAGCACCCATTGTGAAGGGTGATAGGTTCAATTTGAACCAATGCCCGAAGAACGATCTAGAAATGGAACAAATGTACAACATTCCTTATGCTTCTGCTGTCGGAAGCTTGATGTATGCTCAAGTTTGCACTCGACTTGACATCGCTTTTACTATAGGAATGTTGGGAAGTTATCAAAGTAATACAGGTTTAGACCACTTGAGAGATGCAAAGAAAATGATGAGATACCTTCAAGGTACCAAAGACTACATGCTTATGTATAGACGAACTGACAACCTGAAAGTAATCAGTTATTCGGATGTGGACTTCGCGGGCTGCGTTGATTCACAAAAATCAACATCTTGATACATTTTTATGTTAGCTGGCGGAGCCGTGTCATGGAGAAGTGCTAAGCAGACTTTAACTACTACTTCTACTATGGAGACTGAGTTCGTTTTTTGTTTTGAGGCTACTTCACATGGTGTATGGTTGAAGAGTTTCATTACTGGGCTTAGAATTGTTGATTCTATTTATAGGCCATTAAGAATATGTTGTGACAATTCAGCTGCAATTTTTATGGCTAAAAATGCCAAAAGTGGCAATCGAAGTAAGCATATCGACATTAAGTATTTAGCCATAAGGGAACGTGTTAAGGAGAATAAAGTAGATTGAATACGTTAGCACTGAATTGATGATAGCCGATCCTTTAACTAAAGACATGTCACCAATGAAGTAAAAGGATCATGTGACAAGTATGGGAGTAGATCCCATAATGTAATTTGTCGTCATGTGGACGATTTCTGTTGTATGAAACTCTTATTCAATTGTAATGTTGATTCTCAATTTTGGTGTACATATTATGTTGTTTATGAGAATAACATTTAACCTTGGTTGTGGAATAAACATAGGGTTTATTCATTAAGATATGTTGTCACATATAGGCTGACATTAAAGGAATAAGATGCATTGTGATACATGGAAGATATTACTCGCTCTTAGAGGACATGTCGCCATGATCCATGTGTTTTGTTTCTTTTCTTTAAGCATAAAGTTTTCGTGGAATTAGTTGGATAATCCGTATGATGAAAATGATGGGATCAAGTGGGAGAATGTTATTTATTTTGTGATTCCACATTTCCGGACCCTCATTTTCTCTTAAAGTGACGGTTATTCGACATACAGTTTTTCCACATACGTACATTTTCGTGACAACCGCCCATTTGGTAACCGCCTTGATGGAAGACGGTTTATAAAAGAACGATCGTTCATTCTAACGGGTAACTACTAGGTCTAACTCAAACTCTCTCAACCAGAATACACCATCAGTACGAGAGTGAATTGGGTTAGTAACGTGTGCCTAATTTTCTTTATATTTTCAGGTTTTTCAGACGAACGAGAACAAGAACAATGGTTGGAGGTTTGTCTATAAATGATCCTGGCTTCCGCATATGAATTATTTTGTCTAATAGCCTCGTCCGAATTGGTCATTTATTCCATGAGAAAATTGGAGACCGTCCCAGCTTTGAGGACGGAGGAAGATAAGCAGTTGGCCGAAGAAGCCATGAGATACATTGGAAAAGAGAAAATGGAGAATTTTTTGTAAATTATCCATTATAGATTGTATGACACGACTATCTATAATAACATATATTAATCAACAGAAAAATTATCCAAAAAATTCTAAATCTATTACACTATTACCAATTCATTTTTTAAATTTTTAAATTTCGCCAACTAAGTTATAAACATTTTCACATTTTACAATTGAGTACGTTCGTCCAAAATTGATAAGTTTTCACCGATGTGGATGTTGGCCATCTTACGTGGCACGACCGGTGCAAAAATTTAATAATTTTTGAATTTTTATGATTTTTTTTTCTTTCTATTTTTAGGTTTTTGGAGAGTGGATGAGCAAGGGTTGCTGGTTGACCTTCGCTAGCCACAAGCCAAGGCATCACCTCGTTTGCTAGCACTAGCTGCCCACATTAGCAATTTCCAACCAATTTTGGTCGGATGGACTCAACTAGTAAAATGTGAAAATATTTAGATTCAATTGACAAGGGCGAGCTCATGTGAGGGCCCCCTTGCCCTAAAGGGCAGCATCACCGAGTGAGAGTCGACCTAGTCAAATTTGACGAAGGGACCCTTGCTGGCGCTCTTCCTAGTTAATATTTGCCCTCACCTACGCGAGGCCCGCCAAGGTTAACTTTGCCTATGGCAGCGAGGCCTACCCTCCTCGCCCAAGGGAGGCCAGTGGTGTAGCAAAAAGAAAAGGAAAAGGAAAAGGAAAAGAAAAGAACGAAAAAAAAAAAAAAAAAAAAGAAGAAGAAAATTTAGAAACTATGTTAAAAATTTTCAAAAATTATTCATGTAAGTACATATAGTATCATGTAGAATGACCAACTTTAACATCAATGATTTTTTACGAAAATTCACCCTATGAACTATATTGGCAAATCGCCAAAAATGTTTAAAACTCAATTATCAAAATTAAAAGGCTTAAGATCAAATTGACAAAAGTGTAATAGATTTAAAAAAATTTGGATAATTTTCCTTCACTTTAATAGGATTGTATTTTGGTTGGAAGTGAAATTTATTGGAAAACTCTTTCATCTTCTCTGGCATCCACTTTTTCCAACCAAAAAAGTAAAGAAGGAAAAAAAATAAAAAAATAAAAATATATATTATTAAAATTTATTTATGTCAGCGTCGATTGTACTATGTAAGATCATTGGCTCCTATCAACATTTATGGATAAACTTAATTGGTAAAACGTAAAAAAATTTAGAACTCAGCTAACAAAATTAAAAAATCTGAGACTAAATTGATAATAGTGCAATAGACTTAGGATTTTTGGCACTTTGATAGGATTTTGTTTTGGTTGTCACTAAAATTTATCGGGTAACTCTTTCTTTTTCTTCTGCATTACTTTTTACCTCTCCTGTACTACATATTTACTAGCTTTATTCACTTTTCAGTCTCCTATACGATATATTTACTAGCTTTTGCTGCCATGGTTAACATAGAGTCGCAGACGTTGTCAAGCGTAAGAGTTTTTTTTTTTTTTTTGTCAGTCCTACTCTATTCCTACTCTACACTCACTCTCAGACTTTTGCCCTATCTCTTGCAAGGCGTGGGAGTCGAAACCCACTCCTGAAACTTTACGCGTCCCCACCCCATCCCCCCTGAGAAGGTGGGGATTTGAACCCCTCACCTCCCCTTTCCATGTTGAAATTGTGGCTACTGGGGCGAATCCCAGTGGTTAGCGTAAGAGTTCATTATTCTTATTATTATTATTATTATTATTATTGAACTTTTTGCGTGATTGACAAATGCTGATATTTAACCGATAGACATAATAAAATCCTCATATTATGCACGTTGACCAGATAGTGGTATTATATTAGAGACTCTTACATTTTTCTATAGGATATTATCCTATGTTAAAAGACAATAATGACATTACTATTAATTATTTATATAAAGCAAGATTACACAATCTTAATTGATGTATGTTATTTTAAATAGTCATCTCATGAAATCTATAAATAGAACGATGTAATCTTCATAATGATGTATCGAAATATACAGAAAATTTCTTATTTTCTCTCTTCCATAATATTATTCTTAACTTGTATCAGAGTCTTGTTCCTATGAAAACCGAGGGCATTTTTCACCTCGGCACTATGTTTACTTCGTGTACATAGTGTTCCATTCCATAATAGTTGTGTTTTGACATTAATAGCATTGATCGCGCCGTTTTTATGCTAGCTGCAGGTAGGATGAGTAAAACTATAAAAAAATAAAATAGAATTAACCACTAGTCCCAGTACTAGTACTAGGACCAGTAATAGCAGTAGGACCGAATTTGTTAAGAACAAATTTGCGGCTAATATCCTGTGCATGGACTTCTTGATTTTTCGTCCCGTAGAGAATTTTATTTAGTACAGAGTTTTTCGTCCTCTCAGAGTCTCTCTCTCTCTGGACTCCATGGACCATCGCGCCGCGCTCCGCATCAGATTTTGATGCCTTTCAAAGCGCCCAAAAAAAAATGGTAGGACAATTAATATAAGTTGACAATCTCGTGAGTTTTAATATTCCCTTTTTCTTTTGGGTTTTCTAAAAACGGGTCTTATATATGTTTATATTTATTGTTACCAGAGGAGTGGAGGGGCAGCACTTGTTTCAGCTACATGATGAGGGGCAAAAGGCCTTAAATGAAATACTGCAAGTCTGCAACGAGGACATTTGCTACGGTGCTGCCACTCTATTTCAGAGGACCGGAGCAGTTGGAGCAGGTGGAGACACCTGTGGAGGTGGCCTCCACGTTGTGTTCATGATCAAAGTACAAGCAAAAGCAAAAACCTTCCCCAGCGAATTTGATTTTTCGTTTTATTGCTCTTGCTTCTCCTGTTGCTGCTGTTACTACTTGTGCTACTCCTACTGTCACTCAATTTTATTTTTGAGTTAAATATGAGAAAAAATTCCAAATTATATTCATGTGATAAATTTATTCAAATTAATTTTTTAATTATTAAAAATCCGTACACTGGTAATAAATTTATCCTAAATGACAATAAAAAAAATCCAAATTAGTATACTTATGATAAATTTATCTCAAATTAAATTTTTTGACTGTCAAAAATTTCAAACGGATACATTTATGATGAATATACTCTCCATTAAATTGGATTAATACAACAAAAAATTACATAACTAGTACAACCGAGATAAATGGAGATCAAAATCTCAAATCGGTATACTAATTAATTGTCACATGTCATCCAATTCGGCAATTTGACAATAATAGAAGAAACGCCTTTGTTATTGTTGCTATTCCTACTCCTGTTGCTTAATTGTTTTTTTTTTTTTTTTGGCCTACTCTTAATTTTTCTTTTGCCTAGTTTTCTTTTTTAAGAAAAGAAACACCTCTTGTTTATGCATAGGTAAAGTAAAGAGGCAATTTTACCTCTTAAAAGTTTTCACCATACTAAAAATCAATTAGTGATATCTTGATCGAAGACCCACGGAAAAAGAAACCTACGCTTGCGCTTCTAGAAAACAACTCAGCATCACTTTTGCCATGCTAAGAAACCAAGATTCTCAAAAAAAAAAATCTTTTTCCTTACCACTTGGGGATGGAATCCATCAAATTTTGACTTAAGTAACAAGATTAGAAGTGAAAATCATTTTCGTATAATCATGGCCCCTCCTAATCTATACTGATCCGTATTTTTCAAATGTGTGCACAGAATCGTATTGGAGGGATGGACAGTTGTGAGGACTTTCACTTTCATCTTTTTCTTTTTGGGCCCTTTTTCACTCCGAAGGCCCTTTCTAGTCCCAATCATTCTCATGCATCCTCGGCCAAGCAACCGACATACTTGCAGCTAAAACAATTGGATCAGTGTGTTTGAAGCTATGCATGACCACCCAGATTGGCAGATTGCGGGAGACCTTCATCTGCAAGACTTGCTTAAGGACATACCACCTCAGAAATCTAAAGAAGGCAATTAGTTGAATATATCCCACGAAAGATATGGTTAATTTTGGGGGAGGAAATTGAGGGGAAAAATGGATAAGTGAATTGGAAGTCCTAAAATTTGTCAGGAAAAATGCAATTATATCCTAAAATTTTTAAAATGTGCAATTAAGTCCTAAAACTTGTTACAAAGTACAATTAAGTTCTAAAACTTTCAAAAAGTGCAATCAAGTCCTAAAACTTATTAAAGTTGTTCAATCTAAATCTTTCCATTGATTGCATTTTTTTGAAATTTTAGGACTCAGTTATACTTTCGAGACAAGTTTTAGGACTTTATTAAACATTTTTAAAGTTTGAGGACTTGATTAAACTTTCATGACAAGTTTTAGGACCTAATTATACTTTTTGAAAATTTTAGGACTCAATTACATTTTTATGATAAATTTTAGAACTTCTAATATATATATATTATTTTTCTTTTTTTGTGATCAGAAAACCCCGTGCCGCCAGCGCGTGACAAAAACCCTAAGCGCCGTGAGAGGGACCACCACCTCATGCCAGCGTAGGGATCAGCAGGGCCTTATCCAGTGAGCCACCGCGGCAGGTGGTTGACTTCTAATATATTTATCCAAAATAAAAATAAAAAATAAGAGGGGCACATCCAAGAATTCTTCAAAGAGGGAATTTTTCTCGACAAAAAAAAATAAAAAAGAGGGAATTTTCCTCAACGTGGGGCCCAAGCGGACCACCTTCCTTTTGTCCACTCTTGGGAGGATAAGCATTCGCCTCAAACCCTGTCATACCATCAGCCTCCCTCCCTTTCGGTCAATTGGTTTTCAATCTTTCACTCCCAAGTGCAAGAGGACACCGCCAATCTTGGGGAGGCTTCCTCTCACTCAAATTCCACATCACACTCCATGATATAGCCCAAGCCCACGTCCTTCTCCTCCCTTTGATTCAACAATTCAAAGGGTCACCAAGAGAAATTTCAACCCCCAAAAGGAGCAGACGCTTCTTATATTAACCTTCTCTCCCACAACACATGTCCCTTACCCCAATTGGATCTTTATGAGTGGGAGTTGCTTCCCGTCCATGACTATCTTGATTTCAATGAGGACGACAAGATCTTCTCGAGGAAGCTCAGCCCCCCTCCTGATCAGAAGAGCGTCTTCAACATGGATTACTTCCGGTGCCTGTCCCCAAGTTCGAAGGCCCCGAGTCAGGTCATCCCAGTGGTGCCTATCCAATTCGATCCGCGGCACCAGATGAGAGGCCGATGAGGGACATCACCAAGCTGCCTGTGAAAATCAAATTCCCGTCCCTGATCACTGAAAAGATTATTAGCTACTTTCGTAAAATGCAATCTCATTAAACTGGAAACATTGATTGCAACCGAAAAAAAAAATCGAAACATGGACTTTAGCCACCGCCGCCGGAGTTCATTTTCGTACCATCTCGGGCACACGAGAAATGCGACAACTGTACAAATCGCCGCGCTCGGTATACTTCTGGCCCCGATGGATTTCAAATGGGCCGCACCCCAGAAAAGCCTTGCTGAGAAGTGGACGTGAGAACTTGTGCAGCCCCAAGTCGAAATCAAGTGGTCCTTACATAGTTTCGGCCCTTTAAACAAATATCATATGGCATACCCTTTGTTTACTTGAGAAGAGTTCATGCCAATTCATTAATAATAGGAACGGAGATTTTACTGTTAGAATACTCCAGATAGCTGAAAGCTGTTTTCCTTGTTTTGCCCCTTTTTTTTAATTGGGAGTAACTGACCGAGGATTGTTTATTGATGTACTCAAATTGCTGCAATTCTATCTTTCGGTATCTTAATTCTTACCATCGGAAAAAGTTTCCCTTTCGGTTCATGGCAACTCGATCGGGTGAGCTGACTGGCCTGAATTTAAGCTGGAATTCTAATGCTCCAAGGCTTGTTGCTCTTTGAAGGGCCTGCTGTTTTTTTTTTTCAACTTTTCGGTCGTGGCAGGAAGTGCCATCTTTCGGCTAATTCTTGATGTTTCTAGTTTGCGTGCATTACTAGGAGTCTGTCTGCATATTGAGTTTTGGACCTGTGATGGCAGACCAAGAACCCACCTCTAGTCTCGAAAAGCCTATTTTTTTTTACAGCTGACAAAGAAGTCTCGCAATCGACAATCTTCCATCCCATATTATCATATTTACCTAACGTGAGCCCCTAGATTTTTCTATTCTCCGGACGGTCGAAAACCCACGAATAAAGAAACCGAACAGACGACATTAAACCTACGTTCGTGCTTCTAGAAAGCAACCCAACATCGCTTTTTGCCATGTTAGACGGGCTCTCTCACTCTAGTTTCTCTTCCAGGGGACGTGGGCGGTTCATTTTCAGTCGCAAGCGACATAGGCTAGAACTTGCGAGAATGCAAGCCAAGCGCTCGGTAGTGTACGTAGAAGGAACACGAGCTACCAAAACGAGCACGCAATCGTTGGCTGTACAAGGAGCCAAGGACACATGTCACGTTTGCTGAAAATGGCAGCAAGCGACACCTCCGGACGCAACTGTTGACCACTAAGAAACCAGATTCTGCAAAAGATCTTTTTCCTTTTGGAGAAAATACTAGTTGGCATGGAATCCATTGAAATTTTGACTTGGCTTGCAAGGTTAGAAATGAGAATCATCTTCATATAATTTAGACCCCTAATCTATCCCGATCCGTATTTTTCAAACGCGTGCACAGAATCGTGTTGGGGGATTTGGATGTGATGCTGACCCACAACCAATTACAGCTCATGAACCCACATCCGATATCTCTTGATGTCAATGAGAGAGACAAGGGAAGGAAATCAGATTGTGTCACAAAAGTGTATATATGCCTGCCGAAATTGGGATCCAAAAAAGATTGCGGATATATCCAGGCGAAGTTTAGAACATTCACCATAATCACGTTTTTAGTATTTAACCAAATCTTGTTAAGAAAGGCTCAAAAGAAGATACCGAAACATGGGCAGCTGTGAGGACTTTCACTTTCATCTTTTTCTTTTTTCTTCTTTTGTGTGCTTTTTCACTATAAAGGCCCATCCTAGTCCCTACCATTCCCCATGCACCCTCGGCCAAGCAACGGACATTTGCAGCTATAAAAATTGGATTAGTGTATTTGAAGCTATGCAGGACCACCCAGATTGCCAGATTGGGAGATGTTCAGTTGCAGGACTTCCTTGAAAACATACACCTCAGAATTCCAAGTAGGCAATTAGCTGAAAATATCCCACAAAATATACGGTTAATTTGGGGGATAAATTGGCAATAAAAAGGAGGGCACATCCAAGGACGTTTCAAAGAGGGAATTTTCCCCTCAACGTGGGCCCCAAACGGACCACCTTCCTTTTGTCCACTCGTGGGAGGATAAGCACCCGCCTCAAACCCCGTCGTATCATCAGCCTCCCTCCCTTTTCCTAATTGGTTTTCAATCTTTCGCTCCCAAGAGCAAGAAGACACACCATCTTGAGGAGGCTTGCTCTCACTCCAATCCCACGTCACACTCCATGATAGACCAAACCCACCTCTCCCTTTGATTCAATAATTCAAAAGGGTCGCCGGAGAAATTTCAACTCCCCACAGCAGCAGCGCATCTTATATTAACCTTCCCTCTACCGCAAGACGAGTCCTCCCACTTCCTATGGAAAAAATGGATCTTGATGAGTGGGAGTTGCTTCCTGTCGATGGCTATCTTGATTTCAATGAGGGCGACAAGATCTTCTCGAGGAGGCACAGCCCCCCTCCTGATCAAAAGAGCGTCTTCAACATGGATTACTTCCGGTGCCCGTCTCCGAGTTCGAAGGCCCCGAGCCGGGTCGTCCCGGTGGTGCCGATCCAATTCGATCCGCCGCCGGCGCCGGATGAGAGGCTGATGAGGGAGATCATCAAGGTGCCTGTGGAGATCAAACTCCCGTCCCTGATCACCGAGAAGGTGATCAAGCCTCCTGATGATGGCATGGCCATGGGACTGGAGGAAGCTGACCAGGACATGGTCTCCCAAGTCTTCTTCAAGAAGATGACGGAACCCGAATTCGCCGACATGAAAATGGACTCGCCGAGGTCCGGGGCTCGAGGAATTTTTGTGCCCCAGATTGATGCAGGAGCCTTCCAAGGTGAGCCAGTTCTTGACAGTTCTTGCTCTCCAAGAAAGAGGCATGAGGTCACCGCCAGAGATGTCGTGGGCGTGACCAAGAAGCAACAGGACAGTGATTGCGATGCAGAGGAGGCCACTTGGGATGAGAATAGAGGTGGTCTGAACATATGGAAATGGGGCTTCACCGGGATTGGAGCTCTCTGTTCTTTCGGAGTCGCTGCTGCTACCATCTGCATCTTCGTTATTGGAAGCCAGAGGGCTAAACAGAGCCGGCAGAATCAGAAGCTTCGGTTTCAGATCTACACTGATGACAAGGTACAGCAATTTCCCCCAATTTTAGCACCCTTCCATGCAATATCTGGTTCAGAGCTTGTCCTTTTGGCCTTATATTCTGAGTGTTACACCAATAAGGAGATGTCTCCATGAGCTTTCTCTGTTTGATATGCTGCTAAAACAAGCGAATCATACCCGAAATTGTGTCCAATCGACCTGTTTAAGTAACATGGAACTTTCATTGGCAACCCAGTATTCTATGATCTGCAATCTTCTTGAATCAGCCAAGAAAAGTAATATTTACATCGAATTAACTGCGAAATTAGTGCTCAGGAAGCCTCCCAAAGGAAAAACAAAACGTGTGTTCTTTGAAATTCCAGGTGGTGCATGTCATGAGTTATTTCTCAATTCCCAATTTTAGGAACTTCTGGAGCTGAAACCAAAAGCCTAAAAGGCTAGATTTTACCAAAGAAAAAAAAAACACTAAGGAGCTCAACATGTGATTTGCAGAGAATCAAGCAAGTGGTTCATCAGGCAACCAAGCTGAACGAAGCAATTTCAGCAGCAAGAGGGGTTCCTTTGTCCAGGGCTCACATTACTTATGGAGGTTACTATGATGGTATTGGCATTTGAGGAGAAATTGCCACTTTGGGTTGGTTTGCACAAAAAAGTTTCCTGTGAACACAGTTCATGAGGGTCCACTATCTCTAGTATGTTTTGCCAGTGCAGATTCTCCTTATACATGATGGACCATGTAGGGTCTTCTCTATCTGTTAGTGAATATGCACCTAAAAGATCCTTACTTTTATCTGTATTTTGGATGATGGATTCCTAATTATTATATTTTGTGTATAATTGAATATAAATCAAGACTGATTAGTATAAGCTGTTATGGTGGTTTATATCGTTAATTGGATGGAGTCTAGAGTTGTTAGGTCAGTCATTTCACTGATCATCTATTCACGAGTTGATACTCGCAACTTAGTCGCGGGAGTGGATGAATCACCTCTGATAATTTTGGGTCACAAAAATCGCCATAGGAAGGTGTTGGATGGAATTTGCGATTAACAAGTAAATCTCGAGCCAGTTGCTTCTACCATGGTGCGGCATTTGACTTGGTAACATTGGTCATAACTATTATTTCAACTGATTAATATTTGGCAGTATGCCAATGGAGCTAGCTGAGTGCCGGATCTGCACCAATCCAGTGTGCTAAACCCTGGATTAGCAGTGAACTTTCTAGTTAACTGGAAAGAGAATCATGCGTTATCCAATAGCGGGGTACAGCCTGGGCAGTTCTATGCGAAAAGTTAGAAGACTTTGATAGCTGATGGTTGCTCTATTGAATCTCTTAGGTCATGAGATGTGGGACCGGCCTCGGCCATCGAAGATATTTTTCTAATGCCGGGCCACGATAAAGATGGTGACTGATTGAACAAGTGACCCTAATCCAAACAAGAAAATTCAATTGAGCCATGAAGTCCCAGGACCCACATGGAAAACCGGTTTCCCGTCGTCTTTATTACGCAAGTTAAATGCTTCTGCAAAGTCTCCTTGTCAAAGATGATGATTGATGGGGTTTCCACCGGAATTGAGAGATTAGTTTTGATTATTCAATCGAATTGCATGAGGGCCATCCCGACAATCCTTTTGATCTGCCTCAATTGGCTGGCACATGGCCCGTGAAAGGCGCAAACATTCACATCAAGACAGAAGAATCGATTTCAGATGCTTTTTATTAATATCATCCATGTTTAATATTCTCCGATTATATTTCCACAATTTCACCAAAAGCCCGTTTGGTATAATCCTTCCATAAAATTGTAGGGCTTTCGCATCGCTTTAGTTCATCGTACACCGACCGGTTTTTATCCTTAAATCTAGCAGCGCGTGCCTAAAATAGATGGAATGGCAAGGAACCTGGGATTGATGCAGATTAGGCGGAATTAGCAAACTTGGGGAGATGAGCAGTTTTTAGGATAAGGTACCGGTTATTGCCGGGAACATTTGAAACTCAGTCATACCTAATGTTGTACTTAATCTATACTTTAAAGTCTAATTTAATCAGCTATGATAATATCAAGCAATCGTCCATATCCATTCCATTACATTACCTTCAACTCCGGCTTTCAAAGTGGGCCTGGCGGTGGTTTCAAGCTTTAGGTGTTTGCATCCTCTGACTTAGGGGACACAAGTAATGTCGTGTCCACCAAAAGATAAGTGAAGTTAGCAACCCCCCATTAAACATATTTGAAGCATACTAAACATGATAAATATAATCGCGCCTCCTCCAAATAAGACGAACCCGATACTGTTTAAGTAGTGAAAACAATTTATTGAGATTAGAATAAGTTTATAAGCCGCACGGGCATGGACCTAATATGGAAGAAGGCATGAATGATTGATGTCAAAATGGGGAGGCCAATGGAGTTCTCTCTTGGTGCACATACAACTAGATTTAGATAATGAAAAAGCATGCCTAAATTCATGAAAATAACTTTCTCTTTTTAAAATTAAAAATAAAAAATAAAAATTTAAACACAACTAGATCCTAGCACTCGGGTTTAGGACTTTAGTGCTAAAGGCTAGATCCTCAGAGGCCAAGGTAAGGTCCTTAGGATCCCAAGCCCGTGTCCTATTGCTTGGGAACTCACAATTGGCCCAAATACCCTCACACTTGGGTTGCGGATGCCCACCCCTAGGTCCCCAACAATCAAGGATGGCCCAACTCCCCAAAGGCAGAGCCATGGTTTCCCAAGGTTGAGATTGAGACCCCACCGCCCATATTTTGAATCTGCTAAGGGTGTGGTTCATACTCCCTATCAACAGGAAAGCAAGAGAGTCCTACTCTCTAGTGAGCAAGCGAGTCATGGGGCAACGCCATGGGGCTTCTATAATTTGAGTTCATTTTATTGGTAATTTAGGATTGCGCTCATGAAAAGTTATTGGATTTAAATAATCTTTTTCTTTTATAATTGAGGAATGTAATAGAAAGATGTAATGTGCTAATTATAATGGAATCCCTTGCAAGATGTAACTCTAATTATGGATGAAATATGATAAAACCTTGTGTGCCATTTTCTTTTTATCGTTTTTATTCTTTATTTCCTTGTAATTGTGCATCGAATCCTAACATATCCCCACAGCTAAATCCCAAACCTTAGCACCTGTGGCTAGTTCCTCAATGCCCATGTCTTGGTCCACCAAGGACATGCCTAGGTCTCCTTAGGCCAAGCGCAAATCCCTTAAAGCTGAGCTTAAGAGCTTCACAGCCAAGCCAAAGTTCCTGGCTCTCACACTCAAGTCACCGATGCCTATGTCTGGGTTCACCTAAAGGTAGCTGCCAACAAGCAAAGACCTCAGTGCGATGCTTGAGATTTTGGCACTTGGGCTTAGGTCCCTAGCAGTTGCTCAAGTCATTGACATCCCATTTGGAACCTGACAACCGAACCAAAGTCTTCAACGTCTGAACCTAAGATGTGGAGTTACACTTGAGACTATTCCTCAAATGCATGTTTCATACTTTTCCAGCGATTGATGTTGGAAAATGACTTTCATAGTATTAGCGAAACATTCGAAGATTTGGAAATAACTTGAAAATGGTTTCCTTTGGAACGTATTTTCCAACGATGATACTTGTGCATTCCCCTATTTTTATGAATTGCATTCATCCTAGCGAGGGAGAACTTTCCTTTGCTTTTCAAGATATCATCCATCATGTATTCATTACAACGACCGCATTGATATTTGAAAACAGGTTCTCCAGGTGTCCAAAAGAAGGTGGCGGGCGAGATAATTTTGGACGTAATGAGTAGTGATATTTATGTTAGGATATGTTTGTTTTACTGAAAAATTCACGATAAGGATAAATATTTTCTATTAGCATCAATTTAAAAAAAAAAAATAGTTAGTTTTTATTGATTTGATGGTTTAGAGAGAGTTTTTCTTTCTTGTCAAAAAAAAATTCTCTCAATTCAACCCGATTGCTTTCGATTCATGAAAAACATTTTTCGGGAATCAATTGGAGTACTTGTTGAGAAGTGAATCTGCAAAGCTGAATATAGTGAATTATTATTCTAATTTAGTGAACAAGTTTGCAATTCATGTTGGATCACCATTCCATTAGAAAAACAACGAGACAAAACTCGCTTAGTGTATCAGAAATTACGGCAAACAATCATCTCGAGCAAATAACATGAGAAAATATATATTTTCACCACCGTTCGATTCAATCCCTCCCTCTCACTCTTTCCCAACGTATAAGAAGAGTCGAATCGAGCAAATGTATACCGATCCCCGTGACTAGAGGGCTTACGTCGGGAGGTCCGAGCGAAGCAAACGCGGCGGGAATGAATGTCACGGCATCGGACCGGGGCCTCCGCCACCACGGAAGTGATGCAGATCGACGAGGTGGCCACCGGGACCTCGCGATCACGGCGGGCGTAGAGAGTCGCCATCTTCACTGGCTCCATAGGGAGATGGTTCAAGGGAGAAGTATATATATGACAAATTTCGTCAAACTAATTTTTTTTATCATAAAAAACTGTGAAATAATACACTTGTAACAAATTTACCATTCTGTTAATTTTTTGTTAAATTGCTAAGTTATATGAGACGTGGCAATTCGACAAATGTACAGAATTGGGATTTTGCCCTCCATTTATTATAAATATATCAGTTTGTGATTTTTTTGTGATATTTTAACGAAACTAACAGAGTAAATTTGCCATAATGTATCAATTTAAGAGTTTTTTTGGTTAAAAAAAATAGTTTATAGCAAATATGTCATAAACGTACAATCTTTTTATAATATTAATCTCATTTTCTACATTGAATGCTTATTACGTTTCTTTTGTTAGAATGTCTAATCGTGCCAATTCGATTCAATATATTTTCAACCTCGAACTTAGACTTGGATTTTGCATGTTCAGTGTTAGATGCCCTCCATTCATTCCAGTCTCCACCTTACGTACTCAAGCAGCTCCTATCTTTGACTAAACAAGATAAGCGAGTAGCTCAATCTCGAACTCGATCCAAATTTGAGCGAGTCAACCTCAACCCTCTGTGCCGAATCAGTCACTCATAGCCCCAGGATACGGAGGCTCATTTGAATCTCACCATTACCAACCATATGAAAATCGTCCCGAATCGTCTAACAGTGCACGAGGCCCGCGGGGCGTGTTACGGCAAACTTCAAATGATCGAGTCTTCTATATATGTGACTATGTCCGCCGCACTCCCCAAAGAGAGAGGCGTGTACGACAAGACCCGCGTGCCGATCGAGGAGATCGATTTCGGGCGTGGCGTGCGGGGTGCGGTACAGCTCACCACCAGCTTTGAGTGTGCTGCTGATGGGGCCCTTCCTGTCCTGTCCGTCCGCCTTAACAACCGCCTTTTCTATAGTCTTCCTTTTCCCATTAGGGAAACGATGCGAGAAATCAACAGCGGGTTCATCCCACGATGTGCGAAGCAATAATTTAGAGAGAGAAAGAAAAAAAATTAAGATACGTCATCACTGATTGTTGAGAGTAGTTGGAAAGTTCATGCTCGAATGAGAAACCCTTTTCTATAGATCAACATTTACGGTCGTTTTTCTTAAAAACGAGGTCGTGAATATAAACCTTTTGAATTCTAAGCCGATTCGATGTCTACTCGTGCATGATTCGGAAGGGAACCGGATGTGTAATCTCCGGCTAGCTGAGGAAACAAAGTGCACGGTGGCTCAGCCACTTAGAAAGACATAAGTTCGCACTACATTATAACGGCATTAACCTTGCGAACCCAACAAGGTACTTGTTAAAGGACACGTACGAGAATTATTTTATTTTTTTCATTTTTTTATTTTTAAAACAAAATTTTAATTCAAAACTAATTTTAAAATAGAAACGAGAAACATGGTCCAAAACTTTTCTCATTACTCACCCTTACTACTAATCACCATCCATTTAGGAGGGAGAAATTTTTCTAAAAACAAAAATTTTTATCGTTATCAATCGCGTATTTTTGCTCGAAACCTAATATTACGTTTGGGATTAGGATAAAATTCATAATAAAATAAAATTGATCATATCTTATGTTTGATGCTTACTCTATATAAGATAAAATTGAATATAAGAATGATATAAGTCGAATAAAATTATCCCATGAACAAGATGAGATAAAAGTGGATGGGTTATTTAATATCGATAATAGGAAAGTTATTTTTCTCTAAATTTTTTATTAAATTAACAAAAATGAAATTATATTTTAATATAAATAATATTTGAATTGTAATATAATAAATTCAAAATAACAAAAAATAAAATTTTAGTTTTTTTCGACTTTAATTCTATCTTATATAAATATATATTTATATTTGTTATGTATTTTAAGTATATTAGTACAATTTTCTATTTAATAAAATTTTATTAAAGAATGATGGAAGGGGAAAAAGAAATAAAAAAGAAAATAATTAAAAAGAGAGAAAAATAAAATAAAATAAACTACTTTGTGATAGTGTCACGAGAGATTTTTACATTCTTCATGTTAGAACTTTTAGGTTTATTTACAATAATATGTTGGTTATATCAAAAAATGTATATAATACAATATGAATATGTTCGATTTTATTATCGAAATTCATGAAGCATAAATAGGATATAATAAATTAATGAATTTCATATCATATTATATTTAATCAATCATATCTTGATAAGAAATTCAGACGACCAAATTTAACCTAAGGAAATAGAAGTTAATTTCTAAAATAAAATGATTATCATTCGCGTTCTAAATTTTTGAAATATCTATCAAACCGATTCTTACGTTGGTCATATGAAACACCGTTAAGACGAGACTTGAATGATCAAAACTTGAATTTTGGGACCTCGTTTGTTGGCCTGGTTTGTCCTAAATACACGATACATGCGTGTGTGATTGGAAGGAGCATTCTTTTGTAAACTATTTCGTTTGACCAACAGGTGGAGCCTGATCTTGACTTGCCAAACTATCTTTAGAACGATCGAGTGTGCTTTATTGCCTCTACCAAACTCAAATTGTACGCGAATCTCATGTGAAACTCGAGCCCCACTTGACTTCTTCGATTTCGAATCCCTGGTTCGAGCCGATGCGTCAAACTTTTCCAAGAACCATAGTTTCCAAAGGATCTCGCGACCAATTTCCGTGAAGTGATTTTCGTCTGCAGTCAACATGTTTTAGACTTTCACTAAATTGATCGCTCCTTTAGCGAAATTTCAGTTTACAGGAATGATGTTCGTTTTTTTCCTTATGATGACAACATCGAGTATTCAACAAATCATGGGTATTAGAATTGACACGGAGAGAACATCAGAATATAACACGATATGTCTCGTCCAATCTACATATTGTGGTATCATCGTAATTCCAATCACTCGACATGTGAAAGCAAAATTGAGATGTTTTAGATGACGTGAAACTTAAATTTGACAATGACAAGTTGGCACGAACTGTCGACTCCATTCCTTAGTCTAAGATTGTTTCATAAGGAGCAAATTTCATATGAAGCATTAACCAGCTTGGTAAGCCTTTCAAAATTACACAGCACATCAAGAGCCACCAACCACTTTCAAGAGTGAGTATTCGGGCTAGTTCAACTCGAAAATTAACACAAACCCCGCCTTATCTTGCCCATTTTAAGCTGGTTTGATTTTCATTAATAAAAAAAAAATTATGGAAACCTGTCTTGAACTGTTCGGTTCCTGATTTTTAGCCTCGAACCGGTTTTGAGACCGGTTATCAAGTAAAATTAGTTTCGAACCGGTTCAAGACCAAACCCTAGAAGATCCTAATTGAGGGCTTTCCCAAGGAGGATCGGCATTTCAACATAAGCGGCCCATTTTGATGCTCTAACCAAAAACTTTTGCAAAAGAACAATGAATATAATGAAGCATTAATATAAAAAGCAAACGAAAAAAGGGAGGTCAGTTCAGTTGATGGACCGACCGGTTCGATTCTTGATTCCGAGATTGGGGAAGCCGACGTCGACAGGGGAAGAAGCCGTCCCGGAATCAAACGGAAAATTGAAATAGGAGGACATTTTTCGGACGGTCTCGTGAAGGTCGATGTAAAATCTTCGGACTCCCCGAGAAACGACGCAAAAACTTTTCAGAGAGAGAGAGAGAGAGAGAGAGAGAGAGGAGGGGGACCCCAATTTTGCGCCACCATTTTCTGTTCTTCAATCTTCACCGTCGAATTTTCCCATCACAAGAAGGCGGCTAATCTTCAATAATAAGCAGGGAAGAGAGAGAGAGAGAGAGCAAGGAGTTGCAGGATAAACAGAGGGAGGGGGAGAGAGAGAGAGAGAAGCAGAGGACGTCCGAGGGACTGACGAAGAGGACCGGCAGAGGCAGAGACCGGGAGATTGCAGTTCCTGGAGCAACGCCGGAGGGGGGAGAAGGATCTGGGTTGCGTTTCTTTTGACGGAATTCTCCACCTTTTCCACTGGGAAAATTCCTCGAGCTCTTGGTTGCGCATGCTGCTCCGTCTCCGGTTTTGTCCCTGTAAGACGCCTCGTCTTCTCTCTTCTCCTTCTCTCCTCCGACGCCTCTCTCTCTCTCTCTCTCTCTCTAAGTCCTTCATTCTTAGCTGCAGGTTAATTGGGCACTTCCTCGCTGTGGATTTCCTTGTTCATCTGGGTCATTTAAGGTACTTGCCCTCCGAATTTGAACTCGATGTTGGAGTTTCAACCCGCTTGCGCTCGTCATCTGATGACAATTCCATCGTTCTTTTCAAAATTGGGCTTCTGGGTTAACCTTGATATTTGGGGCTGGCTGCGAAATTGACGCTCTCCCGAGCTTAAATTCGTTTAGATTCATCGTCTCCCTCCCGAGTATTTTGCTTGTAGCTTCCTCTTCTCTAAAAAAGCTAATCTTTTCCCTTTGTTTTGGCTCATCGAAGGTGGTCTCCTTCGTTTGGCTGCGGAAATGGAGAAGGAAGATAAGGGTCAAAGGAGCGATTTCAAAGCATCAGAGCCTGATTTCCTCCTGCAGTGGGGAAACAGGAAGCGACTCAGATGCGTTAGAGGCAAAGAGTCTGGAGTCTCCCAGAAATTCAGCGGCGGAATTCGCCGGAAAATATCGTCCCGGGTCGATCGCTGTTTCATCGCCGCTGTTGATAAGGAAAACTCGCATCTTCAAGCTCATCGCTTCACCAGGTAAAAGAGAAATTGAGCTTTTCTTCTCATGCGCTCGTTTGTCTCTTCGTGGTTGATGGGTCAATACGGATTTTTGCTGTCTTCGAGAGATTGGTTTAGCTTGTGGAGAAGAACTTGAGATAGGGTTTCGACACGAGTGGTTCAACTTTCACCTTGCTTGTTGCTTGCTAGGAAGTGTAAGATATCTCGAAATTGATGCAGTCGATTGTACAAATTTCGAAAGTTTAGGAAATTTACCTCTGCTATCTACTTTTTTTTTCCTGGTGGCGGAAGAGGTGGGGATTGTCTGCTGAGAATATGGAATTGTTTAAATTCAAGAGAGTATGAGGACTACAGTGCTCATAGTTGTTCCTTTGGGTTGCAGGAATTCTGATGGGACCACACATCGGTCTACCTTGAATGAAAACCAGAAGTTGGCATCGCCAGAGAAGGAGGACCGGTACTATTCGACGAGAGGATCGGCTGGTGTGGATGATAACGGGAAGGTTCCGGTGGATGTGAATGGTAATATAGAAGATAGAGGGCTGATTTGGCCTAAGCTGTATATTGCTCTTTCGAGCAAAGAGAAAGAAGAAGACTTTCTTGCCATGAAAGGGTGTAAGCCCCCCCAGAGGCCTAAAAAGAGGGCCAAAATCATCCAAAAAACATTACTTGTAAGAATCTTGCAGAAGCCTTTATTGTTCCTGGAGTTGATATAACCAAGCCCTACTCAGATGTGTCTGTGCTAATTTTGTTCTGCATTTTGTGGGGTTTTGGCAGTTGGTCAGTCCAGGGGCATGGTTGACTGAGATGTCGCAAGAAAGATATGAAGTGAGGGAGAAGAAGAATTCAAAGAAGGTAATGTAGGTTGTTATTGTTTAGATGCTTAATTCACACCCCTTTCCTTCGATTCCCTTGCCAATTGGTCTGTGCTTGTGATGCAGAGACCAAGGGGCTTGAAGGCCATGGGCAATGTGGAAAGTGACTCCGAGTGAGTCTGTTTTATAGAAGATTTTTTTAAATGAAGATGGAATGGTTTGAGGATTTGTTATGGAGCAAAGTGAAGAGTTCTTGAGTATATGTTGTGCTTTTAAAGTAAGTTATCTTCCATCTTAAGACGACGAGAGCAGTTGATCATCATCGTCGCCCTGTAATTTTGACTCATTGTTTTTGTTATTGGGATGATTGCACCATGGGGAAAAAGAATGATGCAGAAAGCTCCAGCTTTTCCTCCAGTGGCTGTTGAAATGCATCTAAATTTTTAGTTTGTCCGTCATCTTGACATGTTTATGAATTGCGATGTATTTTGCTTCCTGAATGAACGGAGGTGGAAGTCCAACTTGTTGTATAGCGCAATCCTCCAAGTTGTTGTAAAGTGCAAGCCGCCGCCTGACTTTTGAAATTGTAAAAAATTGGAAGTTGAATTGCATTTCACTTTGCTGCAAGTTTCTTCGCTTTACCGGGAAAGGGCTTCCATTTGGTCCTAGCCTGCGTCGTTTGTCAATGCTAAGCTAAGGTCTCGAAGTATTGTCCGACGTTTGGCAACTGGCATTTGAATCTGCTGCCTTTCTTCGGCTGAGTCGGAAATCTGTTTCGTAGATATCTATTTAATTATTGAGTGAATTCGGGTCGTCAAATCTGGGAGGCCGTCGCTGTTCAGCTGACTACGAGGCTTTTTGTGGAGGCTTGATTTTGCCTTTCTTTTGCCTGATTAAGTAGCGAGGGATCCAAGAGCGGGGGCTTGAAGAAGCTGCTGCAATTTTCTGTGTTGGAAATTGCTTTTGTAAGAGAGATGCCTCTTGAGTTCATTTACTTGATGACCGATGACTGCAATTATTCATCATGGTGTTCGTCATAGAGGGAAGCGGCGACCTGACTGATAGCCATTTCGAGAGGGTAAAAAGGAAAAGGGACCGCATCCAGTTTCGAAGAAAAGCGGAGAAGGAAAGGAGGAAAACGATCACGCCAAAGATCATCGTGTGGTGGGAGCTTTTTCTTGTGCTTCACACTTAGGATGTCGAGTACGTCAAGAATATAAACCTTGCCACGTGGAACTCAAAATAACAGCAAAACTCAGAACGAAAAGTTGTATGAGGAGAAATCTCATATATGGAGAAAGGCGACTCGACTTCACCTTTTCAACCAGAAGCCAGACCGATTTAGAATGCTTTCTAGTGCTTCAAAAATTGGATTCCTAAGGGTAGTCGAGTCGCCGTTATCCAGTGGAGAAGGAACGCAAAGGTTCTTTCTCACATAATGAGGGTGTCTTGGCCAGATATGTTCTAGCATGTCACATGACAAGAAGATTTTCCACATGCTCTCCACCCAACATGACATGAGGCAATCAAAAACTTGATGAGACTCCAACCAAAATGCTTGTCGAGGGTCCTTATTGAACTTGATCAGACCAGCGACTGTTAGAGAGAGAGAGAGAGAGAGAGAGAGAGCTCCAAGATGTACTATGTACAACTTTGCAAAGTTACATCGTCTTCTGTAGTAACACAAACAAATTTAACTCGTCCAGGAGCTATTCTGCACTAGAACAATTACTACAAAATTACAAAACTTTCGGACTGATTTCAAAGAGGGAAAAAGGTACATACTCAGCCATTGTAAGCAGAAGGAAACTTGCTGCGAACATGAATATTCTACGTTTGTAGAACCTACAGCAGGATTCATCCAGAGCAGGCTCAATGTTGAGAAACCAGATTTTTGTAGATCTGATGCAAGCTTCCCTCGGCATAATCATCAGGTGGATGGAAAGTAATGGTAATAAGGAAGAACATATGGATCAAGGACCAGTCACACCAGGGAAAAGTTCTGATATTTTATTGAAAACGTCCATCACCTGTAGCGCAAAGATATAATGAGGTCATTTCCAAGATGAGTACGATTTAGAAATTCTTCTAGGTTGACTTTTATTTTTACTTCTCCTTTATTAACAGCTTGCGCTCAAGCATTTTGACTTCTATTAAATCTGAAACACCTGAAAACTTTAACGAAATGCCAACATAAACTTGTATTTACATGTAAGATTTTCATAATTTTTTGAAATTTGAATAATAGTATAAATTATGGCAACAGAGCGACAGAGTGGTTTTACTTAAGCTAAACCAAGCACACTTTAGAACCATACGTATGTGTCCTGTGCATTTCCAGTATGCATTCATCAAAAAGTCAATCCTTAAGAAAAACACCATCAGTGTAAACATCCTAAAACACCATTCATGTAGTTGCCGTTTTTCAAGTACCATCTGCGTAAACAGGTCAACTCAGTGATGATGGAATAATGAACACAGAACAAGACATTCACAGCAAAGATCAATGAAATGAAGAAATAATTGTTCCCACTAATGATTCTTTTCTAAGGTCACCAATCACCATGCCAACAATCAGAATCTTGACCCCACATATACTGTTCATCAACTCTCTGAAATAGATTGATTTAAAAAAACTTGCCCAGGAAGTTAAAAGGCATTACCTCCTTGTCGTTTTGATATTTGGCAATGCTTAGTGGGTTTTGAGAACACTGCGAAAGGGGGCACCATAATACATTAAACCAATGACCGATGCAAGATTTAATACATGATTTTAAGCTTAGCAAAATTATAGCTGGTACATACATCCATGATTGCCTGCTGCACTCTGGGGTTTTGAAAAGCCATTGCAACTTCAGGATTGGCCATTATCTTCGAAATGACCTCTTCAGGTGTAAGGCCAATTTGATCTGCAAATCAACAAAATTAATCCAACTGAAGAATTAATTGAAGACATCTCAAGAACTGCAGCATTCTTGTAAAATTCTGTAATTCATCATAGCCACTGAGCCCCTTTTCATTCATGCTGCTTTGATCCTTGAACCAGAAGTGTCGTTTAGAACATCTAACTATCATATGGCCAAGGTTGGAAAAGGAAAACAAAGATACACACATCAAAAGCGTAGGTTTTGCAAATTCACTTTTCCTTTGATGATACAGAAATCTATGAACACAATTGCCTCCCCTCTCTCCCCCCAAAGAAATAAAAAATAAAAAAACAACAATAAAGAAGTATCCATCAAATTAATGGAAGATTTGGCTAATGCAGTAAATCAGAAGTGAACACTATCGTATGAAATTACAATGCTAAAGTTAATTGTCAATCATCAAGGAGTCTAGTAGTAAGGTTCATGCTCCAAGCTTTCAATTGTCTTAAATAATATTGAAAAGTCTTCACGTGAAACTGAGTGAGAAAGCAAAGCAGATATGCAAAGTCAACAAGAGCTCCACTAGTTTTTTAAAGCCACTCATTTTTGTTGTTTGCTCAGGTAGCAGTAATTAAATGCTAACAGAATAGGAATAGAAGAAGATGAAGCATCCAAAATTACCAAATCAACAAGATAATTATAACTATGCTCCTGCAAATAGAAACTCTAATGAACAAAGACTTGAAACTCATCATGGGAAAACGCATTAAGGGACCTCTCTTTTAAAGAATATTGTCGCAATACACAGTGAGGAAATGAAACTTAGACGAGGAATTCGTAGTCAGCTTCAGACTTACCAAATTGCTGCTTAACCTCAGGACTACTAAGATCAAAATTTTTCAAAGAGTCCATCATTCTGCCGTCCCACTCACTGCTTCCACCCATATTATTTCTGGAAAAAATGCATATGCATAAGTCATTGTGAAATCTCTTAGATCATTATAGGACAAAAGCTATGCTCATTGCACTATGTTTGGCTGCTTGTGCAGATTATGAGCAGATTACCAATTCAAAAGCCTAAAAATGAAAAAATATGGACAAAAAATAGCTCAGTTCAATTAAAAAAAGCATGCAAAATTGCTAGAAATTCATATATTGCTACAGTGGTCATTCAGAGTAAGTGACTCATTGACAAAGCAACTACAGCAATTCTTAACCAAATGGAAGGATGCAATCGCAAGATTTCAGTAAACATCTCTACTTAAAAAGTTGCCAGAGCCAGTGAAACATACAAACAAAGTACTTCTTATACTGCCATCAGCAAAGAAAATAGTAGTCTGCAGAAATACAAAAACTCTAAGAGTATCTTATAATGTAGTTCTTAACAAGTCAAATAAGTTATATTTTGAATTTGAGCATTATATTTGAGTTCTCTACCAGCAATAAAAGGCAATTAAGAATAACAGCCATCTGAACATTCACAGCAGGTGCAGCATTACAGAGGCAAATGGACTGCCAAGTTACACAAACTGCAGCATGGATTGTAAATTAACAAAACTAATTCACTGATGACATGTAATCATCCTTCTGACAAAGTGAACAATGACCTGGCTGAAACAATATGGATGAAAAGTTAAAGGGAGGAACTTACAGCATTTCTTCCAACTGTTGACGATATTGTGGATTTTGTAGCATCCCTGACATGCAAAATGCAAACATTAGTTAGCTTGCTGCATATGCAAAGTTCACCCTTACTTTCCTTATTCTGCATATAAATAAATAGGCAATATTTTACACAGGAGTATAAAAACATCACTCCTAGTGGAATCATTTCTCCAATTCAATAGATTAACCATCAATGTGAAAGATCAGACCACTGAGAATGGTGCTAAATATAGCTGCCATACTTTTTGGAGTCCCTACTAAAGCTTATGCGAGACAAGAGTTGTCAAATATGTCATACAAATATGTACTCACATTTGAAGGTTTCAGGGTTCCTCATCTCCTCAGGTAGATGCCTAAAATAGATGAGAAAAATCAGAAATTTCACGATGGCAAGCACATCAGCCAACTTATATAACAGCTTAGGATTCAGCCAGAGTCTCATAGAGAACTCCATCTCTTTTATATGCAAAAGACAGGAAATCATACGATGGACAAACACAATTGCTGATAAAATAGAGATTCCGGAAGTTTAGATAGCATTAAAGGGTACTATATCTTGTAATTCAAGGATTATATCTGTATTGTTCAAAAGCATTTGATATCATTGATTAATCCAAAATCAACTATATCCAACATAAGTAAATATAACATCATAGAGAGACAGAGAGTTCACCAAGCATGACATTTACACTTATCCATAGCAGTATGCACATACAACGAAATGACTGTCAAAATACTATGACATGAACAAACCAACAAGGGAAGCTATATTACGGGAAAACCATCTTCTGCACAGTTGGATCTTCCATCATTTTCTCTAGCGCATCCACAGACAAAACAGGGTTTCCTTTTCCTGGGCAGTAGACAATAATTCCAGATTAGCACGTATAGGAATTGTGCAGATGGGATAGACGATCAATCAGAGATTTCTGAAGGATGATTTGTAGCTGAGGTCAATTTCAAAGAAGCAAATGCTATACATATGCTTGTGAGGAAATTTAGATGATGAAATTAACAGTCCCATTTACAGTTACTCATTCCAATTTGACAATTTAACTTTTTAATCTACTTGGTAAACATCTTCACGATCCTCAGGATGAGTTGATGAGCATCAGAATCTTTGTCAAGACATCTACTATGATCTGAGGTGAAAATTAAGTCTTGGTTATAATAAACTCAATCCATTATAAACAGCATAAGTACCTACAAATTATCAGCATGATTTTTCAAAGCCTCTTCTTTTCTAACTTAGCAGCGTCCTCCAACCCAAGACCATGTAATTTTGGTAACTGGAATGAAAATCCACTAGTCATATTTCTCCGTGCAGTAGCTTATGATATTTCCTGTAGCTCATCTTATGTTATTTCTCTTTATCCTCTCATTGTTGTCCCTACCACTTAATCCTGTGCACCTTCCTGGATTCCCCACACAGATCAAGGAAACACTGATACAATAAAGAGCCAAAGCACCTTTATATAGGGACTGAATTCAGAAGTGCATAAACACTGGGTTTCTACTTCAGATCAATTGTTGTGTACAAATGAAGTGAGGGAAAAGCAATATCAACATCTAAAAGATGACCACACGAATGCAAAGTCTACCGATGTTTGATACATTCACGTACCAGTTGATTCGGATGCCTCAGAAGAACTATCCACTGACTTAGAAGCAGATCCATTTTGAGGGACCTTCATCAATGCATAGACAAGTCATAAGCCTACAGTAAGAAAATAAACTTTCTTCTCTCCATCCAGAGAAAGACTTACATTGCCAACAAACTGAGTAGCTTCAGATGAAGTTGTTTCTGTTACATCCTTGAAGCTTTCAAAAGGACTCTTTTCCTTTGTTTCCTCTGGAGAAATGTCCACAAAAGCTGCAAGTGCAAGATCCAGCATGAATTTATCATTCAGTACTTTCAAACATTGTCCAAGTAATCACAAGTTACATAGCCATTATTATAGCTAACAGAATTCCATTGATCTAATTCAGGACCTTCCATAAAGTTTTGGCTCTATCTATATAGAAAACAATCCGAAGAGCTTGGTAACTGCTTAAAGAAGAAAGAAACATGACTAGAACGTGAAGCAAGTAGACAGCATTGTATAAAGGAGTTGCTTTTAACATATGTTTTAAACAATTCAGGCATACGTACAAAAAATTATTATGCTTTAAAAATGCAAGCAAAGCGCTTCTCCTACTGCATAATTTTATTCACGAATTGACACTATGTTTCACTCCACATGTCAATTTCCCAATAGAACTGCCATCACTAAGCAGATAAATCAACTTTAAGACAAGCTCAGAAAGGAATTGGAGATACTGCAATTCTGGTTAAGAGTGAGTGACTAAAGGGCCCCAAAAGAAATCTTCATTACCATATCTCTTCGGTTCTTCCTCCTTCTTTATCTCATCTTTGACATCTGCAACTGGAGCTGTTTCTGCTTTCACAGCTTCTACTTTTGTTGCAGATATATCAACTGTAGATGGTTGAGAAGTAGCCATTGGAGAGGGAGTGGGTTGCGGTGCTGAACCCATTGGAAATGGAGAAGGAGAGGCAGAAGAAAAGGGAGAACCGGCAAACTGGTTGTTTTGAGAATTCATCTGACCCATCATAGCCTTAAAAGCTTGTTGCATAGCATATTTCTGGGTAAGTGGAAAAGGCAATCTTTGAAAAGATTCATGAAAGAAAAAGTGGAAGGGCAGACAAGGGTTACCAAAAAGAGTAAAAGAAGCTGCAAGGATGAATTCACCCCTTTTTTTCTGCTGAATTTAATATGTTGAATACTACCAATCTCTATAAGTTACAATTGCAACTGCATCGGTGGTTACACAAAATGATATCCAAGAGTGACAGAGTAGACATTCAGGCATGAGAAGTTACACAACGCACGGCATCTAGGTAAATAATATGTCAACTCTCAACCCTTGAAAATTCTCCCCTTTCTAGAATTTATGGTATCAATGAGTCATGAGAGACATTTCAAAAGAGTTTGTGCAATCTAAAGTGTTCCTTTAACATTGCAGTTCTTCACGAAACAAAGGATTGACTTAGTGGTTACTCCCTCAATTAAATACAATGTCACTAATCTTGCCTCTTCTCGCCAATTGCTAGTTCAAACGCCAACTTACATCCTTCACATTTTTACAGCAGGCAGACCAAAGAAACCTCATCTCTCTAGAGTCATCTTATAAGATCATCTATTCATAACGACTGCTCAAGAAACTGAAAGTCGCGTTCTTCCGTGAAACCTCAATAAACATATATTTAGATTCTAATTTCATTTTCAAATGCTTAATGCATTTCACACACAACCAACTTCTATTTTGTCATTAACAAAAAGCATAAGAATTCTGTCCACTACCCTATTTTTCCTGTGCAGAACTAAGAAAAACCCACAAGAAACGAAGCAACTTGTCAACGTCACTACGGCATTAATATTACCTGTTCCGACAACAGGATCATAAGAAATCACCTCTAGTCAGTATTATTTTAGTTGGAAAAAAGGGAATGACGTTTTGCTTATAACCCTAGACAAAATGAAGCAACTTGTCAACGTCACTACGGCATTAATATTACCTGTTCCGACAACAGGATCATAAGAAATCACCTCTAGTCAGTATTATTTTAGTTGGAAAAAAGGGAATGACGTTTTGCTTATAACCCTAGACAAAATGTGAGGAAAAGAAAAGACATGCTTCACAGGAACAAACTTGTGTCGTTTACACAACCAGAACCTTGTTTAACCAAATTTAAGTAAAGAAACATTAGGCTTTTGACAACTGACCACCTAAAATGGGCCTTAACATTATCAAGTTTCCAGATAACATGCATTTAAATTAGACACGGATATATAGAGGTCCAAGAACTGACCTTGGAAGAAAAAGTATCCTCTATATCTGTCTATTGCTCTTACCTCTATATGATGCTAATCACCCAGAAAAGTTGCACATTTTGGCGAGACATTCTTTTATAGATAAAAGCACACTCTGGGTGAAACCATATTTGTACGGCTGACAATGCAACAGATTTACCCAGCATAGCAAATAACACTCAAATATTTGTTTTAATCCCCAATAACAACGGTTGATGGAAATTTAGACTTCTGCACACTCAATAAAGAAGGCCTACTTCCACTTCAGTGTAAAAAACAGCAGAAAGCTCGATCTCTAGATGAATGCATAGGCATACTCAGGTCGGAAAAATTGTACCTTTAGGTAATTTGCCACCTGCCATTCAATTAAACTCGTTAATGAGAAATCTAACTTATTTGCATGTCATAATTCAGGAAACAAGGACCTAGCAGTGACCTACAGACTCACCCATGAAAATAGTGCGGAGACTCCAACACCAACCCCAATCCAAAAGAGAGGTGATCCGCTAGACAATCGACAAAATGCAGAAAGTAAGAAAAACTACATATGTCTTAGAGTGAGGCGCCAAGATAGATTAAGAATACAAACATCGATGACCCCATATACCGATGAAGACACGACCATGAGTAGCCAAAAATTATAAATAAATAGCAAGAAATTAAAGAGGTAGGAAAGGATAAGATGATTTACAAAGAAGATGGAGGAGGAGGCACCGGCGGCTGTGGAGGAACACCAACCGAAGTCGTTTCCTTACTACTTCTTGAGGAAGAAATGCTCGCGAAACATTCCGATTCCACCGCTTGAGGCGCTGTGCATCGCAAAGCGTTCGTTAATTTCACATAAAGACAAGACAGTCGACAATCAATTAATCACGTTCAGAATGCAATAGCTATCATCAGCCATTCGCCACTCAAAAAAAAAAAAAAAAAAAAAAACCAAACTTGAAGAATCAGGTGACTGAATCAAGAGAAAGCAATAGCTACAGGATCGCAGCTTCGCCTGCGCCTAAATACAGAGCAACTGGCTGCACAGCCTACGAATCCGCGCATCGTCCCGAGCTTCAAATTGCATCCGATTCGACAGCCGTTCCAAATTGTTCACGCACAAGCAAACGGAGAGACGCACGCACGCACGCATGGAGTCAATACCAGTTCGATAGCGACGGAGACGCGCCGCCTCATCCGGCCTCCTCTGACATAAGAGAGTCCGCGAGAGGAGATGCTTGTTCCTCGGCGGGGGCACGGAGCCCCGGCCGCCGCCGCCGGCGCGGCTCGAATGGGAAGTGCTGGGGAGAGCGTAGAGGTGAGGGGAGACCTGCAGATTAGCCGCCATGGCCGCGAAGGGGCTCATGTCTCGGGTCCGGGAGCTGCAGCGGAGTGGAAGAGGAGGAAGAAATGGAGCCGTCTGGAGAGCCGAGGGCGGAGGTTTTGTGATTTGTAACGTGGTTTTTGCTCCCAAATTGTGTGCTCACTCTCGTCCTTTTCTTTTTTTCTTTTTTTTTTTCTCCCTTCCTTTCTTCGCTGTTCGGCGCTTCGGAAGTGATGTGGCATCGCATTGTTAGTTCTAACTGGATTTGGGCCTCTCTCATTGATGGGCCAGCTCCTTTTGGCCCATTTACTTTAGAGGCCTCCGCACTCTCCAAACTTCCAAATCCCAAAATTTTTTCTTCGCATAACGCCACCAAAAACTCTAAATATATACGATTAATTTATCCTGAATTAATTTTTCGATCACAAAAAATCTAAAATCGATACACCCGTGACAAATTTTTCACTCGTTAATTTTGTTTAAAATGGATTAATATCGCAAAAAATCACAAATCGATACATTTGTGACAAATAGAGAGTAAAACACTAGATCATACATCATTAACTATCACGTGTCATTAAACTAAATAATTTAACGAAAATTAATATAAGGTAAATGTATCATAGATGTACTAGTTTGGGGTTTTTAGTTGTCAAAAAAATTAGTTTGTACTAAATTTATTACAAATTGACCAATTTAAGATTTTCCGTAATATTAACCTTTAAGAATAAGATATACCAGTCCAATTTTTTTCTTATATCAGAAATTAAGCCCTTATTCTCTTCTTTGTCATCCCCCCCCAAAAAAAAAAAAAGAAGAAAAGAAAAAGGGATGAGTCCCTTGAAATGTCGGGGGGGAAAAAGAGGAAAGGTATAATTTTCTGCTGGGCTCGTGTGGCGAGCGGCACGTCGTGTTTGTGATATCCCATAGCGAACCGGGACGTGGGTTTGATTCCATTCCTTTCCATTTCCATTCAAGGATGAGCTCGCGAGAAGGCGGCCAGCCTGCCTTGCATTGCTTAGGGTTTTGGAGTGTGGATATGGGGGCAAAGATGATTGTACCGAAGCTCTGAGTTAATGACTGGACTATCCATAGGATGACGAGCTGCATTTCTTTAACGCATCCGTTTGACTGGGCCCAGCGACGCCCGTAGAACAACTCCCGCACCATTTGTTGCGTGCATTGAGCCAATCTCATCATTCTTAAATCATAAAAATCCGATTTTTAAGATCAGAAAATGCAATGCACAGAGGGAGATAGAGAGAGAGAGAGAGAGAGATGTCTTCATCTAAACGCTGATCCGACCTGCCCTTCCCAACAAGATCAAAAAGTGTTTACTCAGATCTACAAGAACGGACAAACCTCGACAAATCATTCGCGAAAGGGGGGAAATGCGACAAAATCCCCGAACAGTAATCAATCAGAAGACGCGACATTTCCTCCAGAAATCGGAATCAAGAGACTCTATATTCACAACCTTCGATTCAATCGGAGTGGGCGTCGGAGTCGGAGGAGGAAGAATCGAGGGAGGGGAAGCAGAGGCACGCCCAGAGGGAGAGGCCGAACCGCTGCAGGTTCTCGCAGGGGAATCGGAACAGGAGGTACAGCACCTGCTCGCTGCTGAACCGCTCCGGATTGCACGCTATCCACTGGCACGCGCTCGCCGATGCCTTCGCCACCGACACCACCAGCGAGCTGTTCATCGCCATCTCTCTCTCTGCGCGCTTTGTCGATGCTGGTCTTTCTTCTTCTTTTTCTTCCCCTTTTTTGATATGACTGGTGAGGAGGAAGACCGAAATGAGGGAATTTGGGCTTCACACGGTTTCCACGTTGCTGTTTAGTCGCCGCGAGAGCCAGCTACGTCGTTTCTCATTAGCGTTGTCCACTTTGGCAGGCGCTGTCGTGCTTTAGCCATTATGTACTTTCCCCAATTTATACTTTCCTTCCAAATTCCATCCTCGTGCCTGATTAATTTACTGAAAAATCTTCCGCAGTTCAGAACTAGGTCTTGTGAAGCATTATTTAATAATTTCTATCAAGAATATAGTATATCGAGAATGACAACTTTCCTTATCTGAATGATTACTAAGGGCCTATTTATTAACTAGTCAAATAGTAATCAATTTTATTCTTTTGTTATTGGAACAAAAAAAGAGCATAAATTCGTTTGGTAATTTTTTTGTACGTGAAAATAAATTTATTCTCGGAAATAGATTTGAAAACGAAATTAAAGGGAGCGTATGGAAACATTTCTCGCTTTTTTTTTTTTGTTCCCTAATGCAAAAAAAAAAGTGTTTACATTCCTAAAATGTTTTGAACAAAAGAACGCGTTTGATAAGTGTAAAAAAAACTGTTCTTGGAATAAAAATAACAGAAACATGTTTGGTAATCTATAGCCAATTTTCGTTCCTATAATAGAAAAAGAACGTAAACACGTTTGGTAACGACAAAATTTCTATTTTAAATTTTACCAAAAAAAAAAAAAAACCTTTTTCTTTAATAAAGTTTAAAATTGATATAGAATTCTCATTCTTATGAAATGAGAATTAATTTTATTTTGTTCATGGTTAGTGACGACAAAACATTTTCAACATGATCATATGGCATATTTCGTAGAAAATTTTGTAATTAAAGTTTGTACAAAAATTTTCAAGTACTTTTTTATTTTTTATTTTTAAAGCATATAAACTTGATATTGATTTCTCATTCTCATTAAATGCTTATCAATTTAATTTTGAAAATTGGTGAGTGAAGAAAAATATTTTCAACATGGTCAAATGTGCAGCCTTAAACGAAAATTTCATACATTTCAACATGAACCCTTCCATACATGACATCACAATCATGAAGTAATATAGTTCATTGTTCAACTACATCACAGTGAATACGTAAAAGCAATATTACAAAAGTCAAGAAATCTCATGCATATTGTGATCCCTGGCCATTTTATTTGTAATTCTTATCCTAAGCATGTTCATCCCAGATGACTAGCTATCCGATGTATCATCTGCAACTTCCCCTCCTGTAGGTCCAAATGGATACTCCGGATCTCCATATATGGAAAAATTTATGTCCATCCTATATTGATCACGGATGTAATTATGAAGAGCACAACATGCAATTACAACAAGTGCTTGCTTCCGAATTGTAAATGGAGGCATATGTCTCAAAATGGTGAAGCGATTCTTTAATGCCCCAAATGACCTCTCAATTACGTTTCTTAGTGAAGAGTGCTTATAGTTGAATAACTCTTTCGCTGTTCTTGGCCGTCTCCCACTCCCTCTATATTCGCTGAGATGATACCGTTCCCTTCTAAAAGGAGTTAAAAATCTCGAAAGTGCTACATAACCGGAATCTGCCACGTAGTATTTCCCTACAACATGATATATATAAATTTGTTATGATATTAAACCATAATATAATCACAAATGTCAATATAAACAAAGTAAATACCTGGTGGTGGTCGGGGAAATTGCAATTGAGGAGTTTTGAGTGCTGCCGAAAGCACTCGACAATCATTTGCGATCCTTCCCATCCAAAGATACACGAAAGTAAATTTCATATCAAATGAGCAAACACACAACACATTCTGTGTGGTAGTCCATCTCCTGCCTCTAAATCGAACTTGCTGAGACACCGGGATAATAGCATTTATATGGGTGCCATCCAGAGCACCTACGCAGTCCTGTCAATTTATTACCAATCTAAGATTATAAAAGATTATGAACTACATGTATATGATGGTATAAAGTTGATATAGAAATCATACCTTGAAGTAGCGCTTATGACTAGGATCCATAAGAATTTCTTGAGGGATGACATCAAATGACGGTGGTTTGATTATCTCTTTTGAAAGTTTGATAATTACTTTTAACACTTTGCTGAAATACTTGCTGATCGTTTCTCCAGAATGTTGAAATCTCTCACATAAATTTCTATTTGAGCTACCATGACAAACTATAGCTAAGAATATCCCAATTTGTTCGTCTATTCTAACATATCGACTATCTTTTAACCAACCTCTTACTCTCATCAAATCACATAAATTCAGAAAAACATGCCTCTTCATCCTGAAGGCTTCATATATCCTATCTGAATGTCCAGTAATAATCTCCCTTATCCATTCGGATCCTAATAATTTGCTGTCCCTAATAGGTTATATTGTATGCACGGACGCGTCAATCGCAACCGTGCACAACCACGATAGCAATACGGCAAGATCATCCTCATCCAAGAATTGTTGAACTTGTTCTACCTCTTCACTACATATATTATCTGATCCCTCTTCCATAGTACCTATACCATCACAAAAATATAAAAACATCAATAACATAAGTCATAGTCTCAATAGAATATGCATTACATATAAGTACGAAGAGTCTCAACACTTAAAACGACATATTTATATATAACATAAGTTATACAATCTCTACGTTAGCTCACTCAATTCATAAATCCACTAAAGATGATAAAGAAGTCCATTTCTCCTTTCAGGTGTGGATTTAATGAAAGCCACCCTCCATGAGGCACTGTCGCATGCTCGATCCACTGCTTTATTGTAAAGATCTTGGTCCATCTCAAGCATAGTAAGCAGAATATCCATCACAGCAGCAACGGAGTAAGGATCCACAGGTGATGGCATAACCCCAGAGGTCGCAGAGCCACTACCAAATTGACTGGACTTAACTTTCAAAAAGTCTTGGATAGCTTTGCAAGCGTCATTAGTACTGTTTTAGGTACTCCTCCTTCTCCTCTTAGTATTTGGAGTCCTATCCAATCTGTGCTTTCCACGAGTTGAAGTTCCAGCATCTTCTGGTGTGAAGACTCTCTCATCAGTGTGGTGATCACCGAAGTCATCTGTATGGCCACCACCAGCATCACCATAGGCATTGCCACCACTGTTGTCACCATATGCATGGTAACCACTGTTATCACCACCTGGATTGCCATTACCATTGTCCTCTTCCTCCGACACCGTCACATCTTGAGCATTTCCAATGTCATATTCCCCAGTAGCATATGTACCGCCAAATACAATACATAGCTCGGGATATTGGGGAAATCCATCCTTCCTGAATTTTGCCCAGTCTACATTCTCCTACAATAATGACAATAATGACATTTGAGGTATATAATCATACATTTTAAAATTAATATACATAATGACATCAAAATGACCAAAAACATAAAAAAATTATACCTTGATGTGAGCTTCCCATATGCTTGGATCGTCGACAGTAACTCTTTTATTGACATTATCCCAACCGAATCTAGACTGAGACATAAGTTTTTGAAAACTGCTATACTTTTTCTCGCTTGTTTACCTTGTTCCTCATCTGACCATGGTATATTGGCATCCCGTTTGTCTAACGAATTCATTTTGTATATTCCTCCACCCCGCTTTGTTGAAAGTAGAAGTGGTCCGATTTCCCTTTTTGACCTCATCAACCAACAAACCAATAAATATGTTGGTTACAGACTCAGTCCACTTCGCATTGCCTGTCTGTCCCTCAGATGCCATTTAATCTTTGATCGGTTGAGCAACATATGAGTTATGAGTTAAATCAATAACATAATACTATATATGCCAAACACAAAATCATTCTCAAGAGATGCAAGCCAAGAAGACTATATAATGAGAAAAATGAAAATTGTTGGACTAACTTGTGTAAAACAGATCATACGTTGCATTTTGAGCTACCAGAAATACATAGTAATGCTACTTATAGAATGCAACCATGAAATTCAGCCAACCCAAGGCAGCATTACCCTTGGTTATTACCTTCTTATGATGCCACACAACCACGCTGCGCCCCGACTTCGGCTGGTTCTCCCCCTTGGTGGTGAAATCGTCGTTGAACGCCCTCGCCACGTGCTTAACCAGCCTGTCCATACCACATCACCATGAGCAACAAAACAACAATCGAAGGAAACCCCAATCCAATCGATGAACTGAAATTCCCCCCTTCCAAAACTGAATCAAGCAACAACACAGCATCGGTCTGTGCTCCTCGAGCAAGCTGGCTGTTGCTCGAGCAGCAGTTGGAGCTGTTGCTCGAGCAGCTCGATGGAGCTACTGGAGCTGCTGCTCAAGCAGCTCTAGTCGAGCTGCAGCTCGCCGGGCAAAGCGGCCGGCTCTAGTCGAGCCCAGCTCCACCGGAGCCGCAGCTTATCGCTCGAGCCGCAACGAGCAGCCCAACTCCGATCATCAGCCGGAGCCGCAGCCCCAATGAGCAAACTGCAGCTCGCTCGAGCTGCTCGAGGTGGTACTCGAGCGACAGAGTAGCGCTACCGGCTCGAGCAAAGACCTCGCTCGAGCCGCCGGGCAGAGCTGCTCGCCGCTCGAGCGGCTCGTTCGAGCCGCCAGAGAGCTCGCTCGAGCGGCTCGAGCGAGCGAGCATCCCAGATTTGCCGCAGATCCGGGCGAGCACGCTCGCTTGAGGCTCGAGCGAGCCGTCCCAGATCTGTCGTCGGCCGCTCAACGGCGAGCATCCCAAATCTGCCTCGCCGAAGCCCATCGTCGACCGGAGAAGGAGGAGAACCATAAAACCTACTGGATTTGGAGCTTCAAATAGGTGGAGTGAGGAGTCACCCCGAGAGACGAGGCCGAGTGGGAGGCGCCGGAGAGAAGGGAGACACGCCGGAAAGTTGCCGGAGACACAGGTGCGTCGGCGTCGTTCTTTGCCGGAGAGTTGGCCGAGTGAGGAGTCGCCGGAGAAGGAGGACGAACGAAGGAGAAGGGGACGAACGCGAAGGAGAGCACGAACGAAAAGTCTTCCCGATTCGTTTTTTTGTTCTTTTCAATTTTGTTCCTTTCGGGCGTCCAAGAAGTGTTTCTCAAGGCCAGAAACAACAAATTGTTGTTTCTTTTTTTGTTCCTATTTTGTTCCTCGGGAACAAAAAAAAAAAAAGAACAGAAACGCAACCAAACGCGATTCGTTCTTTTTTTTGTTCCGGAACAAAATCCGTATGAAGTGTTCCGGAAACGCTTCTTTGGAGCGTTTCCATGCACACTCGAAGTGTTTCTCAAGGCTAGAAACAACAAATTGTTGTTTTTTTTTTTTTGTTCCTATTTTGTTCGGGAACAAAAAAAACAAAAAAATGAAAACGCAACTAAACGCGTTTCTATTCTTTTTGTTCCCCTTTAACAAAATCCGTACAGAAGTGTTCCTAAACGCTTCTTTGGAGTGTTTCCATGCACGCCCAAAAAGTAGAAAAAATTTACTCTTTATTCTGGAGAACAATTCCAAAATCAAGTTAAATTTGTCTTTTTTCTCTTCTTTTTTTTTCTTTTGCTTTTCTTTTATTTTATGTTCTTCTTCCTTATTGCCGATTGTCGGCCACAACAATGATTGAGACTGGCTGGGCGAGGTCCGACAACCTCGCCGAAGCCCACCATGGTTGGTGATCTACCGGGCAAAGGTCTGACGAGTCTCGCTAGCCTCCAAGCCTTGCCGCTAGCAATCGCGAGACCTCAATTTCACCATAGCACGCCGACTAGTCAAGGTCGAGCCTCGTTGGTGGCCAGGGGAGCTCACCCAACCATTGCTCACTAGGCCTTGCCTTGGCCTGGTGAGGCTTGCTAGCCACGAGGGATGGGAAAAAAAAAAAGAGAGAAAAAAAAAAATATAATAAAAATTAAAAAAATTAAAAAAAAAAAAAATTGAGATTTTACAAACGTATTTCTATCTCAAGAATAAAAATTTTGAATAGTTATCAAATGCCTTCAAACATTTAGAAACTCGTCCATGAAACAAAATAAAAAAGAATTATTTCTAAAAAAAAATTGTTACCAAACGTAGAATTGTTACTAAACGTATCTTTAGTATCACAAGCGCTTGCTGAAAGAATGGTTCAAATCTGCAAACGGAAAAGACAATTAAGTTCCCTAATGACATCATTAGTCATCGAGATGAGCCCAACTAACTGCAAGTCACGATGTTATCTCATAATTTTCTCAGTCAATCGAAGTTGCTCCAACTCTGGCCCAACATTTGAGATCGATTTACTCGTGATGCTCACACTCTACATTCAAAAGGAAGAACCGGCCACGCTCGTCACTACTTCGCTTTCATTCATCAA
The DNA here is from genome assembly GCA_014182575.1 of Eucalyptus decipiens. Taxonomy (NCBI): domain Eukaryota; kingdom Viridiplantae; phylum Streptophyta; class Magnoliopsida; order Myrtales; family Myrtaceae; genus Eucalyptus; species Eucalyptus decipiens. Next base: position 36,641,679 of record CM024609.1, on the reverse strand, counting down.
GCATGCTGACAGGAGTTTAACGAGTCGCACAGCAGTCTAACATCTTTGCAGAAGCTGCCCTCCAAGTGTAAGAAACAGTTCGCCGAAGCCCACGAAGCCAAAAGCTAGTCCACGCAAAATTTTTCATCATAAAATCCCTTTCGATTAGAGAATTTCTGTCATCAGGCGGGATACATTTTTACACTTGTGTGGACTCTTTTCCACTTTGAACATGGTCTATAGCAGGATGAACAAGAGATTCATTTCCAACTTTTCATCAGATCATCGAAAAAGGGAAAAACAAAACAGCGTTATGCAGCCTTTGGCATTTCTTGTATCTGAGAAGTTGTCATTGGCACCAAAACTCATTCAAATACCCAGGATATGCCAATGCCAAATGGACCCTAAGGATCTATGCTTCAAGTAAAATCCCAAATTTGTAGGCAGGTATCTGAAGATGATGGTGGTGACAATTTCCTGAACATGAAGGCTCGATCATTAGCTTTCCAGGAAACCTTTCTCCTCCAGATACGATACTACTTTTCCGGCCATTGCACCTGGTGCAGGGCAAATCCCGTCTTTCTGACTTAATTCTATCTGTTACAAGGAAGAGTTCCAAGTAAGTAAACCTCAGAAGAGATAATCTCGTTATGAATTGCATCTATGGATGAAAAAAGAAGTACATCAGGTAGCCGGATATTCACGTCTGTGCCCCTGGATAATTTTAAAAAAGGAACTACAGGACATGCCAATCTTCTATACCTCACATTTCAACGGTGGTTCATATGGATCATCAATTCCTGTAAAACCTGCAATATCATTTTTTGAAGGATTAATTAATAAGATATGTGAAGAAGAATTGCTGGACCATTTAAAATGTAACATGTTAATGTCCAAATCGATTCATGAAACAGAACCTTATACAAGTAAATCACATCTCATGAGTGGACACTGCAAATTATGCTCAAACAGTATATGTATTCTTCTCGTAAAATGCAAAGTATTACTATAAACATGTATGGCCACTGCAAAAACATGGAATTATTGGGAGCTTAAGTAGTCCCCTTGAGTTTTCTATCAAGCAAATTTGATGGTCTCATCTGCATGCCTTGTTTGTGGTGACATTCAAGAAATTGTCTTTATTTGCTGCTACAGTCTAGAAAAAGGTCAAGGAGCAAACCTTTAATCTTTCCAGCACGTGCAAGCTTGTAGAGGCCTTTTGCATCTCTGGCCTCACACAATTCAAGCGGCATGTTCATGAATACCTATATACAGTCCATCTGTTATTAGCGCACCTTCAATAGAGCTTAATCCAAGTTACGAGATAACCATCTATGAGGAGCTTGCCTCAATAAAACTTTCAGGCAGCATTGCACGGCACGCATCGCGGTCTTTTCTATATGGGGATATCAAACTGGCAATGCATACTAACCCAGCATCAGCAAAGAGCTTTGCCACTTCACCTTCAAGAAGGAGCAGAGTTTAAGAATTACCACGACAAGACTAGACCAGACAAATACCACGTGAAAGGCACTAAGTGTTAATTTCTAGTTGACACAGACATCACTATGAGTTTCCTGTCTTTGTTGCATAATTACTTACCAACCCTTCGTATATTCTCTGCTCGATCCTCGGCCTTAAATCCAAGATTCTTGTTTAATCCATGGCGAAGGTTGTCTCCGTCAAGGACATAAGAAAGCTTTCCCCTGGTATGCAATTCTCTATTAATTGAGCATGCCAGTGTGCTTTTTCCTGAATGATATGAGTTGAATATGAGGAAAAAGAGAGCCAAAAACAAAACAAAACACAAGGACATCAAGTCAAATCATGACAAGTGATTCTGTTAGCATCATATCCAAGTAGTCAACTTTAGCAGTCATCAAATTCTACCACTTATTCAGTACCAGTTGTATTTGCCAAATGCTACGCTCAGTTGCCTCAAATTCTACTACTCATTCCACAAGCAAACAAACTACTTGGACCAACAGCCATTCTAAACCTTTGTCAGCTGATGAAAAGAAGTCCTCAAAATGATCTTAGATGCACCAGATGTTACATTTATAGACGCTCGCCAATTAAGTTGTAGGGATAACATGGAAAGTCCTTTGGAAGTCAAGGATGAGTAATTAGAACTTAAATCCCACTATCACTAGAGGTTAGGGCACTCTAGAAAAGGAAGTGTCATTCAGTCGCCTGACACAGCAGTCTCAAAGGCCCCCAGGAAAATCTAAAGTAAGCCCTTGTCACGAGGCTTACTACACATTAGTCCACTGAGAAAAATAGATCCCTGGCCAATGCATCCGTTAAACTAAACCGACCACAACAAGTAACGACACAGCAATAGCTAACACTGGTTAGTACTTTTTTATCTACATAAAGTCAGAAGGGTCTCCACAATCAGGTTCCTTGAAAAGTCTACATGCAAAGGTGTGAAACACATGAAACAAAAGATGTGATCTCTTAAACAAGAATGGATGTCCACAATTCATTTCCCCATAGCCCCATTTTCTAACACAAAAGAAATGAAAAAGTATGGTGTCAACACGTTCAACAAATGCAGTGACAGCTCGTACATGTTTGTAAGCAGTAAATCATAAGCAAGTTAATTACACACCTGATCCACTAAGACCCGTGATCCATACAACACATCCCTTTTGGTTAAGTAGCCTCTGCCTTTCATGCTTCCCCACAGGGCACTCATGCCAAAATATATTTGTAGAATTCCCCAAAGTAGACATCAGCAAATATCCTTTCCTGTTTCAAACCACACAAAGGACATTTAGTTCATAAATATATTGCTAGGTATGAAAGACTACTAGCTCACGCTAAACTATGGAAAAGACAATTATGAAAAAGGAAAGATCGCAGCAAGACTTAAAGTTGACAGGTAACTTTAGTACGTACTACTGTGAGGTCTAGTTTTCCAGGGCTTAATCCAAGATTCATGAAGTTGATAAGGCCTACTCTCAGTCTTACTCTGACATGATGCGAGACAGTTTCAAAATCCCACAACCAACGCACAAAAATACAACTAGCCATCATTTGAGGCATTTCCCCGAAGAAAATTAGTAAGAACTTCCACACAAAACATGCATGAACCGAGGTGTGCGTGCCATCACCAGTGTTCCACTTTGATTTGGTTCCGATGCGATGCATCCCTATGTAACCATTACTGAACCACCCCACTAACCACACCGGAGTCAGGACTACAAATATTCGCAGAAGAGGTGTTTTTTGTCGTGAAGTAAGTCTTCGTAGAACGACTTTACAAAAGTTGGCGGACCAAGAATTTGCAACTGACTTCAATTCCAAATACAAGTAGAGCTTGATGTCAATTTTTGACGCAGCTTTTCCTTATTTTTCTTTTTTCCTGTGCTGGACTGCGCAAGCTCACCACACTCTCAAGCATGCTTCTGATAATACAGCTAAACCGTACCATAAAATTATTCCGCTTTCCTTTTTTTACAGAGCATTGCACCATTTCGCTTGCTAGAGGAACAACGCTGTGAACAACAAGCAAGCAAGCAATAGCTACGCCCGGAGTTTGACGCAGTGAGTACAGTCCTCAATCCTCCGATCACTACAATTGCGAGACACGCAGTCGATCGGAAAGCCGAGACGATTCCCGAAACCCCCGCGGGAGCATAAAACAGAACAAAGCCAAGCCAAGCCAAGCCGAGCGCGGGCAGATCAACCGAACCGCGACGGCGGCAAAAAGGCGGCAATGAAATCAGAAACAACGCCAGGAGCCTACTAGTCCACGATCCATCCAAACAATCCGCGGCGGCGCCATTTTCTGATCTACGGAGGGGGGGGGGAATCCAAACACGGCGAAAACAAAAAGAAAACCTAAACACGCGACGAGCTCAAAACCGAGCATACGACAATCCATGAGCGAATGCGGGAAACTCGATCCGCGCGGCAAGAGGTCGACGGCGTACCTGAAACCGAGCGGCGGGGGTCGCCGGCGGCGATCTTCAGAGGGCGGGGGGGATTGCGGAGGCGAGGAGGAAGGCGGGCGAGCGAGCGAGAGGAGTGCCGGAGACGACGGAGCGAGGAGCGGAGGGGGCAGGATTGAGGCGTGCGAGGGGGTGCGGAGCATTTATGGAGATTTCGAGGGATTGGGAAATGGAGATTGACGGAATGAATCTGGACGCGCCTAGCGTGATGTTGCAGAGCCATGACCCAGGGGAAAGGGATGACGACTTTGGAGTTAGGAGGAGAGAGCTTCCCTGTTTTTTCGTACTTGGCTTTTTGGGCCTCTCGCTTTTCGCGGGTGCGCATTTATACATATATGTAGGTATGTATCTATGTATGTGCGTCTGTATGTAAGCTGCTTTTTTTATTAGGATAAATATAATATTGGATGAATTACGATGGCTTGTTAAATTAATATACCAAGTGATGCGATGATACTTTTATTAGTAATTGAATACGATCCGTTTGTTTCGAAATGTCATTTTTTGTAATATGTCGCATCGCTTGATATATCGATGTTTAGTCATTTCACTTGTTTAAAATCAATAGTCAATTATTGAAATTTAGTAAAATTGTGCTCTTGATTTCGAGGGGGAAAAAGAATTTTTATTTCAATTGTTTGACGCACTAAGCTTCAGCCAATTATATGCTGTGATTAGGCACTCTTTCTGTCTCTCTGAAAAACAAACCTTTAATGGTAAGGCACGACCGCAAGTCAAGGTCATGCGACCTCCATGGAGCCTGTGCAGCTCTAGACACGGAGATTGATGGCTGTGGTTGAAGGTGGTGAGGTCATGTGGATGGTTGTAGTGAGGTTAGATCAATCTGCATCGACGGTGCCTAAGTGAGGGCAATCAAATTTGGTGGTGATGATGGCAATTTTGGAGTTCATGGTCAGGGATTTCATAGGTTGCACTGGCAGCTAGAGACCACAGTTAGCATGATGGGGAGAGATATATGACAATTGACAACAATAACAACTGTCTCTTCCGATGTGCCATCCATCTAAAGAGGGCCCGTCCATTTTTATTTTATTTTTCATTCATTTATATAACAAAAACTTGAAATTATTTTATTGGGATAAGTCGAGATAATTAAAAGAGAATTGACATATTTGATCAGACAAAATTCCAAGCATCTCAAATATCATTACTTTAAAGAGTAACTTCTTCTAGATATCTTTTGACTTTAGCAAAATGTGAAGTAATCTCTCTTAAGTGCTACATACTTGAGATGGTTTAGCAAAAAGCATTAAATAACAACAAAAGTTGAAACTTCCTATAATCCTAACTGTTTCTCAATAAATGAATTACTATATATAAATATCAATCACATCTTAAATAATTATACCTCAATAAATGAATTACTAAATATAAATATCAATCACATCTTAAATAATTATACCTAATCTAAATATGTAGACATGGCGATATCCATATCTGTATCACACCAATTGGAAAATTGATTGGAGGAAACATTATCTAATTCGGGTCGTACTATTTAAGTGGTAAAATTATTTAAAGAATTACTTTTCCCTAGTCCAATGAAGAAAGAGATTTCCCCAATGTCACGTAACACCCTTAAGCCGATAATTCATCCTTCGGCACATGGGGGTGGAGCCATCATGAAATGCTCGACAGAAAGCGCCGAGCATAATGATACAATAGCCACCCCCGTTGACAGTTGGACCCCGAAGCATCTTCTCATTTTCCCATTTATTACGTAAATATTCTATTGCAATTAACAGATGAAAAAAGTAAAATTGACCAAACAAAAAGGATAGAATAGTAAAAGGAAAAGAAAATTAATTACCTTCTTCCCACAGAGAATTACGGTTGCCAAAATTCCTTTACTGTTGCAACAACCAACTTCATACTACTCTTTTTTTCTTTTTTTATAATATATGAATAAATGTTTGTTTGTTCGTTCGTTCGTTAGTGAAGGGATTAACAAATTCTGATAAAAAAGAGAGAAAGGATTAATAAATATCCATTTTGGCTATGTTTGGTAGCCAATATAAAATTAGTAATGAGATAATTTATGTTCCCTCCTATATTTGGTTGCCGTTCAAGACACGATAATGCCGGATATAAGAGGGTTATAATCCGAATAAAATTATCTAATGTGGGCAGTATAGAAGCTATTTTTATAAAAAGACCGAACATCTCATTCTCTATGTTCTCCGTAGATTGGTTCTCGTTGAAATTTCAAGCTCACACCAAAGTTTCATTAACGCAGGAGGATCGAAGTTCATTCTCCTTTTTAGCTCTCTAGTTTATATTGAGACTTTACAAAACGAGAAAAATGTCATAAAGGTCATAAAAACCTATTATATTAGTGTCAATTTAGTCATAAATATTTTGATATAATGTCAATTTAGTTATTCCAACTAATTTTAGCAGAATATTGCTTATATGAATGCTAACCGACTTACGTGACATTACCGATGCCGATGTGAATAATTTTTTAAAATAACATTTTAATAATTTTTTTAATTAATCTCTCTCTCTCTCTCTCTCTCTCTCTCTCTCTCTCTCTCATTAAATCCTTTGATCCTATTTTTGAGCATTATTCAATTATTTTTTTTTAACTAAAGCATTATCAATGATTAGGTTTATGACTTTTCTGATACTTTTCTTCTTACGGAAGTTATGAGAGGGTGGAATCACTATATTTTTTAGAATTGCAAAGATGAATGGCTATGCTTTCTCTCTATTGAACTATCTCATTGACATCGTTGTAACCCATTTACAATTTTTCATCATAGTCAATGATATCCCTCACTAATTAAGCACTATATTGATTGTTATCTCCATTTACTAATTAAGCGCTATATTAATTGTTGTCTCCATTTGTGCATTTTTTGTTTTTTTTTAAGTAATGAATCTTAAAATATTCTTACATAGACAATAGAATATGGAAAACATTGGATCTATTCGCCAAATATTAAATTGAATATAGCAAAATCAATGGATCCCACGTCCTATCATGTTGAGTTATATCCTAACTTGATATCCATACACTCAAACGCAGTCCTATTGTTTACTTTTAATTACAATTTGTATTACCACAAAAAAATAACGTTAAATATTATGCTCCTCAATCCAATTAAAGCCATCCATCTTATTATGAGCTCACTTTGACGTCACACAAGAAATTAAAAAGAAGAACGTTGATTGGTCATGATTACTCCATTTTTCTATGGTGAATATTAAGGAAAAGTAGTTCAAAAATCCTTATCAAAGCAGCAGCTACCTATCTTTCCAACCACTCAAAGCGTTCGTGGCTTGAGAGAGGACTTTTGGGATTAGTTAGGCACTCGCTCCCACATCGATCTATTCACATTCGACGGTCCTTTCACTAAATCGACCCCACGCGAGACCCGACCCGCGCCACCCAGCAAGAAAACGGGTCGGGTTCTTTGATCGGGTCAGCCGTGCCGAACCCGAACCGTCGCGGATGGCGATCCTAGGGGCGCGACGGCGAGCGCCCGAGCTCCCGTCGAGCCTCGCCGGCGGCCGCTCGCGGCTCCTTCGCAGGAGCAGAGCGCGGATCCATTGGCGGGCGGTATTCTAGCGGATCAAAGAAAAATGTCGGCGGTTCTTCTGCTGCAATCGGAAACTCAATTCGATTTCTTCTCCGGCGAAAACAAGAGGACCGAAAAGAGAAGCGAAAAGCCAAAAAGCAGAGAGAGAGAATGTCAATTACAAGCGGCGAAAGGAATCTCTACATCACACCGATCGTTACAGAGAGATACACGAACCAATTCGATTCCGATTAAGCCCCCCAAAAAGGGGGAAGGGGGGGAGGGGAGAAAACCCTAGCTGCTCTTGACCTTATCCGGCTGATTCCTCATCTCCTTGAGGTTCCTCCACAGGTACCTCCCGCTGGCCATGTCGACGAATATCCAGAACACGTTCTCAATCACCTGAACCGGACAGGAATATCGATCCGATCAGACGCAGTTCATTTCGAAAGCGAAAGAAAGAAAGGGCGGAAAAACAAGAAAAGAAAAGAACAAATCCATATCGAACCGCGTCGCCCTTACCTTCCTGAGACCGGGATCGCTGTCCTCCTCCGTCCTCGACCTCGCCTCGGCCGCGGGCTCCGGCGTCGAGGCCTCGTCCTCCGGCGATGACCGGACGGTCCGCCAGGCGAAGTAGCCGGCGAGGACGGCGGAGAAGAACACAAGGATGAACCTCAGGGGACACATTCCGGGAGCGAGCGAACGAGCGTCGGGGGCGATGAACGCTAGTCGGAGAAGAAACGAGAGGCGTGTGGGGAGAACGGGATTCCCTTCCTTTTTCTTCCTCCTTGAAGATTTCGGTCGAGGAGAGAGAAGCGCCGGGGGGCGGGGAAAATGACGGAAATGGGGTTAGGTAATAAGGAACGAGGGCGGCCCGGCTTGCTCTTCTGGCTTATGTAGGCCACGTTCCCGAGCTTGGGAAAAAAAAAACGCGTGGTGGGTGGCGGGGCAAAATGCTTTTAATTTCGGCAGCGCGGTGTGCGACTCGGTGCGTGCTGAGCTCGCGCGGGGCATTTTACAAAGTCAAAGGTTAGCTCCACCTGCCATACTTTTCACAACTTAGTCAATAGCGTTCTAGGTAGGGAAAAACATTATTTGCAGACCTTTTCCATGTTAGAGAAGAGCTTGGTTGGCTCGTTCACCCCCGAGCTGTCGTCACCCTCCCCAACCAAAACATTTGAACCTTAATTTTTTTTTCCCTTCCATTTTATTGTAAGTTAAAAGAAAGAACGAGTGGAGCGACGTTGTGTAGCTACGCCCTTCTGGATGTTTCTGCGAGTGGGCCGTGGGCCCACGATGGAATGAATGATCGGCTCGAGCCGGGACTGCCTTGAGACTAGAAAGCAGGTTCGAGACAGATGGGCTCTCGTCGTTACTGTTATGTCGACGTGCTACAAAGATAAGAAGTCTCCCCCCACGCACGATGATTTTGATTGTTCAAGAGACTAGGTCGATGGAGGTTGTCTTGTATTAGGTTCGGAACCCATGATCTTGTGAAAAGGATAAATGGCCTCCCTTCATCACTGGACCGCCGCACTTGTTGTTATTGTTTGATAGGTGATGAACACTTGTCTCCACTTATATCGAATTTTACATGCACATTATGAGGTTAAAGATAATCACAAAACCGAATAACAAAATAAAAATAAAAATAAAAATATCTAGATTAGTTATTGATTGACATAATGCATCACGACATGGATAAGGACGTGCTTTTGTTTTGATGTCATGTTTGGCTATCGCCATTCATAGAAATAGTTAATGATTGGAGTATAGCTTAGTGCCATTAAGCATCAAGACATTGCTCGAAGTGAGGATCTACTCGACTCGTGGGAGATAATGGGCGTAAGTGGGGGATGAGATAAGACGAGTCCAAAACACGCCCCCACCAAGAGACGTATACAATAAGAGGACGTGCTGAGCAGACGACCCATTTGAATATAATGGAACAGCTGGGGGCGTCCTGGCACGTGGCCACCGATCGTTGACTTTGAATTTCTCACGCCACGTTCGAGAAAGGTTGACCTGATCTTGCCACCATTGGGATTGGGCCTTGGGCTAAGGTTCAAAAGGTGTTTCCGCTGCGTTTCTTGGGGCTATCCGGGCATCTCGGGGTTGCTTCTTGGGCTCAGACGGTGGTGGGTCCAGAATGCACGGCTGTTTTTCAGCTCGAATGCTGTCTAATTCGAATTTGAAGTTACCTCGTTACAAACTTTTGCTCAGGCCTGGCCTAACTTCCATCGCTCAAATAAGTGGACATATATATACGCGCACACACACAAGATTAGGCCCCGCGGATGTAAGCCTTTCCCGTCAAATTGCAACATCATGCAACTGCCTTTGGTCGGTCTTCGGGTCAAACTAGGAAAGCACCTTACTCCCTGTTTTTATATTTTCAGCCAAAACGAAAGATTTTCTAGATGATAAAAGATTAAGGTCTTCGATATTGAAAAAAGAACCGGCCTAATTGCTCTGCTCCTTAATTACTGAGATACGGCTTACGTTTCTCACAAGATCAAAGAAAAATGAACTCTCTTCCGCAGCGGATTTTGGCACGTATAAGTTTTAACCTCCTCCCTTTGGCTAACTTCCAACTTCCAACATCTCACAGTGGCCACATCGAGCCTGTACCATGCCCAGGCAACCTTGGGAAGGCGTTGCGGGAATCAGGCCTGGGGGAGTTTCCAATTTGGTTACAATCCCCTGGTGGTTGGCCTCGAATCTTTTTCTTGCCCAAGGCCGGGCAATACCAGGACTTTCCCTGTGGTGAGAGCATTTTAAGGTCCTACTAAGGACCACAATGACCACATTGAGCCTTTTAAAATCTTGAAACGGACTTACAAAAATCAACGGGCTTCTCTCTCTCAACAACTCAATTTTTTGAAGCCTGGACGCTGAGCAAGTGAGGTCAACGGTCTCCACATAAAATGATTCCAACTATTAAAATTTACTTCCTCGCATCTCCTTTTGTTTTGTGGAAAACCCAAATTTTGGGAAACATTTTCCACAATCGTTTGTACCACTTGCAAATCTGAACAAACGAAAAAAAATTTCATCGTCAAATGAAAATGTTTAGCTGTAAATTACCATGATTAATGAAAATATTTTTGTTGGCTAATTATTCCATAAGATATAACCAATCATTTTTAAGAAAATAATTTTCAAATTGTTCATTTTTTTAGAAACAAACGGCCTTAAATTATCAGATTTTTTTTTTCGTGCATTAATAGAGGCGGGGCACTTATTACATACATAGTTCCTAGGTGTAACTCTTGTGAAAGAATATATATATATATATATATGTCTTCAGCACGCATTCAAGTTCAAGAAAAGAGATTATTTACGATACGAGAACATATCTAATATGAAGTTAGAAATGAAAGGCATCCCAATAAGCCAAGTCACATTCGAGAAAAAAAGTGTGACCCTCAAACTATGCCTGGCTAGACAAGAAGCAAAAAACATATGGTTAAACACATAAAATGTTCAAAATCATAAGAACATTAGCATTCATTGACATAATATATTGGTTTTGCTAAAAGATCTTCTAACAGTAGTGGGGGTCATATGAAGCTAAGCTAAAGCTTGCTACGTGGAACTTTTGTCAAATCCCCTTTTGTGAGTGCGACTTTAACAGAGCATTTGGAGCCCAAGTGAGCTCCAAGTAAGAGGGGAATCTAGGGTTGTCGGGCCTCTAAAATAGGTGGTAGCGTCTTGTACATTCTGAGATGGATTCCATCCAAGATTCTCAGACCTAGTGGCATCCGTCCCTATCTGTGCTTCACTTCATTATCATCATGGGGCCATTACGGTCTGTCTTGCTCTTGTGCTCTTCTTTCCAAGATTTTTCCAGTGGACACGTAAAATGCTCCTATTCTATTCGACGCTTTGATCGATTGCTTTAAGACTTCTTTACACAAAGCCACGGTAATGCCATTGATCAGGGATAGGCAGTTCATTTTTAAAGTCACCACAATTATCAAAATTGATATGGTGATCAAGGCGATTCGTGTAATTAAGAGTTTTTTTTTTTTTTTTTGATGACTCGGGAACCGCCAGTCGTCGGCGGCGGCTGAGACGTAAACCGGAGTGGGCCACCACCACGCACCCACCGCGTTTGAGTCGCGCGAACGCGATGCCTTTGGGATTCGAACCCCTCCCCTTCGTGAGGGGAGAGGCCGCCAGCGCGCCATCGTGGACGGTGGTGTGTAATTAAGAGTTTGTACGAATGAGAGTTGATTTTTTCATCTAGGCGGAACAGTGAGATGCAATTTCTTCACGCCCTTTATGTTGAATGAGTGAAGGAATTTGCAAATGAATTTGCGAATGACATCTTATGAAGTTCCATGGACAACTTCGATGGAATAAAATCGGGTTTAGTGTTTTAATCGGTTAATAGAAATATTACTTCATTAATGGGTTAGCTTTTAAGAAAGATAAAAAGGAAGAAAAGGAGAGAGAAAAAGTCATGTTATCGCGTAGAATCTTTTTTAACTTTGTTAGAAATCTCGTGTCAATACGGGTAGCCATTGACCGGGACTGGACAAGACACCCATTTAATTGGAACTAGAACATCAAATCGTTTTTCCTTTTTATCCCTTTCAAAATAAAAATCGTGGTACCCACATAATTTATTTTTTTCATCGCTGGAAACTTGCTTTATGAGCTAACGTTCTTGCGAGTCCCTGAGGATTAGCTAGGATAGGGAAAGCGATGGAGATGTAAATTAAGAACGGTTTACAAACTCTATTTATGAAGTAATTAGGAAAGACTTGAACAACTGTCGCTTATTTGAGCGAGAATTTCTAGGACAATACTATTACTCTAAAAGTTTAAACTATTAAATATATACGTGATTTAAAATTTAAATACCCTCAACTTTCTGCCTCACTTGTGAGCTCAAAGTGGTCTGAAAAATTGAAACCATCGCCAATGGTTTTAAAATGTTTAAGTTGATAAATGAATATGCAATTCAATATCTACATCTTCTAACACTCCCCCTTATATATAGCTTAGACAGGGCAAATAAGGGAGGTTTGGAATTTGAATTTAAGGCCTCTTATTAATCACCTCTAACTGTTTTGGATGCTTAAACTGTTAGATAAATGCGTGATTTGATATCTAAATATTCTAACAATTTGAATATCCATATATATAGTTTTGTGAAATTATTCTCCGAGTCAATGCTATAATCTAGTAGTGCTCCTCATTAGCATAATTAAATTTGTTAAAAAAGAAGAAGAAAAGAAACATTGCCCGGCAAGATAGAAGTTGAGGAACCTTCTGTGGATAAGAAGACAAGGGCTTAGTTAGTGGGAGGCAAAGTGGGCGGCCATGCGGGCGGCCTCTTTCCTATCTTGTTCTTTTTGGGGGGTGTCAATGTTCATATTTACTTTGCGTCTATCCAACATGCACAGAGAATTGCAATATGGGTAATGAAAGTTTGGTGGAATGGAATCCAGGCCACTGTTAACACTCGGCCCTCTCCATTTGGAGAAGTATATTGCGTCCTAATCCATTTGGAGTGACGCTTTGGTGTCGTCGAATTAATTAAGCGTTGCAATTTTTCTTCTTTGCGTAAGAAACGTGGTAACGGAATTATCTTTTAACCTAAGATATTAATGCAATCACGAGTGACATGTACCATTTCATAATATGTCACGCTGTATAAGCATCACGCTCTTTTCCTTTGCACACTGGCTTAGAATCTTTTTCCTAGAGTGAAAAGGCTGAGGTGCTAAAGTTGTTTAGTGGCCAGGAAATGATAAATAAATCCCTCTTTTAATATGTGCATTATTGATGAGAGGATGGTCTTTCTTATTGAAATGGAGTGGTGGTCCGCTTGAGGATCGTGATATCCTCTTCAGATTTCAATGATGGCATCATACGATTTTTAAAATAGAGAACGGAAAAAGCATGCACTTAATTATGTGCTCCTTTTGTAAACACTCATTCTCTAATCTTGCCCAAAAGCCAATCAAGTTTAGAGTGAATATCGAGCATTTAAAGTTGGCTACCAAAGCTCCAATAGGCATACATCTCTAGCTCTCCCCAAAGGGTGCTATCAACAGCAAATATATCTTCTGTTTTATTTGTACTTTTTTTTTTTTTCTATTTTTAGTTCTGAGATCATCCCAAGAAAGTGAGAATCGACAGGTTCGATTTCATGAATGAAGCATCGCAATTGCTGGTCACCAATTCATATGAAATTATCCAAATCCTAGCAATGTTGGGGATCGACTACGTAACTAGGTTTCCAGTTTGGCACGGCTCTTTCACTCTGTCACAGTCCCACCCAATTTTAATTTAGCTTAAAGTAGACAACAACACATGGCTCTTCCAAGCGTAAACAACTTATCTTATTGTAAAGCATTTCGGATGAGAAGAAATGGAACAAAGTGAGGTATATGATAACAAAATGAAACCGAATAGATCTAATTGATTCTCAAATGATTTGCCGAAACCGAGTGATATTGGGAGTCAGAAATAGCTTTTCCCTTAAAAGGAGATCTGAGCACGTGCTTTACAGCTTATTCAACCGGAAAAATCTATGTAGGGTTTGAGAAAAAGTTGCATAATTAGACATGAAGTTTGGCTTGGTGACGGGTGAAAGATGACAATACAAGGACTGCAATATAACTCGAACCAAAACGTGAATGAAGAGAGAAAGTATGAATAAAGGTGCGCATGACAAAATTTTTGGAATAGAAATTGATTTCTAGCCAGAAATGAATTTCTCAATTTTTATTTCAGAAATTGAGAAGTTAAAAATTTTAGTTTCTGATTTATTCTTTAAATCTGTTTCTGGAATAGAAATCTGTTCTAGAAATAGAAAAATCAAATTGCGTTACCAAATGGATTTCTATTCCAAACCTGTTTCGGGGAACAGAGAAACAGAGAAATAGAGAAGTAAAAATTTTATCATGTGTGCCCTAAGGCACCACATGATACATTAGATTTATTCATTGATGTGGATTAACATGTTAAAATAAAAATTGATGTTTTAAGTGCCAACATGAATGATCCAAGGGTAAGACACGCTTACCTAAATTGATAGCCTTAATGATATGTGGTCCTAAATTACTAACTTGTCTTGTCTCAGTCTAGTTAGCCAACTCGATAATCTAACTTTTGTAAAAGAAATACGAGGAGAAAAATATATAAGGATAAACTCCATATTCTTTATAATTGGAATAGAATGAACATTTGAGTCCTGATGGGGGAATCAACCTCCATTCTTGCTATTGAATAGGCATTCTCCTTCCCGAAAGCAAATCCAAAATAGGAATCGAGGGGGACCCTAACCCAAATTCCGTTTCGTCTAATTTCATTCTACTATGCACAATGCCTTGTGGTGCACCGTATGTGATTCACTCATCTTAACAAGACCACAATGAATTAATCTAGGACCATTAGAATTAGCACACTTCTATCGATACAAGAATATCGTCCCATGACAATTCGGAGTACTCAAGAAAAAAAAACAATACTTGCATCGTAGAGATTGAGCGGACATTACTTTCATTGATGAACTAATTTACAATATATACATAGGGTTTATGGCTAAAGCAATACAATGAAAATTATACCCTTTATTATAAACCTAATCTACCAATACTCCCCCTCAAGTTGGTGCATGTAAACATGTCAACAACTTGTTTTTAAAATTACAAAATAAATCACGTGTGACCAGTTTGGTGAACAAGTTCATGAGTTGGGAGTGGCTAGGAACATGAAGAGTACACAAAGTGCCATCCTGAATTTTTTCATGAACCAAGTGACAGTCAATCTTGATGTGTTTGGTGTGCTCATGAAAGGTAGGATTAGTGGCGATGTGGATGGCTGCTTTATTATTACAAAAAGATAAGCAGGGGTAGTGTTGACATGAAAATCTGAGAAAAGCATGTGAAGCCATGTGATTTTGCATGCGGCAGATGCCATAGCACGGTATTCAGCTTGTGCTGAGGAACATGCAACAGTGGTTTGTTTCTTGGAACGCCATGAGATGGGGCAAGAACCAAGAAACATGCAGTAGCTAGAAATAGATCGTCGGGATGTAGAACAAGATGCCCAATCAGAATCTGTATAACCATTAAGTTGGAGAGTAGAATTGGATGGGAAAAACAAACTAGCGCCAGGATCATGCTTAAGATACCGTACAATGCGAAGGGCGGCATTCCAATGGTTTTCATTAGGAGAGTGCATAAATTGACTAAGATGTTGCACTGCAAAAAGTAAATCTGAATGAGTTTCTGTAAGATAGAATAATCTACCAATAAGTCGTCGACATGAACTTGGATCCTTAAGAGTTGGGGAGGAGTCCGAAAATCATATATTAGGTTCCATCGGAGTATCAACATGACGTCCTCCAAGAAAACCAACATCGGACAAAATATCAAGAGCGTATTTCCTTTGTTACAAGAAAATCCCAGACTTGGAACGAGAAACTTCAATGCCCAAGAAGTATTTGAGAGTACCCAAGTGTGTCAAGAAATCGCTTGAGAAGTTGAATCATAACTTCATCATCTCTCGTGATAACCGAATTATCAACATAAACAAGGACAATGGTCAAAAGAGAGCCACATACTAGGGGTGGTAAATGGGTGGGTCAGGTCGAAAATGGGTCGACCCATATTTAACCAATTTAACCCGTTTTGATCCATATTATTGTAGTGTAAATCTAGTGACTCATACCCGACCCAACCCGTACTGACCCATACTCGACCCGACATGTATTGCTAAAACCTATTAATATTCTAAGAAAACCTACTTCTACTATATGCTATTCTACTATATGCTAATTGGATTAAAACTTCAAATTAAATTAAAAATAGTAAATAAAATAAAATAAAAGTTAAAAAAACCTATAAATTGAAGTATTTATAAAAAATTAGACTATGTACATGCTTATCTTATTTGAAGTGAACATACCATTGAATAACTAAAAACGTAACATGAAAATTCTTTAACTAAACCTAAAAATGCTCTTTTTTATGATTTTTTTTTTTATAAAAAAAGTATTGTTAAAACATTTTTATGCAATACAAATTTAATGAAAATTTTTTATAATTCTTTTTAAAATATTTTTTAAGAAATCGAATTTTTAATTATTTAAATCGAATTTTAATTATTTAAATCGAATTTTAATTATTTAAATCAATTTTAATTATTTAAATATAATTTTTAATTATTTTTATTTTTTTAAATATAATTTTTAATTATTTTTACAATTTTTATTTGTTAAAATATAATTTTAATTTTTAATAATTATTTTTTCTTTTTCTCTTTTCTTCTTCTTTGGCCAGCCACGACGACGGCTGTGGCCAGGCCACGAGGCAAGATCGAGCTCACGGCATCGAGTGGGACTCGATCTCGCCGATCGGCGGGTTAAGGCCCCACCCGATGCCGGCAAGCTCGAGTCTCGTTGGCCACGACAATGGCTGGTGATCGGCCACAGGCGAGATCGAGCTCGTCGGCGTCGGGCGAGGCTTGATCTTGCCGATCTGGCGAGGTCGAGGCCCCGCCTGAGGCGGGTGAGCTCGAGTCTCGCCAGATCTGGTGAGGCTTGAGCCTTGCCAAATCGACGAGATCGAGCCTTGCTCGACGCCAGCAAGCTCGAGTCTCGCTAGATTTGGCGAGGCTCGAGCCTCGCCGATCGTCGGCGTCTTGCCGGCGAGCTCGAGCCTCGCCCCCGGCATGTCGCCGACCGGCCGGGTCGGCATGGCTGCTTAGGTTGGCTAAGGAAGGAAGAAAAGAAAGAAAAAAGAAAAAAAAAAAAAAAAAAAAAAATTGAAATATGAAAAATAATTATAATTTAAATTTTTTTTATAAAGTTAAAAAAGGCCATGGGTTTAAACTGTAAAATGGGTTTCCTAATAACCCATTTAAACCCATTTCTTTTTTGTGTTTTACTTTCTCAAACCCATTTTTAACCCATATTTAATTTTCACTTGACCCATTTTGACCTATCTTTAACTTTCACTTGACCCATATTTAACCTTCATTTGACTCATGTATGACACATTTAACTAAAGATAGGTCATAATATGGGTTTATGACCCATTTTGCCAGCTCTACCACGGACCAATGTGAAAAGTGAATAGTTTGCTTTGGATCGTTGAAAACCAACATCGAGTAGTGCAGAAGAGAACTTAGCAAACCATTGTCTTGATGCCTGTTTAAGGCCATAGAGTGATTTCTTAAGCTGACAGACTAAATTCTCCCCCTTAGTATGAAAACCCGATGGAAACCTCATGTAGACCTCTTCATCAAGATCACCATGCAGGAAAAACATTATTCACATCTAATTGGTAGAGAGGCCAATGATGAATCGAAGCAAGCGCTAATAAAGTGCGAACAATTACCATTTTAGCAACAGGCGCAAATGTGTCATGATAATCAATTCCCTCTGTTTGAGTGTAACCCTTGGCAACGAGCCGAGCCTTGTAGCGTTCAATGGTTCCATCGGAATTATACTTGATTCGGTAAATCCATTTACATCTAATGGGATGTTTGTCATGAGGAAGAGGAACAATTTCCCAAGTGTCATTCTGTTCAAGGGCTTGTATCTTAGAAGACATCGCCTCCCACCACTTGGGAAATTGACACACAACGTCATAAGCTTCAGGTTCTTGTTCAGATGATGTGGAGGCTAAAAAAATGCGGTGATTGGGTGAAAAACGCGTGTATGATAAACAATTGGATAAGGGATAAAGAGTACTTGATTCAGTGACCTTAGAATCCGAAGAGGATTGATCAGAGGCCACAATAGGGCAGTGGTAGTCTCGAAAATAGCCGAGTTGACGGCGTTGCTGAGATGGTCGAGGCACAGCTTTGGGTTCAGTGGGTGATGGTGCAGCCGTGGGTGCAAGAGGAGGTGAGGCCGGTGCAAGTACTGGGGTAGAGGGAGGAGGGCATGTTTCACCAAGGTTGGGTATGGGTAATGGAATTACCGAGATCTGTTTGGTTGTGGTATGTTTGATTGTTTGATGAAAAGGAAAATCTTGTTGATAGAAAACGACGTCGCGACTGGTAAAATTTGTTTGGTCTTGAAGGTCATAAAGACGGTAACCTTTGTGGTGTGTGGGATAACCGATTAGAACACATCGACGAGATCGGGGGCCAAATTTATCTGACTGAAGATGGCTGGGAGAAGTGTAGCATAATGAGTCAAAGACACGAAGATGAGAATAGGAAGGTGGTTTGCCATAAAGAAGGTGACACGGAGTTTTATTGTGTAAGAGAGGATTAAGTAGTCTATTAATTAGATGAGTAGCAGCAGTCAAGACACAATCCCCCCAAAAGTGAAGAGGCATGCCAGAATGAAAACGCAATGCACGAGCAACATTGAGCAAGTGACGATGCTTAGGCTCAACAACTCCATTTTGTTGAGGAGTGTGAGGGCAACTACGTTTGTGGTGAACATCGTAGGCGCAAAAAAACTCTTGTATGCGAGAGGAAAGGAATTTAGTCCTGTTATCAGATTGAACATTTTGGACTTTGGTTTGAAATTGAGTCTCAACAAAAGCAAAGAAGTAAATCAAAGAATCAATTGCATTAGACTTAAAAGTAAGCAAAAAAATCCAAGTATATTGCGAATAGTCATCAACAATAGATAAAAAAAATAACGGCATGTCTTATGTGTAAAATGATAATAAGGTCCTCAAATATCAACATGAATAAGTTCAAAAGGATGTAAAGTAGTAATAGTACTAGACGCAAAATACAAACGCGTTTGCTTGGATAAATGACAAGCATCACATGGACTTAATTGTTTTATTGGACTAAAACATAAAGTTTGTCACAAAATAGATAAAACTGACTCAGATGGATGTCTTAAGTGAGCGTGCCAAAGATGAGGTGAAGAAGTGGTAGTAGAAAGAACGGCAGGTTTGGTAGGAATCTCCAAATAATAAAGATCACCACGCTCATGGCCCCGACCAATGATCTTCTTCGTCAAGAGGTCCTGAAAAAGATAATGGTTAGGAAAAAAAGTGACTAAGCAGTTTAAAGTTTGAGTGAGTTTAGAGATTGATAAAAAGTTGTATTTGAAAGAGGGAGCGCAAAGGACATTATCAAGGGAGATACTTGGGGTAAGGGGGGCCGGACCATGTGATGTCACAGGGACACCAACACCATTTGGAATCCCAACGGTGGGATGTGGAGAGGGATAGTGTGTCGGGTTAGTAAGGTGATGAGGTTCAAATGTGATGTGGTTGGTGGCGCCGGTGTCAATAACCCAAGTATCGGAATTAAATGAATTCGAAGATAAGCCAAGAACATTACCCGAGAGGTTGGCTTTCGGGATGTTTACCTCTTGCAGCAAGCACATCAATTGCTTATATTGATCATTTGTGAAAGTAGGAGGTGCTGCATTGGAAGTATGGCTGGACTTGTTGTTCGCGGGCCGGGAGGAGGTAGATGATTGCCCATGGCGCTGCTTGTGGTTGGGAGGGAAGCCATGAAGTTGATAACACACATCTCGTGTATGTCCCAGGATGCCACAATGGGCACATCTTTCTCGGCCATAGGATGTGTTCGTCCGTTTAGCTAGGTTGGCAAACGGAGTGGGAGTGCCAAGAGAGCTAGGCTGTCCATGGGATGAGGAATTTGTGTATGGTTGCGGAGCATGGTTGTCGTGAGTGCTAAGCAAAGTGCTGGTGTGGTCGAACACTTGACGGTCTGATTGGATATGGCGGTGCGACTCATCTTGAAGAACTAGTGCATATGCACGTGCAACACTAGGTAACGGATTCATTAGTAAAATCTGACTGATAACATTAGCGTACCTCGGATTGAGACCCATGAGAAATTGAAACAAGTGCTGATTCTCTTGTTGTGTGGTGATGATAGAACAAGCCAAACAAGAGCATTGTGGTAACAGATCCAAATTATTCAATTCATCCCAGCAGCTTCACAAGTTGTTATAGTATTTGGTCACGGCATCGTCAAATTGAGCAAGGGTGCATATCTTTTGCTCGAGATGAAAAACCCTAGGACCATTCAATGGCGAAAAGTATTCGCGAAGATCGGCCCAAACATCTGCAATTGACTCTGTGTAGAGAACTATTGGCACTAAATCTGGATGGATGGAATTAAGAATCCAGGATAGGATCATACTGTTCACACGAATCCAGGATACATAGGCAAGATCGGTTGTGGCTGGTTTTTTTAATTCTCCTATAACAAACACCATCTTATTCTACCACCCACTGTGGTAGCGTTGTTGGCTTAAGCTTTGTGCCTCCCACGAAAGGTGCCAAGTTCGAATTCTAGCGGCGTTACTTGGTGACTTAACCGCTGGCGTGAGTGTGGTGGCCAGCTTGCGTCAATCCCAGGTTCTTCCCGCCGGTTGTCGGCTTTCGGGGTTTCCTGGGTCATAAAATAAAAAAAAAAACTCCATCTTATTCTTGGCGGAAAGGGCAATCTCCATGGCACGAGACCAATTGTTGTAATTGTCACTCGTAAGGACCATGCGGATGAGATTAGATCCAGGGTTATTAGAATGATGCATAAAATAAAGGCTATATGGTTGCTCATGTGCAAGAACTGTGGCTGAAGAGCTTTGAAGCTCAGTCGTCATGGTGACTTGAGGCCGAAAGAGAAAAGCAATCTGGTTGAATCGGAAGAGATCTTTGAAGCATTCACTAGAAAGTTGGAATAGATTGCAGGACGATCAGGAATGCAGTGGGCAAGAAAACGTCACTTAGAGTCTCAATTGGCACCCGAGTCATAAATTTTGAAATTGCTGGCCAAACCCCACTTGATTTCAAATAATTAGGATGAGTTCGAGATTTGCTCTCTACGAATCTGGAGGAGTCGGGGGCCATTGACCGAAAGAAACCCTAGCGCTCGATCGAAGCCGCTCCAACAAAGGGAAGCATCAATGTCACGGCTTCTTCCCCGTAGCATCAATAGCAAGTGAGAAGGCTAGAGAGAGAGAGATCGTGGTGACTTTGGATGTGACGGACGAGCTCCAAGGATCACCGTTCTGATACCATGTAGAGATTGAGCGAACATTACTTTCATTTATAAACTAATTTGCAATATATACATAGGGTTTAGGGCTAAAACAATACAGTGACAATTATACCATTTATTATAAACCTAATCTACCAATATGCATACAATCACATGTTGCATCTCTCTCTCTCTCTCTCTCTCAATCCCTGCCCCGCGCGTCATCGCCACTCCGAAGAAGCATTAACAAAATATCAGTAGTCACGCAATAATGGAGGGCACTAGTCGCCGCTCCTTTTTGAACGCTGTATTGTCGTGACTTAAAAGCTTTCGCCTCAAACCTCATCGCGTATTTGCTCTATCTCCTGTCCATGGCGCTTAAAAGAAAGGGTCTCCGAGCTCGAGAAGATATTAAAGCGGGACATATCATCCTCATGAATCGTGATTTTCTAAACGACCTCTGTTGTCGCGGCTGAGAAAGACTGAACAGCCGAAATCCCACACCCAACCACCCATTAAAGCTAACATCTTTTGATTGCCAGAAGGGTCCCAAAAGAGAGAAGCCTCGCAGATTGATAATGGCTTTTATATAAATGCAGCGTGGGTTTCGAGTGGGATTCACGTACCCACATGCACATTCGCTAATCCCAGGGCTCTGCTCCTCCTCGTCAGCATCTCCCCTTCTCTCTCTCTCTCTCTCTCTCTCTCTCTTTCCCTCAATGGAAGGTGACGAGGTGAGGCCCTTCCCTTCCCCCTCCCCTTTTCTTTTTTCTGAGGTCTTCTTTGGGTCGGCAGCACGAGGGCGAGTTCGAGTTTTAGTGATGTCTGAGTCTGACACCGACGGTGTGGTCAGCAAGCATGTTCTTGTTGTGGAGGGCATCATATTCTCCTGAGAAAAAAAAAAAAATTGTCTCGGGCATGTTGGGGAGATGTTGACGGACTTTACCTCGAAAAGTTTCTGTTGGATTTATTCGTATATAATCCTGAGACATTGGGATTAAATTTTAGCGTTGGGGGTGAATCCTTTTTTCGGAGGGGGGTTCGCGAGAATTTCTTCCACTTTCTCCACCTTTTTTCTGGGTCCTCCATAAGAATGTGATTCTGATTCTTTCCTTGTACAACTCACGCCCATGTTGCAGATTCTGTGTTAGGCTTGGGTTCACTTCCGTCCCTTAAAGCCAAGAGATCGTTTTTTGATCGGCAAAGTGGAAAAGATTTGGTCCTGCAGCTGCTCTCGCTCTCTCCCCCAAGGGTACGCACCAGCAACTTCTCTGTTATTCCAAGTACTTTCGCCCTCTTTCCAGTTTACAAGGACTCTCCTTGATATCATTTTCTGGGAGGTTTTGTCATGAGAAGGACCCAGCCGTAAAAAGAAAGAGACCTGGTTTTGGCTCTCCTTGTTCTCCTATTGCTGTTCTGCAGCAGAGAGGGGCCAGGACTTGGCGGGTTGTCTCTTTGGTTTTCAGTTTCTGTTTGCGAAAAATCATTCCTGTAGTACAACTTCCTTTCGACAATTTAAGTTCCTACGAGAACAAGCCGATGTTGCCCACCCAAAAAAAAATTAAAAGAGAGAGAGAGAAGGCAAGAACAAGAACTGCAAGAATGCTGTGGTCTTTGCCACAGGAAAAAACAGGGACTTTGGTCCCTGCTTGTTGCTCTGAAGTTGCAGTCAAAAGGATCTTTGCCACTTGTCCAATGTGGAAAGGGTCTTATTTTGCATGTTTGACACGATTTATTTTTTCTTTTCTTGACCTGAGGTGATCTCAATATATCTTTATTTCCTCCTTCTATTTGCTGATGAAGAAATTTTCTTCCTTGCAATTATTAAAAATGCCTCCTTTCCTCATATGCGAGTGCCATTTTGCAAAGCCTTTTGGCTCTGTTTCTGTTCCTGGAGTCCTCAGGCAAAAAAGTTTGCCATGCGGTTACTCTTTTGTTTTAGCTACGTCAGCTTCAGCTTTTCTAGTGACGTCATCCTCTTTTTCCTTTCCACTGATGATTAATTAAACACTTATCTGAATTAAAAGATCAAATAGATTATTTTATTACATCTGCATGGATGGTGGTTATAAACGATCCTTTGTGTGGGGTTAGCTCAGAATGGACCCTCATAATGTAAAAATGTGCTTCAAGCAATTGTCTAGACATTTCCATTGGGACAGGGTTTCTTATTGATCTCATACTTTGGCCAGACTCTCTTAGATAAGACTCTTTGGACCCAATTATACAAAAAATGGTAGCCCATTTGGACTGTTGGGCATGATGAGATCACAAAATGTCTTGCCTCCTTAGAAAATCTTCAAGCACCCCTTACATATTCATCTTTACTCTTCATACAGGGGCTCTTCTTAAGCCTGCCAATTTTGAGTAATGTAATGGCAACTCTCTCGGTTTCTGACGCTCGGTTTCTGTCAAACTATCGTTCAATGGCTGCTTTTCAGTCTGGTGATGGTTATATTTGGTCATGCTACATGAGAGAGAGAGAGAGAGAGAGAGAGAGAGAGAGAGACGTTCCTGGAGCAGACCAATGCTAAATTGTTTAATGAAATGGCACTCGAGATTGAAGCTTGAAAGCAATAAGTGAGCATAGAAATTAGAGACTGATATTACGGGGATGGGGGTGCAATCAGCATGGAGTCAGATGCTAAGGCATATTTTACAATATACTGGGACAGAACAGATAGACCTCGATATATGGATTAACATTGGTCTTTTGCTTTGGTAATTAAAGATATCCGAAGGGAACAAGATCAGATTTAGATCAGCTCAGGATCTCACAGATTGAAGGTATAGCAAAAAGTCAAGCATAGTTCTCACTGATAATATATAGATAAAACATTCAGCATATGCTTAATATAAATCTCCTCTTCATTGGTGAACGAAGTGCTTTAAGTCTGACTTCGAATTCTGCACATGCCAAACTGCTCGAGCAGTGGATTCATTGAAAAGGTCAGGGTGTCTTAGAAGTTTATGCAATGTTCTGTATTTAGGTGGATTATTGAGAAAGGAAGCGAGTGCTCCTGTTTGCATATTGTTCTTCAAGCACATCGCACTCATATTAGTAAGAGATTTGACTTTTGTTATTCACCTCTTTTCCAGCTAAGCTTATTGGATTAATTCCCAATTTTCCTCCATAAACAGCATTTACACTCTCACTGCGTCTTCTCTATTGTGCTTTGAGCAGAAAACATGAATGCGTTAGCAGCTACCAATAGGAACTTCAAGCTAGCGGCTCGGCTGTTGGGGTTGGACTCTAAGCTTGAGAGGAGCTTGCTTATTCCTTTTAGAGAAATCAAGGTAATTGGTTCTGTTTCAGACACTTTTTTCGTCTGCCATACGAATGAATACATCAAGACACAGCCAGATTCTGGGTGCTTCCATGTAGTAGACTTGTGATTTATTTTATTTCTTTCTTTCGAAGAAGCAGCATAGAATGACCTGACGGATTATGCAGGTTGAGTGTACTATTCCCAAAGATGATGGAACACTGGCTTCCTATGTCGGATTCAGGGTTCAGCATGACAATGCTAGGGGCCCGATGAAGGGAGGAATCAGATACCACCCAGAGGTTCTCTCTCTCTCTTTCTCTCTCTCTCTCTCTCGCACACGTATACAATCTTCTGTCCGTTTGTGTCTGCATTTGCGAAATACCAGTGGATGGCAAAATCCATTTGCATAACAAGCCAGAGCTGTTCTCCTCACTTGCAACTCCTGCTCATTATTGAGCGTCAGTCTCAGGGTGCTATCAGACGACTTCCATAATTTAAGTATATGTGCATCTGGATCATCCTGTTTGCCGTTTTGTCCATCTATATCATGTCTGTGTGGATAAATAGCTATCAAATTTGAATGTCTAGCCATTTTTGCTAGAGTTAGGCATTGAGGTTATGTATTTATATTTAGGTTGACCCAGATGAGGTGAATGCTTTGGCTCAATTGATGACATGGAAGACAGCAGTAGCAAATATACCGTATGGTGGAGCTAAAGGCGGCATAGGATGTGACCCTGCAGAATTGAGCATTTCTGAGCTGGAACGCCTCACCCGAGTTTTCACCCAGAAGATACACGACCTGGTTGGAGTCCACACTGATGTTCCAGCACCTGATATGGGAACGGGTCCTCAGGTTGTGCAATCACAATGCATTATCATATATGAACTACTTTTTCACCATCTCCTCTTGAAAGTCTCATTCATTCAGATGGACTCTTATATCAGTTATTGGTTCCCATGTTTGAGAACAGACGATGGCATGGATTCTGGATGAGTACTCGAAATTTCATGGCTACTCCCCTGCGGTAGTGACTGGAAAACCAATCGTAAGCTGATTTACTAAAATCACACGTCTGTAGTCTTACCTCAAGTGAATTTGTGTTAATGCTGTTACTCATTTCCATCAGTTCAATTACCTAAGTTTGCGACAATCTGAAATTGCAGTTCGTGTTGTTCTAAACTTTATTCTGAAGCATACACCATCCAGAAGTACTAGGGAAGAAAAAATGCTAGTATAGATTTCAATGATGAGCTATCAGGATTGTATCGAACATGTTTGTTCTGATCATATATTGTGTTTTATCCAATTTAGGATCTTGGTGGATCTCTAGGGAGAGATGCAGCTACTGGAAGAGGAGTTCTTTTTGCAACTGAGGCCCTGCTGAACGAATATGGAAAGAGCATCTCTGGGCAGCGGGTTGTTATACAGGTGTGAGTTATGTGCTACAAAGGTGCTAACAATTGATAATTGTGCCAAGGGATTACAGTGATGTCTAGAAAATTTCTCTAGCCAATAGCACCCAAAATGAGTAAACTACGTATATAATTATGAAGTAGTAATATGTTTTTCCTTCAGGGTTTCGGTAATGTGGGTTCATGGGCTGCCCAACTCATCAGTGAGAGTGGTGGAAAAGTCGTAGCTGTAAGTGACATTACAGGAGCCATCAAGAACAGCAACGGAATTGACATTCCGGCCCTACTCAAGCATGTCAAGGAAACAAGGGGAATCAGAGGTTTCCACGGTGCCGACGTGATAGATCCCAAGTCAATATTGGTTGAAGATTGCGACGTTCTCATTCCCGCCGCCCTAGGTGGTGTCATAAACAGGTATTTATCAGTGCAAGAGACACTATGTACAGCCCCTTCTAATTTCAAATAATGAGCAATTTGCTGCTCACTCTGCCTTGAACAAGGAACGCCATTCAAATTGTCCTGTTTAGAACACTTGAGTTCCATTAGTTTGCTCATGCAATGCCTTTGAACTCGATGGTTGTTAATCTGAATCGTAATTGTTGATTTCTGCCTAAAGAATGCCCATTTGATTCAATTGAAGGGAAAATGCAAATGACATCAAGGCCAAGTTTATCATTGAAGCGGCTAACCATCCGACTGACCCTGAGGCTGATGAGGTTAGTCAATGGTCAGGAATCCATAAGAACACGAGAACGCAATGTCATCGACTTGATTAACAGCTTCTTTCGTACTGTTTTCCAGATCTTAGCGAAGAAAGGCGTGGTCATCCTTCCCGACATATATGCAAACTCTGGTGGAGTTACCGTCAGTTACTTTGAGTGGGTCCAGGTATCACTTGCCGAATGTTCTAGTTTATTGTGTTACAAGATTAGTAGTAGCTTACGAACAGTTTCTATACCACTGTATATTCCGTAAATTAAGTAAGAAACACAAACCATATGTGCTTGGCCAAGGATGGAAGACCACTCTATCTAGGGTTTTAACAAACCAAGGAGCAAATTCTAGAGTTGCTTTTTATGTGATTCTTGCCCTGTCTTTTGGATTGCAGAACATACAAGGTTTCATGTGGGATGAAGAGAAGGTGAACGATGAGCTGCGGACCTACATGACCAAGGGCTTCAAGGCGGTGAAAGAGATGTGCAAGACCCACGCCTGCGATCTCCGCATGGGCGCCTTCACTCTCGGGGTCAACCGCGTTGCCCGGGCCACGGTCCTCCGGGGGTGGGAGGCCTGAAGATTTGCTACCCGAAATAAGGAAAAAGACAGCAGGCTCTACTTCATATTCAATCTCCTTTGAATTGCCATCTTGATATTTTGTCAAGTGGTTTTATTTTGCTGTGATTTGTGTTTTTGACTTCATCTGAGACTCTGAGCGAGAGTGAGGAGATCAAATTCGGTTGTACTTTTGCCTATAATGATCAGTTGATCACTAGAGAGGCAAGGTTCATTCCCACTCTAATAATGCCTGGATAGATCACGTAGTAATTTGCAATTGCGGGACAGGCGAAGAAAATTCCATTCGGGTAACTGTTTTAACTGTCAATAATGTTTAGAATTGACATGCACTCCGTTGGTAGTATGTAGGAAGTACACAGTCAGTTCGGTTCGATGCGCACTGATGAGGAAATTAATATGTCGTGTTCCGATTGGAGAGCAAATAGTTTCCAAAAGTGCTTGGTTTATAGCTTTTACCCTTTTCTGATCAAGTGCCTATAGTCTTAGATTCTCTAATCATCCTTGTTTTACTTTTATAAATATCCTCGTTTTACTTTTATAAATTTTGTAATCCAACTAAATTCAGTCGAGGAGTCATTGGAAGATGCACAGGTATAGGTAGTTAGAACATGCAGATGCCCACGTGGATGTGTACGGAAAAATTTAGCCAATATGAACGCCCGTGTGGACATATAGTTGTACCGTTACGTTAGTAGGATTTGGCCAAATTCAATATTGAAAAGACTTGATTAGAAAGTTTGTGAAATTAGAAGAATTTGATCAGGATTATCGAGTGGAGTCTCATGGCCTCCATGGCTATTGCATCTTGAGCTCAAAGCCCTGCTGGCCAGGGTTGCCATGGTTGCCATGGCAAGCTCGAAATTGGAGCTTGAGTTAGTAATGGTCGATTGAGCTCGAGTCGGCTTTGCAAGATAGCGGTGAGCGGTGTTGTCGATGTTGGCAACACTGGGGTGCTTTTAATTTTTTATTTTCTTTTTCTTTATTTTTTTATTTTTAATTTTATTTTTTGTGTTCATCTGATACACATTGGCTTGAGTGGCCATATCAACCTTTTGATAATCAATGTCAACAACAATTGGTCGAAAAAAAGTCAAGAGACGAATCAAAGGATGACTGATGTAACTTTTTAAAAAGTACAAGGATGATTTGGGATTTCAGGCAAGAGATCAAAGACTACTTATGCCTTTTCACATTAATTTGGATCACAACCATATGAGATCAAATTGCAAATTCCATCCCCTTCGATAAATTTAACGTGCTGGGATCCTTTTCCTTATGTAAATGCACGCTCAAATTGGAGAAAAGAAAGGAAATGTACTCTTACCATTATTTTCTAATTGATAAGAGATCAATCATACTTATTAGGTGATTCCATTGAATACTATACCTAAGTGTATCCATCAATTTATCACTAAATCTACTAACTCTATCCACACACACACACACACACACACACATATATATGTAAAACAACTTTATTAATTAATAACTTGTCATAGTTACCTATCAAATAAAGTAGGCTTTATTCTAATTCTTAGTGCATATTTTATTATTATGGTTCTACGGTAAGACAAATCGATCTTTGCATCTTACATATTAATACTATATGATATGGCACATAATCGTTTTAATTATGCTTTAATGTCACAATACTTAAGAAAGAAAATGTGCTATTGTATGTTTTGCTAAAAAGAGACCTGGAAATAAGATATCTTTTTATGTGATCATGGATTTTACTCATATTTTGGTTATTTTGCATATTTCCTAGTTTTATATTATGAAAAGACCGATTCAGTGTACCTTACAATTTGATTTTCAATTTGCCATCTATGTCTTTTGGATCAATCGCATCTATACTCGATTGTTGAGCTCACAAATAAACATGCACAAATAAAAATGATGCATGCATGATATATATATAGCATCCCAATTGGTGAATTACAATTAAAGAAGAATAAAAAGAAAGATGGCGGGCGTGGAGGAGAAGTGGAAGGGAGTGCCGTTTTACGACTTTTTAAACCCCAATAATCCCCCCAAGACCGTGACCATCAGGGATCTTCAGGCTGCTTCTTCTCATTCTTCTTCCTCTTCCTCCAAATCCGAATCCAAATCCTAATGCAAAACACAGCCGTATGCCTAAAATTCTCAGACCAATTCAACAGAGAATATGAGTGAGCATGCGTACTGTCAACTTTACGATAAAGACGCTCAACCCAGTTAGGGACACGGCGATGGTGGCAGCAGCTCCCGCTCTAATTTGGCTCTCCCACGGTAAGGATCTCTTTTGCTGTTGCGAAAAAAAAAATCTTTCCTAGACCCGATTCGTGGTGGCACGGTCCAAATCTGAGCCACCTAACCATGTTGGTCGACCTGAATTCTTCCCCGGCAGCATAACTTTGACATGACCTAAACCAGTGCACATTTTGCCTTTTGGCCTTACTTGGCTGGTGGCTCTTTAGCTAGACCCATGATCACAACCCACGTTCCTTCTATTTTTGGTTGGATTGAATTCATATGATACTTTTACCTCTTTAATTGGTTAGTCGATTATCTATGGAAACCTTATATCTTTGGTGCTTGTGTTGTCATTGGTAGAAGTAAAAAGTAGAGACACTCAAGTGATGGATAGAAAGTACAGACTTTTAAAAAGGATTCTAATTTTCATTTCGTCATTAAATAATGTTCTATGATCTAATGATAGATCACTTTATTGATATGAATGAACAAGTCGGCTTATGGAGAATATTTCTTGCCAATTTTTGTTTTGTACTATTTAATATGTTCTTCTAACTCCTTTTAAGATTCATTGTCATAAATTCATCGACGTCATATGTACATTCTCATCCGAAATGAAAGATCATAAGTGTGGCATGTACTCAATCATGACGATCACCTAAGATCAACCATCCAAACGCAAATTGTACATTCCATCTTCCTTTATTAAACGTAAGGACCTCATCTTATATGACAAACCCACGTTCCAATTTGAAAGCAAAGGAACACACGGGCACTAACCATTTCGAAGCTAGTAAGGAGAAACGGCACGACCAACCAAATCCATCACCACGATCACAGGGCGGGGAGTGATTTTGTTGTCGGCTAGAGCCGAACGACCCTCCGATTTCAAGTCCAAAGCCACAGCCACGGCCTTGGACTTGGGTTATGGCAGTGCCCCTACTGGAAAGTTTGTGAAACTAGAAGGACTAGATTCAGAGCGCTGATTAGAGTCTCATGGCCTCCGCGGCTACCATGATTAGAGCTTAAAGCTTGGGCGGCCATAATTGCCGTGGCCACAAGCTCAAAGTTGGAGCTTGTGGAAGCTGTGGGCGGTCGAGGTTGAGTCGGTGGCAAGCGATGTCGGAGAGGCTGGGGTTGCTTTTAATTTTTTTAATTTTCCTTTTCTTTATGTTTTGTTTTGATTTTTTGTTTTTTTTTTTGGTGTGTGTAAATCTGATACATATCAGCTTTCCAATAATCGATGTGAGCAACAATTGATTGGAAATTAATCGAGAGATAAATCGAAAGACCATCGGTGTAACTTTTCAAAATGAATTTTGGGCAAGAGTCCAAAGAGTACTTTTGCCTTTTCACCTTGATTTGATACTTGTATCTTGACCCTAGGATCACCAATGGTATAAAATCAAATTGCAAATTCCATTTTCTTCGATAAATAAACCTGTTGGGATCTTACCTTATATAATTGCATGCTAAATTTGGAGAAAAGAAAGGAAATGAACTCTTAGACTATGTTTGGCAATTATGATAAATTTTTATCTTATTTTGTGTTTTGTGCATGCTCAAAATAGGATAAAAGAGTTATAGACTAGATAAAATTATCCCAAGATGAAGGTATGATAAATATGGATAAGATTTATAACATCCATATTAGAAAAATTATTTTTCTCGAATAACAAATTTCTTAAATTAACAAAATTTAAATTATTCCACCAAAAAAATTAACAATGTTAAAATTATATTTTAACATATAAATAATGTTTCAATTCTAATATGAGATATTCAAAGCAAAAAAATAAATAACATTTTAATTTTTTAAAAGCAAATTACATCCAACATTGGTTTCTAAATAAACATCTCCTATGCCAATAACCTTGGAAACACCACTATTTCCCATCCTAATATAACCAAAGTCACCGTTGCGATAAGAGGCAAAGTAATCACGTTGTGAGGTGACATGAAAAGAAGCCGCGGAATCAACAACCCACGTAGAGTATTGGCATGTAAGATTCACATATCCGTCGTCACATATGAACACAATATCGCAATCGGATGCAATTGCCGTTGTAGCTTGTTTCTCTTATTTCTTTCGATCTCCATTTCTATCATGAGATCTATCTCTCTTTGGCAACTAACACTCTTTCACATAATATCCAATTTTGTAGTAATTATAACACTTTACACTCCTTCTCGGTCTTGATTTCGACCTTTCTCTTGACTTGCCTCAGGTATCATTTCTTTGAAACTTTCTTGATTGATTTCTCACCCTGTTTTCAATAACAAGAGCATCCGATATAGAAGCATAATTCAAGCATTTTCTTCTTTTTTCTTCATTAAACAAACTTTCTTTAACCATGCTTATAGAAAGCACACCAAAAGGAGCCAAGTTGTTTAATGCCACAACCAATGTATCCCAACTATCAGGAAGAGTACCAAATAATAAGCATGCTTGCAATTCATCATCAAGATCAATCTCAAGATTTGTCAATTGATTTACAACGTCTTGAAATTCACTCAAGTGTTCCACTATATTACTTCCCTCATTGTATCTCAAATTCACAAGTCCCTTAACTAAAAGAGCTTTATTTTGTGGAGTTTTTCTCTCATATAGATCTTGTAATTTCTTCCACAAAGTGTCCACCTTCGTTTCTTGAGCAACTTGATGAAACACACTATCATCAATCCATTGTGGATAAACCCAACCGTTTTTCGATTCATTCTCTTCCATTCTTTGTCTTCCTTATA
This sequence comes from Eucalyptus decipiens, assembly GCA_014182575.1. Taxonomy (NCBI): domain Eukaryota; kingdom Viridiplantae; phylum Streptophyta; class Magnoliopsida; order Myrtales; family Myrtaceae; genus Eucalyptus; species Eucalyptus decipiens. Next base: position 36,609,276 of record CM024609.1, on the reverse strand, counting down.
TCTTTTGGCTTCATCACCCTCAATAGGATCAAATAAGTCTTTGCAATATAATACGTCTTCCATTCAAGGCTTCCAAATAGAATAATTCAAGGCATTTAACTTAAACATAGTGCTGCTAGTTTCTTCCATTTAACACTAGAATTTCAACCTTAGCTTTGATACCACTTGTTGGGGAGAACTCGGGGACACAATTATCACAAATTAAACCCAATCCAAGATCAATTTCTCCCTCGAAACTAAATCAACTAAAAATCTCTTAACCCCAGCAACAACCAGCAATGTACAGTCTCACAGTATGCAAATATAATATCGAAATGATAAGTAGACAAAGCAAATAACAACACCAATGATTTAACATGGAAAACTCGATGCGGGAAAAATCCCGGATCGCCCAAAAAAATCCACTAATCACCAAGAATAATAGGATACACAAAGTATTATTCTCTAGTCACACACTAGAGGCTTAACATCAACATTACAATCATCTTTTAATTAGGGATTTTGATTAGATTCTCAACTTTATTTCCCTTGTCAAGTGATGTTCCACATTATAAATAAAGACTACCTTGTTGGTTAATAAACATCATCCTTGCACCAATGTTCCCTTTTAATTAGGGATTTTGATTCACAATTTGCATTTCGATTTTCAATTATGGGATAAATCATGTATATACTTGATCATCATGTCCAAGAATAAGTATCACATGTGTTTCGTTGTGTATGTACGACATCTTAATTGGTCAATTAAAGTTAATGAAGTAAGGAATATAGACGCATAAAATATTACATATACCCCCATGGCTGGGAGCTTCTTCTCAATCTCCTTCTAAATCCAAATCTAAACCTAAATCAAAATCAAAATCAGGCTCATATTACATCCTCAACTCTATGGACCCTGAAGTAGAAGTAGAGGAGGTCGATGTGCGAGTGCTATATCAACACAACGATCCACCACCTAATCAATCCCGTCACGGTGGCAATAGCTCAAGCTCCATTGGTGAGAGACTCTTTCTCTCTTAGGATGATTGTTTTCTAGATTCAATCCCTTGTGATATTGTGTATAACCTAGCATCCATTTTGGAATGGAATGTGATCCGGCGTGTTGCCACCTTTGAAAATTCGATATAACCTAGACTTTGCCCATCTTATCTTTCTTCTCTTTAACTATACCCATGATCATGTCTCTTTTCTCTTTTTTTTCTTTTTTGTTTGATTCAGTCCATATAAATCACTCATTTTATGATAAAATAATTTTTTGATTGAGACGTTTGGGTGTTTGGGGCTTGTGTTGTCATTACAAGAAAAGGAAAATGTGAAAACCCAAAGTAATAGCAAAGAAGCTCGAGTGAGTGATCAAATTGGGATGGACTTTTCATTGGGATTCTCAACTTTTATTTCCCTTGTCAAGTGATGTTCCATCTTATAAATAAAGATTACCTTGTTGGTTTATAAACATCATCCTTGCACCAATGTTCCTTTTTAATTTTTGAAGATATTCTTCAGCTACCATTATGGTCCTTAGTATGACCTTAAACTATTTCTTAAGAGTTCTATGTGGATCTATGACGTTAAATAACGACAAGGTATTCCCCTCTTTTCAGAATAAAAAAGATTTACAGCACCTTAAAATAACTTTAAATGAGCAACACACTTGCCGCCAACGATATATACATTGGACAAGCGGGGCAGCCCTCGGTGGAGCTCTAAAATTCATCCTTTGTGTGAGAAACCCTTAACGATCAAGGATCCACGAGTACCCCTTGGTTTTAAAGCTCCATCGTTACTCATTTCTTAACATTATATAAGAACCTACTCATCCAAGTTCGAATCGAAAGGACCCAAAATTTCCTCCTCGGTTCTGATTGGGCTGGTTCTTTTTTTTGGCCAGCCATAATTACCGTTCCCCCAATACTAAACATGCATACATGAGGATTGAATAAATCGAACCAGGCTCACATTCCGCGTTGAGAAAACCGTGGGCCAAAATAACCTTGAACCGTGCTGAATACTTTTTTGTCGTAACCCGACCCTTTTTTTTTCGTCGAAGTCAAATGTCCAAGACAGTCGACGATCCTCGGCAACACTTCTCGACGTTGCCAGTTGAAAAGTTTTTGCGTGACAATGAAATAGTCAAACCCTAGATTAATTAATCTTATTCTGCAAATGGTACTTTAAAAAAAAAATGCAAGGTTTCACTTTTTTTTTTTAATATGTTTTATCCAGTGGTTGGAATTCTTATTTTCCTCATCAACACAATTAAGGCGCGTTTGATAACGATTTTGTTTCGAGAATAATTTTTGATCGAAATGGTTTTTTTTTTTTTTTTCCATTTAACAATTTCTAAGTATAAGATTGCGCTTGATAATTGTACAAAAATTTATATTCCAAAAAAAAAAAAATACTTTTGGTAGAATTATATAATTTTGTTATTTCTTTTAAATTTTTAATATTTTTATTATATTTTTCCTTTTTTTTTCTTCTTTTTTTTTTCTTTTCTCTCATTCTTCCTCCTTTGTGGCCCGTCGTTGGCGGCTGGCAACCAATTGGGCATGGTTCAACGCGCTCACCAGAGCCTCACCAAGTCAAGGCAAGGGCCAATGAGCTCGCTACAAGCTTGCCTGGCCACTGCGAGGCTTGGCCTTGCCTTGGCTAGGCGAGCTAGAGCTCGCCCACATTAGGTGAGGCTGAGCTCGGCCTCGCCAGGCCACCGCTGGGCGACATTGACCTAGCAGTGGCTCGATGAGACCGAGCCTCACCATGGCTCGAAGTCGTCTAGGGCCGGCGATGATCCGACGAGGTTGTCGGCCATGGCTGAGGCCTCGGCGACTTGCCAAAAAAAAAAAAGGAAAGGAAAGAGAAGAAAAATTGTTTTCGGGAATAATAAGTCTTTTTTTTTTTTCTCTTCCAAATCCATTTCCGGAAAAAAAAAAATAGGTTAATTGTTCTCGGAAACAAAAATTTTACCATACACATTTCTATTTTTTTTCCATTCCCTAAAACAAGAAAATAAAAAAAGTTGTTTTGGAGAATATAAATAATTTTTACCAAACAGGTTTTTATCTATCATATCATGATAAATGATAAAATTACAAAAAAATTTACCAAAAAAATAATAAAATTAAAAAAAAAATTCTTAAGACAAGTTGCTCAGTTCAGGCCAAACATCGCGACCGGCGAAAAGCTGCCGGTGATGGCTTCGCAAAATCGACTCTCACAACTGAGGAAGGATGCAATCACGGGGCGGTGGGTGATTTTCTCGCCGGCAAGGGCCAAACGGCCCTCCGATTTCAAGTCCAAAGCCCCGGCCACCGCCTCTGACCATCGTGGGCGGTGCCCCTTCTGCTCCGGCAACGAGCACATGTGCGCCTCGCAGATCTTCCGGGTCCCGCCCGACCCAAGCTTCAACTTGAAGATCCGGGTCATCGAGAACCTCTACCCCGCCCTCGACAGGAACCTCAAGGATGCCGACTTCGATTCGGCGGCGGCGGCGGCGGCGGCGGCGACGCCAACGTGTTGCGCGGGTTCGGGTTTCACGACGTGGTGATCGAGACCCCCACCATTCGGTGCACCTCCGCGATTTGTCGCCGAGGGAGGTCGGCGACGTGATTCTCGCGTACAAGAAGAGGATCGAGCTGCTATTGACCTTCGATTCGATCAAATACGTACAGCTTCGTCGTCATTTCGTTTTTCCGATCAATCTCGTCAATGGGAATGGATGTTTTCTCGTTCATGCGCTGGTTGAGGCAGATCATGGGGTTGTTTCGAGCGCATTTATGCCTAAGTTCTTTACGGGCGTGTTGAATTTGTTGAATTGCCCTTGATGAGTTAGTTCTTTGCATTGCAACTTATGCTGATCTTAGTATGCTTTTGGGCATCAGATATAGTTGAATGGCCACTTCCAGGAAAACGGCTTGAGGTTGAGAGGGTTGTGGATGGACTAAACTGCTGTAATCTTTCCGGCCTCTCTGTTGGTAGTGTTGTCCTTGCTTTATCTAAGCTTGTACGTAGTTTGATTTGGTTTTCGTTTTGTGGTTTCGAAGGTTTTCAAGAACCACCGGGTGTCGGCCAGGGCATCTCTAAGTCATTCTCATAGCCAGATAATAGCTCTTCCCATTGTCCCTTCCAATGTTTGAGCTTGGATCGAGTGCCTGAGGGAGCATTTCGATTGGACAGGGAAGTGTTGTCTCTGTGAAGTTCCATTGAATGAACTTTTGATTGATGAGTCGGCTCATTTTGTTTCATTTGTTCTGTTTGCGGCCTCATCCCCTTTTGAGATATGGATTGTGCCGAGGGATCACTCTCCTCATTTCCACGAATTAGATGATAACAAGGTTGGTCATATTGTTTCCTTCCAATGTTCCTGCGCACTTGTAAATCTGACCTTTTCTTCCTGTGACTTTGTTGGGCTTAAAGTCCCTAATACTTTAAGCCCAACAAAGTAACACTAATCTGACTTGGTTAAGGCCTTTGATATTGCCTGTCTCAGAGTATCAGCAAGTACCAACACTTGGTTAAGATCAGTTTTACATTTTCCTTCCAGTTGTTGTATAGATGAGCTATTAAGTATTTTGAGTTGAATTTAAGTCCAGATCAAGGTTTGTGAGTTGGCATTTAACCGAAGGATGTTTCAGCTGGTTCAAGAGATGTAATTAAGATGATGAAAGGCTTATCGAGGTTTGCCGGCGGAATTTGTGATTTACTATAGTAAGCTCCAGTCATTTATTTGCAGAAGATCTCAACTTGACTAGGATTCTCTACTTTAGGTGATTGCATACAATTACTCATTCCTCATCCTTACTGTATTCTTCTCTTTATGCCGAGATTTACAGAACATGAGCTGAATAATTGAACTGGCCTCATGACTAGACTTTCTAAGACCTGCTCTGGCTATATTTATATATTTTTCATTTTCAGGCTGCTGATCTTGGAGGCCTGCTGAAACTGATGCTTAGGAAGATATTTATACAGTTGAACGATCCGCCGTTCAATTTCATGATCCAGACTTCTCCGGTCCACACTTCCATGTCCGAACTGGGTTCTACTCACTGGTATTTGCAAATAGTACCGCAGCTAACTGTTGCGGCGGGTTTTGAAGTTGCCACGGGTTGCCACATAAATCCAGTTTTCCCGGAGGAAGCTGCAAAAGTTTTGAGGGAAGTCCATGTTCAGATGTAGTTGGTGAATGAAAGGCATTACTAACTCAGATTGGCCGATGCGTTGAAGCAGGTTGATCTTCTTTGCCATTCAGTCTGTCTGTGTACTTGTATACCTTGAATTCAATTGGACCGTTTAGCTTCGGCCTTAATATGGTGTTAGCGTAACCCGGGATGATGCATGTATGAGAGAATCCAATAAAAGCGTGCTGCCGATGGGCACTGGCTCCATGTTTTTCCACTGCAGGTTGCGGTATTTGACTCTCATTTTGCATACTCTCTTTACCTTGTTCCGCCACGCTATCCTTAGTGTCGTTCCATCGCATGTCACTTTGCTCGAACACCCAAAAGGTTTCATCACTAGGAATGGATTGCTGAGCAAGGAAAGAAACGGAAGATATCCGATCGTTGCTCGGTAAGTTCTGCTAATCAGATCCGAGCTCCAGGAGTAATATAATACTTACGTCAATCATGAAAGTTTCATGATGAAACTTAACAGGTCAAAAGCAAAGATTGTACATCCATTCAGAGAAATCTTGAATTTGTAAAACGCGACGTACTTTTTCAGTAACCATTTCTTGACTATTTCAACTCGAATATCCACCCAAATAGACACACAAGAGCGGGGTCGGGATTTCATTCCTGCCACCCACCGAACCTGGGTTAGGCATCATGATGCTTCTATTAAAATCTCGAAAGACATGTTTCATCGACCGTGAGCCGAGCTCGGCTTCCATTGTGTCCTGCTTTTCGCAAACATAACACTTGAGAAATTTAAAAATCACGCAACATACCTGCGTATGTAGGTAAGTACTGAAGCGTGTACAGATACTGAACGGGGGAAATTGACGGGAGACGAATTTCCACAGTTCAAGCCCGTTACGAGAAGCCCAGCCCATGGGGCTCCCGGCCCGGCCCGGCCCGTTTCGGATTTCGAAAGACGCCGCAGTAAAATGCAATAAAAGCTCGCTCGCCTTCCTGATGTTTCCACTAGGTTTCTGCTGCTCCGCGTTCGGTTTCTTGAACTTGAAGTCCCCGTCGCGCTCACAGAGGCGGGAGCGAGAGAAGAGAGAGAGAGGAGGGATCGAGCGAGGCGGAGTTCAGTGACTCGGCGGAAGGTCGACGCCATCGTTCGCCGGTGAGGTTGTGAAGAAGGAGGAGGAGGAGCAGGAGGGTTCGGAAGCGAAGCCGGCGCAATGCAACCGTACGGCATACAGGCGATGCTCAAGGAGGGGCACAAGCACCTCTCCGGCCTCGACGAGGCCGTCGTCAAGAACATCGACGCCTGCAAGCAGCTCTCCGCCATCACCCGCACCTCCCTCGGCCCCAACGGTAAGGAGCCTCGATCTTGCCCGGCTTGCTTTCCCCCCGCCCCCTTTTTTTCATTTCATTTCGGATCAGCATCTCGGCCGCGAGTCTCTGCTTCTCGCGTGAGACTGCGAGGGACGTGCAAAGTTGCGGCCTTTCTCGGATTTTCGTGCATCCCGTGATGTTGGATCTTTTCGTAGATTTCGCTGGCTGGTTAGCGATTTAGTTCGAGTGTGATTGTTCGAGCGGTAGTGTCCCCACAGTCTCGGGGCCTGCATATGTGACTTAATCTTTCTAAGTAGCCGCTTGCTGTAATTGCTATTTTTGTCCAGGCATGAATAAGATGGTCATCAATCACCTCGACAAGCTCTTTGTCACCAACGACGCCTCCACGATCGTGAATGAGCTCGAGGTCCAGCATCCTGCGGCGAAGATATTGGTTTTGGCTGCCAAGGCTCAACAGGAGGAGATCGGGGACGGCGCCAACTTGACGATCTCTTTTGCGGGAGAGCTCCTCCAGAATGCGGAGGAGCTTATTAGGATGGGCTTGCATCCAAGCGAAATTATTAGTGGTTATTCTAAGGCCATCAACAAGGTAAATGCGATTTTCGTTAGTGATGTGAGCAGGTAGTAAATTGGTGGATGATTCTAACTTTACCTCTAAATTTATTATATGTACAGACGATAGAGATACTGGGCGAACTGGTGGAGCCTGGTTCTGAGACTATGGATGTGCGAGATAAGGAGCAAGTTGTTTCTCGAATGAGAGCTGCAATTGCTAGCAAGCAATTTGGACAAGAAGAAAGATTATGCTCGCTTGTTGCTGATGTATGCTCTCGTTCTCCAACCTGCCTTTGCATTATAGGATGCTTCACCTGTCCTTTTCAAATGTGCTGATTATAATCATTTTTTCTTTGATAAGGCTTGCTATCATGTGTGCCCCAAGAATCCAGCTAACTTCAATGTGGATAATGTCCGAGTTGCCAAGCTTTTGGGTGGTGGTCTGCATGACAGTACAGTTTTGCAAGGTATGGTCTTGAAAGGCGATACTCTTGGGAGTATAAAGAGAATCGAGAAGGCAAAGGTTAGCTCTTGTCTTTAAAAGGTTGTTTATTTGTAGGTTGATGTTTATATTTCAATCTTAACCTTTGCTCTACTTATGCTGTGGCCCAAATTTCGCGATTCCAACAATATTGATGTATTTCTCAAATTGTTTAGCTCAGCAGTACATTTGTATATCAATATGAGGAAACCATTGCTTTAGATTAACTGCAGGTTGCTTGTGGATTTTTGTTAACACTTAGAAATCTTATTTGCGTGGATACATTGCCTCATCATCCTGTTAGCTTTTCAGTTTAAACGTTCTTTTGTATCTTGGTTCATGTGGTTGTGAATCTGGGTAGTCATTGCTTTGTTGTTCCCTATGATGTCGTGAATGGCTTATGGAGGTTTTATGATTTTGATTCAAGTATTTATACTTCATCTTCACTTAATGAATTTAGGTAGCAGTATTTGCTGGTGGTGTTGATACATCTGCTACTGATACGAAGGGAACTGTCCTTATACATAGTGCAGAGCAGGTAAGTTTATCAAACTTCTTTGGGTAGTTCTTGAAGGAATAATTGAGATGGTTGCCTTTGAGTATTGCTGTTTTTGAGCAACTCTTCCAAATTTTAACTGGGTACCCTTTTTAGGCTTGCATTGTAGAAATATCTTAATGTTTGTCTTGTTTCTTTCTTTCTTTCTTTCTTTCTTTCCTTTTTTATATGTAACTTTTGTCTACTCAGTATGGTGATTTTGTGATTCAATCACTCTTTGAGGAGGATGGAAATTTCCACAAAAAATTACTGCTTCACAGCCAATGATGATAAAAGCTCAGATTGGGAAATGTTGCTTAACTAGTCAAACTGCTGGAAGAAAATAAATCACCAAAATACTGGAACACTAGAGTGTAATTGGTAAACTTGCTATTCGGTATTCTCTGCATACTGATATGAGATCATTGGCTAATCAATATATGCGTTCGTGGCAGCTTGATTTTAAGATTTCTGCATTAGAAATGTGGCATTGTCTAGTAGTTGAAGGATGATCTGCTTGCAATTTTTTTCTTAAGAATTGGTGCGGTGTCTATTTTGTCGCACTGAGAGAGTACAGTTTTGTCTTTTCAATGAGATGGAAATTTCAAAATAACATGAGTTTCTTCAAGTTCTATTGCCCTGGGTTCAAATTCCTTATTTGAACAACAAAATTTGTCATATATAATGTCTTTTGGTCATGAATGTTTCCCACAATGGTCAACTGAATCCTTATTACAGCCATAGTAGCTGTCACGATTTCCGTATGGTACCTGACAACTTCATTATTTTCTTGAACTTTTATCATTAAAATCCTCCCACGTGTCTGTTTGTAAACACACCAATCTGTGGCATGCTGTATCTTTTAGCTTGAGAATTATGCGAAATCTGAGGAAGCTAAAGTGGAGGAGCTGATAAAATCAGTTGCCGATTCTGGGGCAAAAGTTATCGTTAGTGGTGCTGCAGTTGGAGAGATGGCGTTGCATTTTTGTGAGCGTTATAAGTAAGTCTCTCTTACATCTCCATTTTTTATATTACTATGCTGCTCCTTGATGTTGTTGTCTCAAAGCGTGCGAGAGAATCATAATTTGATATGGTGCCTAAAACAAGACTCTGGATGATTTCCTGTCATAATGCCATACTCTACGTTGTTTTGCCCCTCTTTGGTTTCTTTTCGGGACTGATTCATTCATTTGATATCACTGTTGTCACTTTCAGGCTTATGGTCTTGAAAATCAGTTCAAAGTTTGAACTACGGAGATTTTGTCGCACAACTGGTTCTGTTGCTATTGTAAGCATTGGGCCACTTTATTTTTTGACCTTATGACCCATGAGGATTGCTGAAAGAGTTTGCTCTTTTTCTTTTTTAATGTGTAAATGTTACAGTTGAAGCTGAGCCAACCCAATCCTGCTGACTTGGGATATGTAGATTTGGTCTCTGTTATGGAAATTGGTGGTGTGAGGGTATGATTAAGGTGTTAAATTGGTCAGGCTTCTGTTGTTACCTTCATACTTCGAGTGCTTCATCTTAGATGTTTCTCCTTTATTTTAATGCAGGTAATTGTAGTGCAAAATGAAGAAGGTGGAAGCTCTGTCTCAACTGTTGTTCTGCGGGCAAGTACCGATAGCATATTAGATGACCTTGAAAGAGCCGTTGATGACGGAGTAAATACGTACAAGGTAGCTTTTGTCTGAAACTAGGACTCCTTTGACTATGTCATTTCTTGACCATTGACTGAAATTCGAGTTTGTCTTGCTTTAATTTTTGTCGTATGATCTTTGTTGACTACGTAGAGATATTGATGCACCATCATTTCCTAATGCAAATTTTTGTCTCCAATAATACCCTATCTTAACTCAGGCTATGTGTAAGGATAGTCGCATAGTACCTGGTGCTGCTGCTACGGAGATTGAGCTGGCTAGAAGAGTGAAGGAATTTTCTTTTAAAGAGACTGGGTACTTCTCGTATCTTCCTTTTTCATCATGCTATCGAATGGAATCCAAATCTTTGAATTTTTTGGTGTAGTGAAAAAATGGATTTCATTTCTTACATTAAGTATCATCCGCAATTCCTTCATTATCTGTCTTTCAGTTTTGTTTTGCCAATTTTCCAGTTGTGACTATGCTAAATGATGGTTGGAGTTCGTTGTTGTTCATTGGATTTGTGTTGGTTTTTGCAGGTTGGATCAGTATGCTATTGCAAAATTTGCTGAGAGCTTTGAGATGATACCTAGGACACTAGCAGAGAATGCTGGGCTCAATGCTATGGAGATCATTTCTTCTCTGTATGCTGAACATGCAAATGGAAATGCCAAAGTGGGTATTGACTTGGTGGAAGGTGTCTGCAAGGATGCCTCAGTTATTAATGTCTGGGACCTTTATATCACAAAGTACACTTCTCCTTCCTTTCTTCTAGTTACAATATGTAGTTTTTAGGATGTAGGGTGTTTATTTACCTGGTGTAAGGTTATAATCAGTTGAGTGAACCCAATACTACCTGCATTTTGTTCTGCCTTGTGGTTTATTTGTTTGCTAGGATATAGGTAGACATATCATTTTGTTGATGGTATATGGGGATTACATTGTTGGGCTCTTATCCAGGTTTTTTGCTCTCAAGTATGCTGCTGACGCTGCTTGCACTGTACTTCGGGTTGATCAGGTACCTTATCTATGTTTTGTTATGTTGTCATTCCTTCATGTATTTTTTAGATTAATAAAAGCAAATTAACATTCTTTGTGGAGCTTTTATTTTGCAATAGTGGAATGGTAGCTATGGTTTTCTTAAAGTCTGATAATGACTGATGCTGATGGTCCTCTGAAGCAACAGTTCAGTGGTCCACTTTTGTTCTATTTCATCTTCTAGGAATGTTTTCATGCGTGCGGTGCGTTATATAATGGTGGAGCGGTGTCTTTAAGTTATACTTCTATAATTTAGTTCCTTGAATTTCAAAATCTGCATTATGACCTGCTATTTTGTGTGCATGAAAGTCATCATTTATCAGTCTATTGAGTTGGATGGGTGCCAGTAGCTTGTGGACATTGATTTGACTTGTGCATTGGCAGATCATAATGGCAAAACCTGCTGGTGGCCCAAGGAGAGAACAGCCAGCTGGAATGGACGAAGACTAGTTTTGCACAAAGTCAGTCTTGATTGTGGTCCTTTTGCCTACCCGTCATTTTATCTTAGACAAATTTCTTCTTGAGCTCAGAGGGTCTTGTTAGCTTTTCTTGGCCTAATTGTGATGAAAAGAAACATGCGTGGATGTTTGTATATGCAGACTTTGCCGTCTGCTTTCTGCTGTATCTGTCTACGTTGCAAGATGGATTTTCCCCTCAATTTTGATTGGAAGGGATGAAACATCTATGGAGCTAGTTTTTCCCTATCCATATTAATTAATTCAGAATTCGTTGATGATATGGTGCAAAATCATGGAAGACTATCCAACTCATGATAATTTGTGATCAGTTGGCAGACCTCTCTCTATGCAAATCATCAAAGTTTCTTGTGCTCTCTAGGTTTGTGCTTGCTTGGGACAGAGTCGTCTATGTTGTCGTTAAGTGACTTTGATGTTCTTGCTTATCTTTTTGATATGGTCTCTCGTGCTCTTGCTAACTTGGATAGGTTTGCTAGACTTATGGGAAAAGTCATGAAAGCTCTTAGCTTTGTCTTCCAGATTTAAAGGTGCCTGCTGGCTCCGGATATCATGCCCCAGTCCATATCGAAATCTATTAGCTTTGTTTTCTCTGTCTTCCACCAATCTGGAGGTGAACTTTGATAATTTTGTAAACTTCGTTTCGTGCTAATCCACCATTAGATTATTTTGCTTTAATGTCATGAGCTACGACACTTTCGTGTCTTGAGTACGGTTCGGGAAATACTTCCTGAAAAATGCCTTGACAAAGCCATTCCATGTCACAATAGTATTAGTTGGGGATACCCTTTATTTAGATGTACCCACCAATGACTGTCATTTCCCTGGAGCTGGTGCTTAGCTAGAGCTACCTTGTCAATATTGATGCAAATTAATAATGCAAATATCTTCTCCATTCCGTTGATTCATGATTTTGCCTTTTTAGAATCCCTACTCCAGCAAACCTAAGTGGTGTCAGCTTCAAAATTGTTTGACCAGACCTTGCAATGGGGATTGGCCATATCGACCTGAAGGCAATTTGCTGTAGTGCCTGCATTTGCAAATGGTATTCGCCACATTGACCTGAAGGCAACTTGTAGTGCCTGCATTTCGGTCGTTCTTCCAACATTGGCAAACGCTAGGGGGAGCCCTTCCATTTGAGGATCCGGCTCCGAATTTCATCCAGTGCTCATATTGTTTTACAGGGCCTACACAAGTTACTCAGCTTAGTGGCTAACTAATAAGTAACAAAAGTTATTTATATCACACAACCAATCTAAACAAACGCATGTATTTAGTGTTTTACACTTGTGCGACCTACTCTATTATTCCAACCATTAAATGCATCTTACGTGCGATGTGTGTCTTTTCATTTATAACTCATTTAATAATCACATGCAAAAACACAATGAAGCACATTACACGAGAAACATAATCCGCAGTTTCTAATAACGTACCCAAAAAATTTATTCATAACCCTCTTTCAAATATTAATACAAGTACAAAAGAAATAGAATACAACATATTAACTTTGAGAAGATGATTGGGTCTTGTCGATGCTACCCCATACTTTTTGTGTTGAAAAACATGCCCATACAAAGTCACTTACTAAATTACAAATTGACAACCTCATCCATCGATTTGTCACCATTGCCATCAAATCCCCTCAACGGTCCTACTAGCTCACTATCCATATTCAAGTACCAATCAACGAATTGATGGGAAATTCACTCTAGAATCCCCACGTTGACCCACACAAAGGAGCTACACTTAGTATATACTTTGACTGAATCAAGTACAAGTACATCTTTATAAATACTGCTTCGATCACCCTTTAAGGAGGATGAAAATCTCAACAAAAAATTACTGCTTTACTATAAAAGCTCAGATTGGGAAATGTTGTTTAACTAGTGAAACTGCTGAAAGAAAATAAATCACCAAAATACCTGAACATTCGAGAGTAATTGGTAAACTTGCTATTTGGTATTCTCTGCATACTAATATGAGATCATTGGCTGTATCACTATATGGGTGCCTGGCAGCTTGATTTTGAGATTTCTGCATTAAAAATGTGGCATTGTCGAGTAAATGATCTGTTTGCAATTTTTTTCTTAAGAATTTGTGCAGTGTGTATCTTGTCAGCACTGAGAGAGTTGTTTTTGCAATGAGATGAAAACCTCAAAATAACATGAATTTCTTCAAGTTCTATTGCCCTGGTTCAAATTCCTTATTTTAACAACAAAATTTGTCAGATTTAATGTCTTTTGGTCATGAATGTTTCATATTATGGTCAACTGAATCCATGTCACAGCCATAGCGGTTCTAACGTTTTCTGTATGGTACCTGGCAACTTTCACCATTTACTTGGACTTATATCAGAGCTGTCATTAGAATCCTCCTATACGTCCGTTTGTAAATGCACCAATCTGCGGCATGCTGTATCCTGTAGCTTGAGAATTATCCAAAATCTGAGGAAGCTAAACTGGAGGAGCTGATAAAATCAGTTGCCAATTCGGGCGCAAGAGTTATTGTTAGCGGTGATGCTGTTGGAGAGATGGCATTGCATTTTTGTGAGCATTATAAGAAAGTCCCTGTTCCGTCTCCATGTTTTATTTTACTTTGCCGCTCCTTGACGTTGTCATCTCAAAGTGTGCAAGCGAATCATAATTTGATGTGATGGCTAAAACAAGAGTCCAGATGATTTCTTGTTATAATGCCATACTCCATGTTCTTTTGCTCCTCATTGATTTCTTTGTGGGACCGATTCATTCTTTTGATATCACTGCTGTCACTTTCAGGCTTATGGTCTTGAAAATCAGTTCGAAGTTTGAACTAACAGAGGTTTTGTCGCACGACTGGTTCTGTGGCTATTGTAAGCAGTGGATCACTTTATTTTTTGAACTCATGACCCATGAGGATATGTAGATTTGGTTGCTGTTGCTGCACTTGATGGTGTGAGGGTAAGATTAAGGCGTTAAACTGCTCAGGCTTCTGCTGTTACCTTTGTACTTCGAGCGTTTCATCTTAGATATTCTACCTTTATTTTAATGCAGGTAACTGTAGTGCAAAATGAACAAAGTGGAAACTGTCTCAACTGTTATTCTGTTGGCAAGTACTGATTGCATATTAGATGACCTTGAAAGAGCAGTTGATGGTGGTGTAAATACTTACAAGGTAGCTTTTGTCTGAAAGTGGGACTCCTTTGACTTTGTCATTTCTTGATCCCTGGACTGAAATTCGAGTTTGTCATGTTTTAATTTTGCGGTACGATCTTCTTTGATTACGTGGAGTTACCGATGCACCATCATTTCTTAATGCAACGTTTTGTCTCTTACAATGCCCTATTTTAACTCAGGCTATGCGTAAGGATATTCGCATAGTTCCCGGTGCTGCTGCTACGGAGATTGAGCTGGCTAGAAGAGTGAAGGAATTTTCTTTTAAAGAGACCAGGTACTTCTCGTATTCTCTTTTTTCATCACGCTATCAAATGGAATCCAAATCTTTGATCTCTTTGGTGTGGTTGTGGCTATGCTTAATGATGTTGGAGTTCATTCTTGTTCATTGGATTTGTGTTGGTTTTTGCAGGTTGGATCAGTATGCTATTGCAAAATTTGCAGAGAGCTTTTAGATAATACCTAGGACACTAGCAGAGAATGCTGAGCTCAATGCCATGGAGATCATATCTTCTTTATATGCTGAACACGCAGACGGAAATACCAAAGTGGGTATTGACTTGGAGGAACGTGTCTGCAAGGATGCGTTTGGGACCTTTATATCACAAAGTACACTTCTCTTTCCTTTCTTCTAGTTACAATTTGTACTTATGCGGCGTTTATTTACCTTGTTATAATCAGTTGAGTGAATCCAATACTACCTGCATCTTGTTCAGCCTTATGGTTTATTCGTTTGCTATGATGATAAAGGTAGACATATTTATAAATTTTGTGGGACTACTGCCGATTGTTTCAAAAGCTCAAATAGTTAGATGAAGATGTGGTTTATTATTTAAATATTCTAACATTCCCCCTCACACTTAGTTTGAAGTCTTGTCTAGTATTACAAGTGAAAATTTAATTGGGGAGGCAAATGGGATCTAAATGACTCGAATTAAGGACTTCCAACCCTAATACTATGTCTGTCAATTATTCTAAAAATTTAAGCTTTTAAATGAAGGTGTGGTTTATTATTTAAATATTCTAACAATATTGTTTCGTGGATGGTATATGGCGATTACATTGTTGGGCTTTTATCCAGGATTTTTGCTCTCAAGCATGCCGCCAATGCTGCTGGCACTGTACTTCGGGGTGATCAGGTACGTTATTTACGTACTGTTATGTTGCCATTCCTTCATGTCTTTCGTAGATTCATAAAGGCAAATTCAATTTCTTTGTGAAGCTTATATTTTGCAATAGTGGATAGCTATGGTTTCCTTAAAGTCTGTTGATGACCAATGCTGATGGTCCTCTGAAGAACAGTGCAGTGGTCCAATTTTGTTCTATATCATCTGCTAGGAATCTTTTCGTATATGCAACAGCTGTCTTTAAGTTAAACTTTCATAATTTAGTTCCTTGAATTTCAAAATCTGCATTATGACCTTCAATTTTGTGTGCAAGAAAGAGTCATCATTTATCAGTCTATTGAGTTCGATGGGTGCGTTTAGCTTGTGGACATTGATTTGACTTGTCCATTGGCAGATCACCATGGCAAAACCTGCTGGTAGCCCAGGGAAAGAATAGCCAGCTGGAATGGACGAAGACTATTTTGGCACGAACTCTTGATTGTGGTCCTTTCGCCTTCTCGTTATTTTACCTTGGGCAAATTTCTTCTTGACTTTTGGCATGTGGTCGCTCGAGATGGAGTCGTTTATGTTGTCGTTAAGTGACTTTGATGTTCTTGCTTATCTTTTCCATTTGGTCTTTCGTGCTCTTGCAAAATGACACCACTAATTGATCCACAAACCTTTTGGGCAATCCATCAGCAATTTCTAGAGAAGTGGAAGAAAATAAAGAAACCAAAATCGGACTGAGCTCCAATTTTGAGATACTCAAAACTAGTGATGGAAATGCTCCACCAAGGATACCGTGACTAGAAAAAGCAAGCAATACAACGTTTCCCCTACAGAAGCGTACATGAAAATTGTACCCTGACATCCTAGATCTAACAACACATCTAAGTCGGAACAAGATGACGATATTCATGATCATCAAAATACTGTAAAGAACAGAATATCGCGAGTAAAACAAAGAGTAAGCTGCAGATCAGTTTGAAGGCCGCTCTTCTTCCAGCCTTTCTGGTGCCGAAGGTCTTAGTATCGGTTCCATCTAGCGGCGTCACTGCACTTGGTGCTGACTTTTCTTGACCTGCAGCAATGTTATCCGCTGATGACAGAGATTCAGATACTCCCTGAAACTGCTCGGCACCATCATCGGAATTTTCCTGTTCTTTGGCATCATGGGGATCATCTATCAAGCCACCCTGGTCAAAGCTTCTCACAGGACTCCACTCATCTACACTTGAACATGGACTTCTAAACCTTCCGAGGCTTTTCCGTGTCATGTCAGAGTCCACATCAGTCGGATCCTGAAGAGAGCGGATGAGCTTCCTTGGGGTAGTGAAGATTTTGATATTGTCAACATTGATGGGGGATCGTGGCCTCTGGTGCAGAAGCAAGAACACATGTAAGCAATTAGAAAACAGAATCAGAAGAAGCTATGACGTGTAAATGAACAGTAGCTCATCTTGATAGGAAAATTGATTTCTTCAATAGGAGAAACAGAAACTCATATTTGTCCATGAAGAATAGCAAAAACATCTGGTAAGATAAGGTCGGCAAATGCATCCTCTTTCAAACTAATTCCCACTGTTTTCATACTATGAAAAAGCGGTTAACTCAATACTACAGACATGTTTCTATCATCCTTGCGACCAAGAAAAAAATTGCATCCTTAAATACAGGCAAAAAACAAATATTCCCCGTTAAAATGTTACTATGAAAAAATGGTATGCGCTATTACATTACTGAAAGCACAGTTAAATGCAGCCTGTGTAAGTTCGTTACTGCTTCCAAATTTTCAACTCATCCATAGCAATTGAAATGCATGAACTATTTACCTGGGGACTAGGAGTGGGGCTTCGTTGTGCTACTCCATATCTTGGACTTCTTGGCTGGAATCCTATGAAATCATTTACATCATCTCCTTCATTGGCATTGTACTCGTGTTGCCTAGCAGTTCGCTCGACACTTCTACTGGAAAGGTCATTTCCGTTAGATAACTCTGAGAACAAGCCGTCCTTGAGAGAGATATCCACCCCTCCATTTTCATATCTCCATAGTCTCCGATGGGCACTCTGCCTATCATAAGTCAAACCAGACGAGACATGGGAAGAGAGAGGCGACTCAAGCAGAGAATCATATTCGAAATTAAAATCAATCATCCGAGATTCTGGGGTGGAAGCAGATGAATCACCTCCTGAACCCCATAAGTTTCTCCCCTGATTTTCATCTCTCCTGCCAATGGACTCAGTCACTGAACTCGAACGTTTCTCAAATTTCAGCCCTCTCTCTGTGGCGATTCTCCTAGCATTTTGTAGAGTTTCAAAAGCTGCTCCCCTCACAAAAGCCATCTGATCAGACTGGCACTTCTCCATCTCCTCAATTATCAACTGCAGCTCTGAAAACATACTCCTAGGATCCAGCCACTTCATCAGGAAATTCACCATTTGAATTGCAGATAAACGTTTCTGAGAATTTGCCTCTGATAATCCAGCTTGCAAGATTTTCATTGCTGATCTCACCAAGAGTCTTGCATAAGCTTCAACTATTAAGGAATTGTGCTTGGCTAAAGCCATAACCAACCCCATGTGTGAATTGGTCTGGGTGGACTTCTCCTCCAAAGCCACGGCAACATTTTGACAAACCTTGTTGACCATGTCATCAGACGCGTACCTCCAATTATCCGCATCCACGAGAGCCTTTAAACAAAGCGCAGCCCCTGAGGTTAAGCTTTCTTGAGAACCCAAAAGAGACTCAGCAAGAGGCTTACACAAGGAGTGAATGATATGCCTCTTCTTGTTCTCTGGAGTGGTTGGATCTATCCCATATCTCGCGACAGCCGGAACTACCCTTGAGCAGGCTTGTTGGAGAGGGAAAGACCCTGCACTTGAAGCCAAAGTTTTCACGATAGTCGCCATGATGCTATCTATCTGAGGAACAATGTTGACGCCATGAACACGAGCAAGAACTTCATAGAGCGAAATCGTGTATTCTCCGGATAAAGAGCCCGTTTCCTTGGTTTCAGAAACTTGCTCCAGGAATAAAGGGATCGCCTTTGAGTCCAGGTCCTTCACATATGTTTTAAGCGCTTTCATCGCCGATTTACGGCTGTCGGCATCTTTATCCAGGTTAGCCAACTCTCTGCGCAGTGCAGGGCTAAGATTTCTACCCATTTTCACCTAAAAGCAATTGCAGTAGTTGCTGACAAATTAGAAGGTGGTTTATAACAAACTCGATAGAAAAGTCGAGCTTTGATCAATGGCATCTTGAAATTTCAAAATATCTGCCCTTCACAAGGAAAAGAAAAAACTTCTCTCCATGGTTTGCTTTAGCATATGCACCAAATTTTGAACTTCTCAAGGAATAAGCAACGTTAAACACGATCCCTCTGATAAAACCAAATGGGTATAGATTAAAAACACAAATCATCGAAAACAGAACATATGTCGCGACTTGGATCTATACCATTTCAATCCCGAAATGTAAATCTAGCATCAAAAATTTCTGTCCTTCTTCACAACCTTGACATACATCGACACGACCATTTCCAAGAACGGTACGTCCTATGAATGTTTAAGCGAGTAAGTAATTCAAGTCGAAATCAAGAAACGGGACACAGGCTACAAGAACAAGAAAAGGTACGATTACCAGCTAAAAAACCAGCAGAAAGGCTCTTCCTTTGGCAGCTTCCTGGGAGCGACAATTTTGCTCGGCTTCCTTGAGATCTAGGAAGCAATGACTGCAGCAGCAGCTTCTTTCCCACACCGAGAGTTCCAAAGACGATAGAGAGAGAGAGAGAGAGAGAAAATGAAAACCTGAGAAAGAACAGAACCGGCGACTCGGAAATTCTTTTCAAGAAAAGAGGCACGACCCAGGTCCAAGAGTACTTGGTGGGTTTAGGGTTGTACAGAGAAATGTTAAGGCAAAAGATTAATAAGAACCCGTGATTTGAGAGGCGGATCGGATCGAGTTTCCTTTTCTGGGTCAGTGAAATGAATGAATGTGGGAATGTAGCAGCAGGACGCAGAGACGCAGAGAGAGAGAGAGAGAGAGAGGGAAATGCTACTGTTGAATAAAATTCAAATCTTTCATTCAAATTGCACCGCCCTGCCTTTTGGGCTTCTTGGTCCCACCATCTTGAGAGTAGATCCAATTTACGTTGTCTTTTCCAGCTTATCCCTACGATGGGAAAAAAAAAGAAAAACAGAGGAGAATGACAACTTGTTACTATGGAAACAACTTCCTTGCTGTGAAGATCATGATTGGCCTCATAAAAATTCTTCTATACAAAAATTATATGCGAGGAATAGATACTATTGACTTTTAGATAAGACTTCTGGCCAAAAGGGGGGGAAAAGAAGAATTTTGCACATGATTCGGACATTGATGATGATCCAAGTGAAAAATAGGATTTAAGATTACCGTCGTTTTGGAAAGAAAGGTCCAAATGATTGTCTAGATTACTGAATGAGTTCAACCTAACTTTAAAGTAATTATTGATATCTACTTCATTAGATTTGTATGAGTCATAATTCAACTTTAGATGTGTTGTGTAACAAAGAAATTGTGCAAGTTTCTCTAGATTTTGAGAGGTGTCACGAATTGTTGTTAGTCTTGATTCGATAACACACAACATAAGATGAGTCGATAACACACGACATAAGATGAGTGTATAGCCCTTTAATCAATAAAGTGTGAGGTTAAGCATTTATGAGGATAAAGGGTAAACGTTGGAAAGATACACCCAAGTGGATTTCGTTTTGGTAATTGACTGGGCATTCCTGCATTGGAAACCGATCGATATTGCTGAGCTAATGATGGAGCTTTACCACTTTTGCCAATCATAAATATTAATTGAATACACAAGACCATCATTCTTGAGCCAAAGAAAACAGAAGACACATGATGATCGAACGCAAAGTCCAATTTGATAAAAAAAACATGAATGAAGTAACGGTGGATAAGAAGACAGCCAAAGTTCTTCCAGGACTCATTGATGTTTCTTCCATTCCATTACACTGCCAACAATAAACTGTCCTTGCTAAATTCCCATCCACGGAAGGAGGAGGAGTAGAACAAGCATTTTACAAAATTCGACTGTTCTTCCGCTTAAGGGTTCTTTCTTCTCTTTATTTTGGGAAGAAAGAGACGGATGCATAATCTTAAACTCTAGAATGACCTAATCAAGGCAAAACAAAAGATCATCCCTCCATGCCTCCACCATCACATGTACTGTAAGTGTATGCATGCCATTTTTGTCACTGTGGAAGTTGCCTGCAGGTTGGACAATACCACTTCCCCTTGAATCTTGTCTCTGGTGTCAGCCCAACGCACGAGTAATGGAACCATTCACCTCCTTGGCACTGTCAATCACAGTTGGGACATTAGAGAAGAGTGTCCACCAATCAAAAAGAATAGTTGAAAAGGGAACATTGACAATGCTATAACTGTCACTGCTGAGAAACTACTAAGGAAACACACAAAGGTAGGGCAGCTACTCATTCTGCAACAGATAAAATATTTACACAGTACATAAATGTTTTATTGCGTGGTATGCAATAGAGCTACTTTTCCTTTCATGGCAATTTTTGCCACTTCACCTTTTTTATTCACTTGCTAACCAAAAACCGTTTTGAAGAGTGACATTTTTGTTGGCTGAATGTTTTGACAAATGACATTGAATGCGTCATAAGGAGTACATGCATGTTTTCGGAGAAACATATACATGCTGCTGCACCACTTCAGGTTTCAACACCACAAGACTTGCCAAGTACAGTAACTCACATTCTATAAATTGTATCTACCACAATAATACTTCCCAAATGCACTACGTAAAAAATATCTGGAAAGGAAAGTAAAACTTCAAGGAAAAAGAACTGTCTTATAAAGGTCTCACATTTTCGTTGTCACAGGCAATCATGTCTCCAAATGACACCTAGCAGTCACAACGATTCAATTGGTTAAATACCAAAGCTATAAAAGCCATCACGACATAGCGCAGTAGCACTTCAAATTAAAAGTAACTTCAAATTTTTATAGAAGGCTGAAAAAACTGAGGACCTGATGACAGACACAATAGGTGGGTTCATCTGGATCAATGGGTTGATCAACATCTGGGGCAGCAAAGTCCCTTCTATGACTTCCCGGAGGAGGCATGAGTTCAAAATCTCTATCCCGCTCACGGTCCCAGTCCCCCCTGTAATCAGGCCTCTTGAATGATTGAGATTGAGGTGTTCCATATAGGGACCTGCGCCTTTCACTTTTAGGAATTAAAGGCAATGGAGGAAGAACTGCTGGCTCATCTGGAGGTATTTTCCCTTCTGTTTGTGTCATAAAGGGGAAAAAACAGAAGAAACAAACAAGCATAAGCAAATTAGCTATGAGGAGATGAAAACAACATGACACAGAAATTTCAGGCACACACTTATCAGCCAAATCAAGCAGAGAACTGCAGTACCATTGCCTAAGATCTATCAGAAGAGTAAGTTATACTCATCAGAGCATATATTCATTGCTTTTTTTCTTCTTCTTGATGCTATAGCACACAATGGCCCCAAGTGCAAGCACATACTTACACATGCATATCCTTCAAAATCCATGCCCCTCATCAAAATGGACTTTGTTTATATAATTATGGACCACGAGTCTCCCTCCCTCTCTCTCCTTACACATGCATATCCTTCAAAATCCATGCCCCTCATCAAAATGGACTTTGTTTATATAATTATGGACCATGAGTCTCCCTCCCCCCCCAAAAAAAAAAAAAAAAAAAAAAAAAAATCCATGCCCCACATCAAAATGGACTTTGTTTATATAATTATGGACCACGAGTCTCCCTCCATCCCTCCCTTCTCTCTCTCTCTCTCTCTCTCTCAAAATCCATGCCCCTCATCAAAATGGACTTTGTTTATATAATTATGGACCATGAGTCTCCCTCCCCCCCAAAAAAAAAAAAAAAAAAAAAAAAAAAAAAATCCATGCCCCACATCAAAATGGACTTTGTTTATATAATTATGGACCACGAGCCTCCCTCCATCCCTCTCTCTCTCTCTCTCTCTCTCTCTCCTCTCGTGATAGGGCCCTTCAAATTTTTTGCCTGCTTTTTACAATCCTCTGCACAAGCAATTTTAAGGATTAGTCTGGTCTCATAGTTGAGCTCCGTTTGACAGGGTATATGAAAGTGTATATCAGTCCGTAATCAAATTGCTCACAAATAAGTTGAACAAATCGACCAAATAAATCCACAGACAGTAACAAATCAGGAACTCACAAGCCAAAACTCGTTGGAGACAACACTGCCTAGTCCGCATGCCTAACTCAAAGTAATGAGAATCAACTTTGCAACACCGGAGGAAATATCCCATACCTTGCTTGAGATCTTCTGCGAAGTTCTTTAAATCCTCATCAAGTCGTTTAATGTGGCTATCTATCTGAAATAGAATGCCAAAAGGAAACCACGTCAAGATCTATCTCCTCAGCCTTGTTCAAGAACAAGACATCCACTGTGACTCATTTAAAGAACCCAAGATCATTCTTGAGCAGTTTTCTAACATTCTCTTATTTGAAGTTCCCATCTAATAATTGATCCTAGATCAATCATGCTCATGCCATGCAATGAGTTCCTTGAGTTAGTTTAACTTTGCTTTGCAGATGAAGAATAGAGTTCAGTAGATACTCTATCCTCGTGAAAAAGATATGTGGAAGCTGTAACACAAAAAAGTTTTTCTTCCAAGAGTTAGAGATGATGTCAATTTTGCGCCTTTTTGCTCTCACTTGTGACTCACTTCTCTACAAAACAATTCCTATCCACACCTCCTATTAGGAACCTCTTGTCTGAGGAAACTGTAAATAAGAGATTTTTCTCTTGCAATTGTGGAGTGTGAACTGAAAAATGGAATAAAAGAAAGTTTGCGAAAACAAGCCAGAACTGGCGATCTCAAAAGCACGATCTTGTCATTTATACAACACCTCATGCACACATATCATGGAAGCAAAGACAATTAAAGCACGATTTGACGAATCAAGGGCAAAGCTTACGAGGTCATATGCCTGCCTCGCCAGCAACACCTTCTCGGTAGACAAACTCAGTGCACTGTCCTGATTGCCCTCTATCTCTTTCCGCATTTTCTCGATTTCGGTATCCTCATCGTCATTGTTATAGTTACTGCTGTAAGCATTGTAGTTCCCTCTCCTAGAGCTCTGTTTCGATAAACCCACACAGTACTTGGTCTGCTGGCCAGTCTGGTTCATCATAGCTTTCCACCCAACAATTCATCAACAATCACAATCAACAACAACGACAACAAAAAGAAAAGAAAAAAGAACCAACCTTTTCCGCCTCAATCACGAATTCCAACATACCATCTTACGATTTCGTAAGTATAAATCAACGAGTACCAAGATAGGACCTACATTGGGATCGATCATCGAGTTCTCTGATCGTATTGAGAAGCCTCTGGAGCTCAGCCGGTAATGTGCTCGCATCTATATCACATTCGAGGCAAAAGTAACCCCCAATTCAGGTCGAACGGAGACCGATCGAGAACGGAGCATCGTGAAATTGGCGAAAGACGACGATAAGCTTACATTCGAAGTAGTCATCGATGTAGACTCCGGTTCTCGCGATTGCCATTTTCCTGTTCCTCGCTCCTCTGCGATCGAGAATTGGGATTCTAGGGTTTCTGGTTCGGCTCTGCCTCTGTAGGATCAACAGCGTTCAAAGAGAGGGAGAGGGAAGACGTGAAACGACATCGTTTTAAATTTCTTGCAAATCAACGACCGACATGGCAGTTATTTTACGCAGGTCGTTCTCTTCCTCGTATGAGAAGCCGGATGTTAATCTTAAGATTCCTTTACAATTGATGGGTTTGGGTGCGCATGACAACGTTTTTATTTCAGAAGCTATTTCTTTTTGAAAATAATTTTTTATTTCTACATCGGGAACAATTTACGAGTAAATTTTCATAAAAATAATAATTTATGAGTAAAGGTATTTGGTAATTATACAAAAATTTTATTCTTGAAATAGAAAAAGAATAGAAATGTGTTTGATAAAAATTTATAAATTTTTGGATTTATTTGTAATTTCTTGTTACTCACAGACCGCTAACCGTCACCACCGACTACCGTCGCGGGATTGCCCCCAGCCCACCGACCATGAGAAGGGGTAGTGGCCGGTGAGATATGGACGACGGTTTTACAACAATGGTCGACAACGACGATCGACGGTCGTGTGGCGGCAAGTGGTGGTCGTGTGGCGATTAGCGACGGCAGGCTACCAATGGACGGTGGTAGTCATCAGCCAATGGGCTATGGCCAGCAGTTGGTGGGCTACGAGCGATAGTAATCACTATCGGTGATCGGCTGCCGACGATGTTGCAAGTGGCAGGAGGTGGTTGACGGTTGGCAAGCGACCGGTGGTGACCACAACAAGGAAGAAGAACAAAAAAAAAAAAATTATTATTTCTAGAAATTGGTCCAAGAGCAAAAAGCTTTTTCTTTTCTTGTTTCTATTCCAAATCTATTTCCCAACTACTATTCTATTCTAGGGAATAAAAAAATAAGTTGGCATTACCAAACAGATTTATATTCTTTTTTTGTTCTGGTGAACAAAAAAACAGAAATCGGAAGAAATAAAAACGTTACCATGTAGATCCTAATAGGTCTATTGTCTCTGCCCACCATCTAATAAGGCGAAACTAGGGTTTCGTTTCCCCATCGCCAACGAGAGAGAGGGTTGTCGCCTCCTCCATCATCCTTCTCTCCAGTCTCAATTTCCTCTTCACAAGTACTGCCCTCTCTCTCTCTCTTTGCTCTCGTCCTTCGCCATTTCTTCCTTGCCCGTGCTTGCCGTGTTCTCTTCTGCACAATTCCGATTTTTGTGCCTACAAAACCTGGCAAAATCATTTTTCGTTTGCTATCATCCTCCTGATAACGAGCTTAGTTCCTACATACTGGCTAACCAAACTCCTCGAAAACCAATAACACCAATCACAACCATGACTAAGTTCGTCTCTAGCATCCTTGGAACTCTTGTGGAGAAACTAACTTCATCGGCTATTGAAGAAATTCAAATGGTCTGTGACGTCAAGGATGATCAAGAGAAGCTCAAGAACACGCTAGAGATGATCCAAATGGTGCTCGCCGATGCTAAGCAGAGGCAAACAAAAGAGAAAGTTGTGCGCCTTTGGTTGTTGAGGCTAAAAAACTGGTGCTATGACATCGACGACACGCTAAATGAATTCGAAGCCAGGGCTCTGCAGAGGCGAGTGCGGTCCACTGAGCAATTGACCCTCAAAAGGAAGGTACGCTACTTGCACTCGTGAATATCCAAGTTAATTTTCTAGTTTAAAATGGCGCATGATATGAAAGAACTGAGAAAGAGTCTTGATGAGATCGATAAAGACGAAACTTGATCCACCTGTCAACTGATGTTCATGAAAGGACCATAGTTCCACGGAGGGAAACTCATTCTTTTGTACCCGCTTTGAATGTGATTGGAAGAAACAAAGAAAAGGAAATCATAATAGAGTGGTTGAGAAGTGATGCTAAAGCTTTAGAAGTCTTTTCAATTATCGAAATAGGAGATGCTAGAAAGACAACTCTTACTAAGTTGGTATACAATGATAATGGGTAAACGAGCATTTCAAAAACAACCAAGTTTGGTTATCCATGCCACTAGAATTCAAAATTGAAAATATAATAAGAGATATCATCAAGTCTCTTAGGGCGCATGGCAACGTTTCTATTATGGGGAACAATTTCTTTTCAGAAATAGTATTTTATCTGAGTAAAATAAGATGTTTGGTAATTATACAAAATTTCTATCTGAAATAGAAAAAGAATAAAAATGAGTTTGGTAAAAATTCATAAATGTTTGTATTTATTTGTTTTTTCTTCTTATTCATGGACCGCCGATTGCCGACCCACCATCACATGGCCGCCGCACGTCGGTCACACAGCCACCGCACAACCATCGCACGACCGCTACACGACCACCAACCGTCGCCGCAATATTGCCGGCCACAGCCCATCGACTATGGGAGGGGCCAATGGTCGATGAGCTGTGGGCGGCAATCCTACAGCAGCAGTTGGCAACGATGGTCAGTAGTCGTACGGCGGGAAGCGGCGGTCATGCGACAGTTGGCGACGGCAAGCTGCCGGCGAACGGTGGCGGTCATCAGCCAATGGGCTGTGGGCGGCAATTGGTGGGCTACTAGCGAAACAAACCGTCTCCAGCAATCACTGGCGGTCAGCTACTGACGGTGGCCACAAGAGGCAGGAGTTGAAATGCTCCTTTACACATTCATCATTGTATACCAATCTAGTAAGAGTTGTCTTTCTGGCACCTCCCATTCCGATAATTGAAAAAACTTCTATAGCTTTAGCATCACTTCTCAACCACTCTATTATGATTGATTTTTCTTTATTTCTTCCAATCACATTCAAAGCAGGTACAAAAGAATGAGTTTCCCTCTACGGAACTATGGTCCTTTCATGAACATCAGTTGACAAGGTGGATCGAGTTTCGTCTTTATCGATCCCATCAAGACTCTTTCTTAGTTCTTTCATATCATGCACCATCTTAAACTGGAAAATCAACTTGGATATCCACGAGTGCAAGTAGCGTACCTTCCTTTTGAGGGTCAAGTGCTCAGTGGACCGCACTTGCCTCTACAGAGCCTTGGCTTCGAATTCGTCTAGCGCGTCCTCGGCGTCATAGCACCAGTTTTTTAAACTCAACAACCAAAGGCGCACAGCTTTCTCTTTTGTTTGCCTCTGCTTAGCATCGGCGAGCACCATCTGGATCATCTCTAGCGTGTTCTTGAGCTTCTCTCAATCATCCTTGACGTCACAAACGAGTTGAATTTCTTTAATAGCCAATGAAGTTAGTTTCTCTACAAGAGTTCAAAGGATGCTAGAGATGAACTCAGTCACGGTTGTGATTGGTGTTATTGGTTTTCAAGGAATTTAGTTAGCTAGTATGTAAGAACTAAGCTCGTTAACAGGAGGATGATAGCAAACAAAAAATGATTTTGCTAGGTTCTGTAGGCACAAAAATCGAAATTACATAGGTTGTTAAGAACTAAAATATAAAATCTAACGTCACACGAGGTATTGGCTTAGGAGAGTCCATGCTTAATTTAGGGCCATTGGTCCGCCTCTTTAGGCAAATACCCCTAAACCTTCTTTCTTTTCCCCCGAATGGCAAAAGAGAGGTCGCGACAGTGTGCATAGCAACGTTTCTATTTCGGGGAACTATTTTTTTTCGGAAATAGTTTTTTTCTATTTCTACTTCGGGAACAATTTATGAGCAAATTTTCACAAAAGAAAAGAAAAGAAAAGAATTTCTGAGTAAAATAAGGTGTTTGGTAATTATACAAAATTTATGTTCTTAGAATAGAAAAAAATAGAAATGCGTTTGGTAAAAATTTAAAATTTTTTGAATTTATTTATTTTTTCTTCTTACTCACGGACCGCCGATCGCCCTCGCACGATCATTGCACAATTGTCGCACGATTGCCGCACGACCGCCGACCATTGCCGCTGATTGCCGCCACAGGATTGTCACCCACAACCCACCAACCACAAGAAGGGGCAATGGCTAGTGAGCTGTGGGTGGCGATCGTGCGGCGATTGGCGATAGCTGGTTGCCGACGAACGGTGGCGATTGTCGGCCAATGGGCTATGGGCAGTGGCCAGTAGGCTACGAACGACGACAACCGTCTCCAATGATCAGTTGCCGATAGTGGCCGCAAGCGGCAAGAGGTGGTCAATGGTTAGCAGGCAGCCGACGGTGGCCGCAATAAGGAAGAAGAACAAAATTAAAAATTAAAAAAATAATTAAAAAAACTTATTTCTAGAAATTGTTTCCGGGAGCAATAAGCTACTTTTTTTTGTTTTTTATTTCTATTCCAAATCTATTTCCCAGTCACTTTTCTATTCCGAGGAATAGGAAAATAAGTTGGCGTTACCAAACGGATTTCTGTTCCTTTTTTGTTCCGGGGAACAAAAAAACAGAATCGGGAGAAATAGAAATATTACCATGTAAGCCCTAATAGGTCCATCGTCTCTGCCCACTATCCAAGAAGGCGAAACTAGGGTTTTGTTTCCCCATCGCCAACGAGAGAGAGGGTTTCCGCCCTCTCCATCGTCTCAGTCTCAATTTCCCCTTCACAAGTACTGCCCTCTCTCTCTATCTCTCTACTCTCGTCCTTTGCCATTTCTTCCTCGCTCATGCTTGTCGTCTTCTCTTTCGCACCATTTCGATTTTTGTGCCTACAAAACTTGGCAAAATCATTTTTCGTTTGCTATCATCCTCCTGATAACGAGCTTAGTTCTTGCATGTTAGCTAACTAAACTCCTCGAAAACCAATAACACCAATCACAACCATGATTGAGTTCATCTCTAGCATCCTTGGAACTCTTGTGGAAAAACTAACTTCATCGACTGTTGAAGAAATTTAATTGGTTTGTGGCGTCAAGGATAATCGACAGAAGCTCAAGAACACGCTAGAGATGATCTAGATGGTGCTCGTTGATGCTAAGCAGAGACAAACAAAAGAGAAAGTTGTGCGCCTTTGGTTGTCGAGGCTAAAAACATAGTGTTATGACGCCAAGGACGCGCTAGACGAATTCAAAGTCAGGGCTCTGTAGAGGCGAGTGTGGTCCACTGAGCACTTGACACTCAAAAGGAAGGTACGTTACTTGTACTCGTAGATATCCAAGTTGATTTTCCAGTTTAAGATGGCGTATAATATGAAAGAACTAAGAAAGAGTCTTGATGGGATCGATAAAGACAAAACTCGATCCACCTTGTTGACTAATGTTCATGAAAGGACCATACTTCCGCAAAGGGAAACTCATCCTTTTGTACCCGCTTTGAATGTGATTGGAAGAAACAAAGAAAAGGAAATCATAATAGAGGGGTTAAGAAGTGATGCTGAAGCTATAGAAGTCTCTTGAATTATCGGAATGGGAGGTGCTGGAAACTAGGTTGGTATATAATGATGAATGGGTAAAGGAGCATATCAACTCCTGCTGCCCGTGGCCACCGTCGATAGCCGACCGCCGGCGATTGCTGGCGACCGTTGTTGCCACTAGTAGCCCACCGACCGTCGCCCACAGCCCATCGGCCAATGACCACCACCGTCCGCCGGCAACCTGCTGTCGCCAACCGCCGCTTGCCGCCGTACGACTGCCAACTATCGCTACCCATTGCTGCTGTACGACTGCCACCCATAGCTCATCGGCCACCGGCCCCACCCACAACTGGTGGGCTGTGGCCGGTAATCTTGCGGCAATGGTCAGCAGTTGTGCAGCAGTCGTGCGACAGTCGTGCAGTGGTCGTACAGTGGACATGCGGCGGTGGGTCGGCGATGGGCGGTCCGTGAGTTAGAAGAAAAAACAAATAAATACAAATATTTATAAATTTTACCAAACTCATTTCTATTCTTTTTCTATTTCAAATAAAAAAAATTTATAATTACCAAACACCTTATTTTACTTAGAAATTGTTCCCGGAGTAGAAATATTAAAAAAAAAAAAAAAACTATTTCTGAAAAGAAATAATTCCCCAAAATAAAAACGTTGTCATGCGCACCCTAAGAGACTTGATGATATCTCTTATTATATTTTCAATTTTAAATTCTAGTGGCATGGATAACCAAACTTGGTTGTTTTTTAAATGCTCCTTTACCCATTCATCATTGTACACCAACTTAGTAAGAGTTGTCTTTTCGCCACCTCCCATTCCGATAATTGAAAAGACTTCTATAGTTTCAGCATCACTTCTCAACCACTCTATTATGATTTCCTTTTCTTTGTTTCTTCCAATCACATTCAAAGCGGGTACAAAAGAATGAGTTTCCCCCTGCGGAACTATGGTCCTTTCATGAACATCAGTCGACAAGGTGGATCGAGTTTCGTCTTTATCGATCCCATCAAGACTCTTTCTCAGTTCTTTCATATCATGCGCCATCTTAAACTGGAAAATCAATTTGGATATCCACGAGTGCAAGTAGCATACCTTCCTTTTAAGGGCCAAGTGCTCAGTGGACCGCACTCACTTCTACAGAGCCTTGGCTTCGAATTCGTCTAGCGTGTCATCGGCGTCATGGCACCAGTTTTTTAGCCTCGACAACCAAAGGCGCACAGCTTTCTCTTTTGTTTGCCTCTGCTTAGAATCAGCGAGCACCATCTAGATCATCTCTAGCGTGTTCTTGAGCTTCTCTCGATCATCATTGACGTCACAGACGAGTTGAATTTCTTCAACAGTCGATGAAGTTAGTTTCTCCACAAGAGTTCTAAGGATGCTAGAGACGAACTCAGTCATGGTTGTGATTGGTGTTATTAGTTTCCGAGGAGTTTAGTTAGCCAGTATGTAGGAACTAAGCTCGTTAGCAGGAGGATGACAGCAAACGAAAAATGATTTTGCCAAGTTTTGTAGGCACAAAAATTGAAATGGTGCGAAAGAGAACACGGCAAGCACGGGCGAGGAAGAAATGGCGAAGGACAAGAGCAGAATGATAGAGAGAGAGAGAGGCAGTACTTGCGAAGGGGAAATTGAGACTAGAGAGAAGGACGATGGAGGAAGCAGCAGCCCTCTCTCTTGTTGGCAATGGAGAAACGAAACCCTAGTTTCGCCTTCTTGGATAGTGGACAGAGACAGTCGTGCAGCAGTCGTGCGACGGTCGTGCGACGGTCGTGCGGCGGTCGTGCAGTGGTCGTGCGGTGGACGTGCGGCGGTGGGTCAGCGATGGGCGGTCCGTGAGTTAGAAGAAAAAACAAATAAATACAAATATTTATAAATTTTTACCAAACTCATTTCTATTCTTTTTCTATTTCAAATAAAAAAAATTATAATTACCAAACACCTTATTTTACTTAGAAATTGTTCCCGGAGTAGAAATAGAAAAAAAAAACTATTTCTGAAAAGAAATAGTTCCCCAAAATAAAAACGTTGTCATGCGCACCCTAAGAGACTTGATAATATCTCTTAATATATTTTCAATTTTAAATTCTAGTGGCATGGATAACCAAACTTGGTTGTTTTTGAAATGCTCCTTTACCCATTCATCATTGTCTACCAACTTAGTAAGAGTTGTCTTTTCGGCACCTCCCATTCCAATAATTGAAAAGACTTCTATAGCTTCAGCATCACTTCTCAACCACTCTATTATGATTTCCTTTTCTTTATTTCTTCCAATCACATTCAAAGCGGGTACAAAAGAATGAGTTTCACCCTGCGGAATTATGGTCCTTTCATGAACATCAGTCGACAAGGTGGATCGAGTTTCATCTTTATCGATCCCATCAAGACTCTTTCTCAGTTCTTTCATATCATGCGCCATCTTAAACTGGAAAATCAATTTGGATATCCACGAGTGCAAGTAGCGTACCTTCCTTTTAAGGGCCAAGTGCTCAGTGGACCGCACTCGCCTCTACAGAGCCTTGGCTTCGAATTCGTCTAGCGTGTCCTCGGCGTCATAGCACCAGTTTTTTAGCCTCGACAACCAAAGGCGCACAGCTTTCTCTTTTGTTTGCCTTTTCTTAGAATCAGCGAGCACCATCTAGATCATCTCTAGCGTGTTCTTGAGCTTCTCTCGATCATCATTGGCGTCACAGACGAGTTGAATTTCTTCAACAGTCGATGAAGTTAGTTTCTCCACAAGAGTTCCGAGGATGCTAGAGACGAACTCAATCATGGTTGTGATTGGTGTTATTGGTTTCCGAGGAGTTTAGTTAGCCAGTATGTAGGAACTAAGCTCATTAGCAGGAGGATGATAGCAAACGAAAAATGATTTTGCCAGGTTTTGTAGGCACAAAAATTGAAATGGTGCGAAAGAGAACATGGCAAGCACGGGCGAGGAAGAAATGGCGAAGGACGAGAGCAGAGAGATAGAGAGAGAGGCAATACTTGCGAAGGGGAAATTGAGACTAGAGAGAAGAACAATGGAGGAAGCAGCAGCCCTCTCTCTTGTTGGCAATGGAGAAACGAAACCCTAGTTTTGCCTTCTTGGATGGTGGGCAGAGACGATGGACCTATTAAGGCCTACGTAGTAACGTTTCTATTTCTCTTGATTTTTGTTTTTTTGTTCCCCAGAACAAAAAAGGAAATAAATCTATTTGGTAACGCCAACTTATTTTTTTATTCTCAAAATAGAAAAGTGGCTAGAGAATGAATTTGAAATAGAAACAAGAAATAAATAAATAAATAAATAAAAAGTAGCTTCTTGCTCCTAGGAACAATTTCTAGAAATAATTTTTCTTTCTATTTTTCTTTTGTTCTTCTTCCTTGTTGCGGCCACTGCCAACCGTCTGCCAACCGTTGGCCCCCTCCTGTTGCTCACGGCCACCATCGACAACTGACCGCCGACAACTGTTGGCAACGATTGCCACCGCCCATAGCCCACCGGCCGCCACCCTTAGCCCATCGACTGACGACCGCCACCGTCTGCCGGCAACCTGCTGTCGCCAACCGCCGCACAACCATTGCCCCCTCCCACGGCCAGTGGGCTATGGGCAAGAATCCTGCAGCAACGGTCAGCGGCGACGATTGGTGGTCGTGCAACGATAGTGCAGCGGACGTGCGGCGGCTGTGCAGTGATGGTCGGCGATCGCGGTTCGTGAGTAAGAAGAAAAAATAAATAAATACAAATATTTATAATTTTTTACCAAACTCATTTCTATTCTTTTTCTATTTCAAAAATAAAAATTTTGTATAATTACCAAATACCTTATTTTACTCGAAATTATTCCCAGAGTGGAAATAGAAAAAAACTATTTCTAAAAAGAAATAGTCCCCTAGAATATAAACGTTGCCATGCGCACCGTAAGAGACTTGATGATGTCTCTTATTATATTTTCAATTTTGAATTCTAGTGGCATGGATAACCAAACTTGGTTGTTTTTGAAATACTCCTTTACCCATTCATCATTGTATACCAACCTAGTAAGAGTTGTCTTTCTGGCACCTCACATTCCGATAATTGAAAAGACTTCTATAGCTTCAGCATCACTTCTCAACAACTTTATAATGATTTCATTTTCTTTGTTTCTTCCAAGCACATTTGAAGCAGGTACAAAAGAATGAGTTTCCCTCCGTAGAACTATGGTCCTTTCATGAACATTAGTTGACAAGATGGATCGAGTTTCGGCTTTATCAATCCCATCAAGACTCTCTTTCAGTTCTTTCATATTATGCGCATCTTAAATTGGAAGTCAACTTAGATATCCATAAGTACAAGTAGCATACCTTCCTTTCGAGAGTCAAGTGCTCAGTGGACCACATTCGCCTCTATAGAGCCCTAGCTTTGAATTCGTCTAGCGCGTCCTCGGTGTGATAGCACCAGTTTTTTAGCCTCGACAACCAATGACACACAGCTTTCTCTTTTGTTTGCCTCTGCTTAGCATCAGCAAGCACCATCTAGATTATCTCTAGCGTGTTCTTGAGCTTCTCTCGATCATCCTTGACGCCACAGACCAGTTGAATTTCTTCAACAGCTCATGAAGTTAGTTTCTCCACAAGAGTTCCAAGGATGCTAGAGACGAACTCAGTCATGGTTGTGATTGGTGTTATTGGTTTTCCAGGAGGATGATAACAAACGAAAAATGATTTTGCCAGGTTTTGTAGGCACAAAAATCGAAATGGTGCGAAAGAGAACACGGCAAGCACAGGCGATGAAGAAATGGGGAAGGATGAGAGTAGAGAGATAGAGAGAGAGAGGGCAATACTTGTGAAGGGGAAATTGAGACTGGAGAGAAGGACGATGGAGGAGGCGACAGCCCTCTCTCTCGTTGGTGATAGGGAAACGAAACCCTAGTTTCGCCTTATTGGATAGTGGGCAGAGACAATAGACCTATTAGGATCTACATGGTAACGTTTTTATTTCTTCCGATTTCTGTGTTTTTGTTCCCCGAAACAAAAAAGGAACATAAATTTGTTTGGTAACGCCAACTTATTTTTTTATTTTTTATTCCTCATTATAGAAAAGTGGCTGGGGAATAGATTTGAAATAGAAAAAAAAAATAACTTCTTGCTCCTAGGAACAATGTCTAGAAATAAGTTTTTTCTTTTCTTTTCTTTTGTTCTTCTTCTTTATTGCGGCCACCGCCGACTGCTTGCCAATCGTCGGCCACCTCCTGCTGCCCACGGCCACCATCGCCCGTGACGATTGTCGCCGCCCACAACCCATCGGCCGACAACCGCCATCGTCCGCTAGCCACTGCCGTCGCCAACCACCGCACGACCACCGACCGTCGCTGCTGATCGCTGCCGTAAGACCACCGCCCACAAGTCACCGACCACCACCCCCTCCCGCGGCCGATGGGCTATGGGCAACAATCTTGCGGCAATGGTCGGCGGCAACAGTCGGCGGTCGTGCGACGATCGTGCTACGATCATGCGGCAATGGTTGATGATCATAGAAAAAAAAATAGAAATGTGTTTGGTAAAAATTTATAAATGTTTGAATTTATTTGTTTTTTCTTCTTACTCATGAATCGCCAACCACCGACCACCTTCGCACGATCATCACTGCCAACCGCCGTGCAGGATTGCCTCCCACTGGCCGCGAGAGGGGGCGGTGGCTGGTGAGCTGTGGGTAGCGGTCCTACAGCGGCAATTAGCAGTGACAATCGGCGATCGTGTGACAGCAAGCAGTAGGTGTGCAGCGGTTGGCGACGGCAGGCTGCCGGCAGATGGTGGCGGTTGTCAGCCGGTGGGTTGTGGGCGGTAGCCGGTGGGGTACGAGCATCGGTTACTATCGTTGGCGGTTGTAGGCGGTCGGGCTGCGATGATGGCCGCGGGCAACAAGTGGTGGCCTACGGTTGGCAAGCGGTCGACGGTGGCCGCAACAAGGAAGAAGAACAAAAGAAAAATAGAAAAAAAAAAAATAACTTATTTAAAATCGTTCAGGAACAAAAAAAGCTACTTGTTTTTGTTTCTTGTTTTTATTCCAAAGTTATTCCGGCTACTTTTCTATTCCGGAAATAGAAAATAAGTTGGCGTTACCAAGCAGTTATGTTCTTTTTTTTGTTAGAAAAATAAAAGAACGAAATCGGAGAAATAAACGTTACTATGCGGGCCATTTGTTTTGTTAAAAAAATAAATTATTTTGAAAAAAAAAATATTAAAATAATCTTCAAGATTAAATAATTTGAAAAAAATTAAACAATAATCAATGGCATTGCTTACAAAAAAAATGAATAAAAAATATTTTCATGATTCACGATTTAATTTTAATATTTGAGTGTTTGTGCTTCTAACTTTTTTTAATTCAATCAAGTTTTCTAACTTTCTTAATTCATGTGATTTGATCATCCAAAATTTTATTTTCTCTATTCAAGCTTTTGAACATTCTTAATTTATGCAATCAGTGTTTCACTTACCGGTTGTAACTAACATTATGAAATCATTGTTCCTTTTTTCGTTTTATCCTAACTTGTTTTTCCCCATTTTGCTGTCTCCTTAGCATTGTGCGAGATGCTATAATGACAATGTTGAGGTTTGGCAAGAGCAAATTGACCAAAAGATTCGATTGCATAAACCTAGAAAGTTAAAGGACTTGATTGTATAATTTAGAACTTAGAGAACCAAATTACACTTATCAAGAAGGTTAGAGCGCTTAACCAAACAAAATAACATTAGAGGACCACATTGTACAAATGCCGAAACTTAAATGATTAAAACTATACTTAACCAGACAAGTATACACATACTAGAGAAACCCATCAATTTGTTTTTCAAGTGATCTGTAGTTTTCAATGAGGACAAATAACCTTAGTCGTATCAATAAAGATAGGAACCTCATTTTTGTAGTTAGTGGATTTTTCCACACAACAGCAAGCAAGTTTTTCACAGGATCAGCAAGTTTCGATGGGGACAAGTACCTTTTTATCACAATTTCCTTACTGTAGATTCGTGCCACGATTGCCTAGTTTTAACCAATCAGTAGTTAAACACCGACCAAAAAGAAAAAAGGAAAACCAATCTGTAGTTAATTTACGTAATTCTTCACTGGGATTTTATAATCTACCACATTATTTGGATTTGGTGGGGCCCTGCATAAACAAAGGAGTAAATTTCATTTCACCTCGTCATCAGACACGACAGCATCGTTTGAAGAACTCGCTCGCCACGTTCAGGGTGCAATGCGCCCTTTAAATGATGACGTACGCAACGCACCATGCAGTTGCCGGATTCGCTCCCCGCTTCTTCTTCTTCTTCTTCTTCAACCGCTTTAAATAATCTCCGCCGCCATCTCGTCTCGCTATCTGATCTGCAACGCTGCACGTCGAGTTGATCTTGTCCATCGGAGCCCATCACCACTTGCTCAACCTCTCTCTCTCTCTCTGCGATGGCCACAGGAATCGAGGCCGGCGTGGCCAGTCCGCCTCCGCTTCCCCTCGACGGCCGCGTCGCCATCGTCACCGGCGGATCCCGCAGTATCGGCCGCGCCATCGCCTTCCGCCTCAGTTCCCTTGGCGCGAGGCTCGTCGTCAACTACACTTCCAGCTCGGCTCACGCCGACGCCGTCGCGGCCGAGCTCAACCCGTCCGCCTCTGAACCGCCCGCTCCTCCGCGCGCCATCGCCGTCAGAGCCGACATCTCGGATCCCGATCATGTCAAGCACCTCTTCGACGAGGCCGAGCGCGCGTTTGGGTCCCCCGCCCTCGTCTTTGTCAACTGCGCCGGCGCCGTGGACCCGAACTACCCCAGCGTCGCCGACACGAAGGTGGAGGACTGGGACTCGATCTTCAAGGTGAACGCGCGGGGCGCGTTCCTCGGGTGCCGGGAGGCTGCGAACCGGCTGAGGCGCGGCGGAGGGGGAAGGATCGTGATGGTGACCACGTCGGTCGTCGGGAGCCTCTTCCCCGGGTACTCAGCCTACGCAGCGTCGAAGGCGGCGGTGGAGACGATGACGAAAATCGCGGGGAAGGAGCTGAAGGGGACAGGGATCACGGCCAACTGCGTCGCGCCGGGGCCCGTGGCGACGGAGCTGTTCTTCTCCGGGAAGACGGAGGAGACGGTGAAGAGGATGGTGGACGCCTGTCCGCTGGGGCGGCTCGCGGAGGGGAAGGACGTGGCGGAGATGGTGGGGTTCCTGGCGAGTGACGCGGGAGAGTGGGTCAACGGTCAGGTGATTAGAGTCAACTGGGGATTCGTCATTTGATTCTCTTACTGTTGACGGCTAGATTTGTCTCTGACCTGTTTTTTTTTTTTTTTTTCTATTGTCTCTGACCTGTTTGATGAGATGCGATTTTGCTCTGGCTGGGCAATCGCACACCTATCTCTTCTCTCTTGTAATGGAACTTAGGTTTACTTTTTTTGGGACGTTTGTGACGTACTTGTCTAATATCAAGCTCAAATATCTAATTGAATTGGAGAAATTACAACCCATTTCTCACAATACACACCTTCAGCACGAAGGTTGCTCGGATTAAGCTTAAATATTAGCTTGTAGTCGATATATTAACCCCCTTTTCCATGACATGACATGAACTCTTTTAGAATATTCTATTCGAATGTATTTGCAGCGGCCTGTGGGATTTTAGGCAATTGAAAATAGAAAGCATGTCGCGAAACTCCAAATGGAATGTGAACGGTGTGATTGGATAATTCCTCAAATTGAGAACTAGAGCTAGATGTTGGCAAGCTTGATGTTGAATTATTGATCACGATAAAATGAAAATATGTATGATGGATGCCATAATTCACAAACAGTGCCTCTCAAAATGTCCAAAACTTATATTACGTGAGGGCGAGTGTTAAGAAATGCGCTATAAATATTCTATTGGAGGAGATTAACTCAATTAGCTCAAAACGTCTTCATATGCCATTGTAGGGGTTGTTTGGGGGTGGGTATTACGTGATTACAAGTAAGTTGTTTAGTATAATTTTGGCAATGGTATGGATGTTACATTATTTTATGAAGTCTTATAACCGTGTCAGCTCAAGTATAATAGCAGTTTTAAACAAGTTACTTTACTCGATTTTGATAGGCTGCAATTCAAGTACGTGCATTATGAAATGCGTAAGTCAAAATGGCTCACAACAGAAGTTCAATTTGAATTTTTCGCCAAATGAGAAAGAGAAAAGTACAATGTAAAGACGTAGATCACCCATCTTCTTGTAAGTTAGAGAGCCCGGATGACCACGTTGAGGCTGAAAAGTCCAAATCGGGCTGCAATTAGGGGCGTCAACTGTTCAGGTATCCACGACATCTAATCAAACCGTACATGTAGGAAAAAATAGATCGTGACCCAATATGCTAATATAATCTGGACCGATAAAACGGTTGGGCGGCTTTTTTTTTTTTTTTTTTCTCCCTCTTCTTCTTCGCTGCATAGAGGCCACCGATTTTGCGGAAACTGGAGCATATCAGGCATCCATCTCTCCCTTCAATCCTCATTAGTCAGCCACAAATTCCTAGTCTTTCGACAAATTGATAGAGGGTTTCCAACTTGCCAGGGCCATCCACGTCTCCAAATGCAAAGCCAAGCCTGATTGCTCTGATTCCCAAATCGAATCTGCCGAGCAAGCCAAAACTCGAGAAAGAAGATGAAGAAGACAGATTCGGCCACCCCTGAAGAAGCTGTCCGCGGAAGCAGGCGTTGGTGGCCAGCCATGGACCTACATGAAGAGCAACTCTACTGGATCCTTGAAGTACAGTTCAAGAAAGTAAAAGATACTGAAGATAGTAAATTTGTTTGATTTAGGTAGGCGCCTAGAAAGAGTAAGATGAGGCTATTTAAAGCTTACAATCAATATTTATCAATGGACCTTATGTTTGTGAAATTCTAAACGCAAGTGTACGTATCGAACAAGTAATATAATGATGAGATAAAGTATCGTCCCACGGAGATCGATGATTAATAAACCAATTAAATACTAAAATAGACCAATTCTAAAATTTATCTAACAAATCAAAATATAATTAAGAATAAATTAAAAACGAAATTTGTTGACTAAATGCAGTAAATCGATCAGATAAATATGTTAAAGCATCCGATTTCACCATAACCACTGGATATGAATTTCAGATTATTGTGAATACAAGAACGATATCAAACATGTGAAAGCGGAATTTCCTAATCTATTTACTATCCTATCTCTAGGTATAGCAAACCTACTCAGCTTATTAATCAACTATATCTCTATGTGAATTAAAATAAACATGAGTGCATTAAAAACTATGAATATTCCCGGTTTACAATGAGTCTTTTAGATCACCTTATCACCGAAAGCTACACAAATAACGCGGTATATTTATATCCACATTTAATTAATGGTTATATATTATAATGAATAATTGCATCTTATCACTTCTCAGTCTCAAACATGCACATCAAATTATTCAAGTGGTGGCCAATCACTCAAAAACATTGTGTACAATAATATATAACTCACATGAATGAAATCAATTGCAAAACGTAAAAGTCATGAAATTCATATCATCATGATTAGGCTACATCGTAGCCCTAACAAAAGAAAATTAGAACATAGTAGAAGAAGAATTAAAAATATAAATCAAACACGGCATCTTGAATCAAAGAACAATAATTCTATCACAACTTTTGTTTTCTCTTCAAAACATTTGAAATACTCTCAGAACAATGAAAAACAATATAACAAAAGCCTAACTGCTCCCTTAGGCTCTCAATGTTCTCATATTTATAGGATATATCTAAGATCCTTATCTCCAAGCAATTGTGCATAAAATTAGAGAGTAAATCATATGATCTCTTACTACTTTTTGATTTGAATTCTTGATTTTGCTATTCTTTTTCCTTATCTTCTCCATATCTCATTATTCTGCATAAATAAGGAAATTTCGAATAATCAGAAGGAAATGCAAATATTTTCGCATAGATATTGCATTATTTGTTACCTAAATAGGTAAAATTACTATATTTTTATACAGTTATCAAATTTCCAAACTTAACATTTTGCTAGTTCTCAAGCAAAATTAGATATAACACATATTCAAGCTAACAACCTCATGTATGACACATTTCCATAATTGCTCAAATTCACAATTAAAAAAAAAACACAAATTTCATCCAAATATTGAAATTGATTTATAAGTTAAAACTAATACTAACTATGTGATCTAAGTGTGTGTGTGTGTGTGTGTGTGTGTGTGTGAGTTCTTATCTTTTTCGAATTATATGCATTCCAAAAAAATTCACATTGACATGTAACCTCTAAAAAATTCTCAATAGTTATGATCAAATCCCATATGTTTGTTTTTCATTCCTCTCTCCACTAATGTAAGCTAATTATCCAACCAAAAATCAATAAGACTTTTCTCGGTTTGTAATGTAAGGTTGTGCTAAAGGTTAGATAACAGTAATTTTAAGCTCAAATCACCCATCAACGCGTTGATTTCTAGTATCTAATTAGAGCCAATGTCACTGTCTAATTTCACTCTTTTAAGATAATCTTTCTACCATCATATATCATCATTCCTTTCTTTTTTTTCCTTTTCTTTTTCTTTTCTCTCTCTCTTTTTTTTTTTTTTTTGAATTGCTTTATGATGAAGTTTCTCCCAAAGTCCCTCTTGATATAACATGAAAATTTCCAACCCATTGAGTATCCAAAAGGCTCACCCAATTGAAAGTTGGATAAAAAACCATAAAATCAATTCTATTTTTTTTTTTATAATACACCCCAAACAATCATAGCAATCACTTTTTCTTTTTTTCATACTCCATCCTTCCTCCCAAATTTTTATTAAGCTCAAATAATTTTTTATCCAAAAAAAAAAAAGAAGGAATTCAACTTGCTCATAAGGCAAGGGACAATGATATAATTTGATAGTAGCTTAGTTAAATATATATGGGTGTTAATGAAAAATTGGATAATAATTAAGACTCAACGGAGTGACTAAGGATAAATAAACAAGGTTAGCTTGAAAGGCTCAATCAATCCAAAAATTGCCTAAATCATTTTCTTAGTTAGATATAGCTTAGGATTTCACCTCAAGAGAAAATCAAATAAATTTTAAGATTTGGGTGAAATCTAAGAAAATCACATACTTCACATGAATATTCTCTAGATTTACACACAATTTAAAAATTAAGAATTGTTAGTGCTTAGTAAGTGGATCAACATATTCAGAATTAAAATTAACTATCAACATATTCAAATTAAAATTAACTCACACATCAATTAAAGTTTAAATTTTAAATTTTCTTAAGAATCGCAAAAATTCACAACTAGGAATGCAATCATGATAAAAAAAAAAAAAAAATTAGCCAAAAATTGTCTCTCCCTAAATTTGAATGAAATAGTGTCTTCAATGCGAAAAATAGAAATAGGAAAAAGAAAACTCCCTTGGTTGTAGGATAAGTTCATAAATGACCTTGATGATTATCCTCTTGAAATGTGCTCCCTAAAAAATTAACATGGATAAACTCGAGAAAAGTTAATTTTTTTTAAATATAAACTTAAAAATAAATTAAAAAATATAATTAAAATGCTTGGGTTGCCTCCCAAGAAACGCTTGCTTTATAGTTTTCAGCCAAACTATCTTAGATGTCGTTATTCTGAGAATGAAGTTCAATGGTGGTCTTCTCGCTTGTTGTAACCACCTTCAAAGTAGGGCTTCAAACGTTGACCGTTCACCTTAATTGTGTCCTCAGTGTTATGCGCAACTTCAACTGTTTCATATGGGAATACCTATGTAATTGTGAAAAGACCAGACCATTGAGACCGCAACTTTCCTGGAAAAAGTTTAATACGAGAGTTATAAAATAAGACTTTTGACCAAGTTTGAACTCACTTATGCTCCTTGTATAATTTAGAATTTTCATAGGCCACATTGCAAAATTCCTCCAATTCATCTTTCTTTACCTGCAGGTTGCTGTCAAAATTAAAACATTTCAATGTCCAATATGCTTTATGCTCTAATTCTTTTGGTAAGTGACAAGCCTTCTCAAACACTAACTTAAAAGGAAATGTCCCAATTAGAGTTTTGAACACTGTCCTATAAGCCCAAAGTGCATCATCAATTTTATTAACCAATCTTACCTAAAGGCATTCACTATTTTTTCTAAAATTCTCTTAATTTCCCTATTTGAAATCTTTACTTGACCACTAATTTGAGGATGATAATGGGTTGCAACATTATGCATGACC
The DNA here is from genome assembly GCA_014182575.1 of Eucalyptus decipiens. NCBI lineage: Eukaryota > Viridiplantae > Streptophyta > Magnoliopsida > Myrtales > Myrtaceae > Eucalyptus > Eucalyptus decipiens. Next base: position 36,566,692 of record CM024609.1, on the reverse strand, counting down.
TCGTACTTACTCAAAAGTGTTTCAAATTGTTTGTTGCAAAAATGTGTCTTCCTGTCACTTATGATTGCCTCGAATCGGGTAAAAATATATTTTTTTCAAGAATTTGTCTACAACCTTAGCATTATTTGTTGGTAATGCTACAACTTCTACCCACTTAGACACATACTCCACAACCACTAAAATGCATAAATTTCCATAAGAATGTGTAAAGGGTCCCATGAAATCAGTACCTCAAACATAAAAAAATTCATACGCAATAATGTTATTTAAAGGCATCTAGTTTTTTCTTGAAATATTTCTAGTTCTCTAACATCTATCACATGAAGCTACATAGAAGTATGTATCTTTAAAAAGCCTGGATCAATAAAATCCAGATTGTAAAATATTAGCTGTAGTTTTTGTGGCATCAAAAAGGTTACCTGCCTCTCCATCATGACAATGATATAGAATGTTTGCCTTCTCTTCGTTTGAAACACATCTCCTTATGACCTAGCCTGCATATACTTTAAACAGGAAAGGTTCTTCCCAAAAATAATTTTTAACATCAAAAAAGAATTTTTTCTTCTGTTGATATGATAATTCAGGAGGAAGAACATTACATACCAAATAATTTACAAAGTCGGCATACTATGGAATTTTTGTGGACTTGATGGAAAAAATTTTCTCATTAAAAAACTCTTCCAAAATTTGTCTTACCTCTTCCTTTGAATTTAGAATTCTTGATAAGTGATATGCAATTAGATTTTCAGTCCCCTTTTTATCTTTGATTTCCAAATCAAATTCTTGCAGCAATAGAATCCACTTGAACAATCGGGGTTTTGATTCTTTCTTTTCAAGTAGATACTTAAGAGTAGAGTAGTCAAAACAAACTATAACTTTTGAGCCAACTAAATAAGAACAAAATTTATCAAAAACCAAAACTACCACCAAAGTTCTTTTTCTGTTGTTGAATAATTCAATTGTGCACCCGACAAGCTTCGACTGGCATAGTATATTGTTCGAAAAATTTTATTCTTCATTTGTTCCAAAACAGTTCCTACTATAGAATCATTAACATCACACATCAGTTCAAAAGGCAAATCCCAATTTGGTGCTGCCATAATTGGTGCTAACATTTATTTCTCTTTTAAGGTGTTAAAAGCCTGCATACATTCAACGGAAAAATTAAAAGGAGCATCTTTTTCCAAAAGATTATAAAGATGTTTAGCAATTTTTGAAAAATTTTTTTATAAATCGCATGTAAAATCCCACATTACCCAAAAATCCTATGACAAGTTTCACAGATGTTGGCAGAGGAAATTTTGCAATGACTTCCATTGGCTCGATCGACTTCTATTCCGTTTTAAGAAATTTTATACCCGAGCACTATTCCTTCCCGCACCATAAAGTAACACTTTTTTTTTTTTTTTTTTCAAAACAAGGTTAGTCTCCTCACATTTTTGTAAGACAAAAGCCAAATTATTTAAACAAGAATAAAATGATGAGCCAAAAACGGAAAAATCATCTATGAAAATCTCAATATAATTTTCAACCATATCAGGAAAAAAAAAAAAAAGCCATCATGCATCTCGAAAAGTAGCCGGTGCATTATAAAGACCAAAATGCATTCTTCTAAAAGCAAAAGTACTATAGGAACAAGTGAAAGTAGTTTTCTCTTAATCTTCTGGTGCAATAGGAATTTCATTATACTTCGAATATCCATCAAGAAAGTAATAAAACTCATGCCCCGTAAGTCTTTCTAAAATTTGACCAATAAATGGTAAATGAAAATGATCTTTTATAGTGGCATCATTTAATTCTGTAATCCATACACACACGCCACCCAGTAACTATTCTAGTTGGAATCAATTCATTGTTGTCATTTTTTTGAACAATCATACCGCCTTTATTTGGCACAACTTGTACAGGTTTACCCAAGAATTATCAGATATAGGATAGATGATACTTGCATCAAGTAGCTTAATTACCTCAGCTTTCACTATTTCTTGAATTTTCGAGTTCAAACGCCTCTGAGGTTGGATAATGGGTTTATATTGTTCATCCATCAAATTTTTATGCATGCAAATTGAAGAATTAATTCTCTTGATATCAGTTATTTTCCATCCAATTGCACCCTTATACTCTCTTAATACTTTGAGTAGTTTCTCCTCCATCAAATCTATCAAAGAAGAAAATATAATTACTAGTAAAGAAGAAGATCTATCTAAATAAGCATATTTCAAATGAGAAGGTAAGGGTTTGAGTTCAAAAATTGGAGGCTCTTCAATTGATGTTTTAGGTTTTGTCATGTGTTGTCCCAACTCCTCAAATTTAATTGCCTTGAATATGATAGAATTGCCTCCATGAAATTTGCATATTCATTTATCCCCTCATTCTGAATATCTTTGTCCCTTGGTCGAATCAGACATGCTTCAAGTGGATCTTTAAAAATATTTTCTTGAAAAACCTTATTCACCAATTTGTCAACTGTCTCAACTCTAAAATAAGAATTATCATCAGATGGATAATTCATTGCTTTAAAAACATTAAATGAAACAAGATCATTTTGAACTCTAAGAATTAACTTCCCTTGTTGTACATCAATAAAAACTCTTCCCATTACTAGAAACGGTCGACCTAAGATAAGTGGTACCTCAAAATTTTTCTTCATGTCAAGAATTATGAAATCTGCAAGAAAGATAAATTTGTCAACTTTTATCAAAACATCCTTTACAATGCCTCTCGGATATTTAATTGATCGATCGGCCAGTTGAAGTGACACTGTGGTTGCTTTTATCTCTCCCAATCCTTATTTCTAGAAAATTGAATAAGGCATCAAAATAAGAATCACCTAAATCACATAATGCCTTATCAAAATAAGAATCACCAATAGTGCAAGGAATAGTAAAACTCCCTAAATCTTTTAATTTCGGAGGTAATTTATTTTGTAGAATGGCTGACCACTCCACATTTAACTTCACAGTTTCATAATCCTCTAGTTTCCTTTTGTTTGCCAAAATCTCCTTCAAAATTTTTGCATAACTAGACATTTGCGCTAAAGCATCTCGCAAAGGAATGTTAATGTGCAATTTTTAAAAATATCAAGAAATTTAGAAAATTGCTAGTCTATTTTGTGCTGTTGGAGTCGTTGAGGGAATGGAATTGACGGCACATATGACTTGAAATTATCTGGAAAAAGTTTACTCTTACTTGTTTCATTTGATTGTTTATTGATCACATCTTCATTGTCTCTGAAAATCTCCCGTTTGACATATTCTTCCCCCACTTGTTTACCACTTTTTTAGGGTTATAACCTTTGATTTTTCAATTGAATTTTTCTCTGTGTTGCTCGGCAAAGAACCTTGTTGTCTCCCTGACATCATGCTTGCTAACTGACCCACTTGCATTTCCAGATTTCTGATTGAAGCCTCTTAGTTTTGAAATCTCACATCCGTGCTTTTGATGAAGTCATGAGTCGTATTAGTAAGTTTGGTGACTATATCTTCCAAATTTGAGTTTGTCTCTTCTGATTGTTTGAATCCCGGTGGTCTCGTTACATTCTGATTACTCCATGAAAATTTTGGATGATTACGCTATCCCGAGATGTACGTATTGTTGGAGTAAGGATTATTCTGCGACTTGTTAAAATTCCCAACAAAGTTAGAATTTTCACTAGATTTTTTAAAAGTATTACCTACCTGACACTCTATGCTCACATGTCCTTCACCACAAAAATCACATGTCAAATTCTGAATTTTCATGACTAAAATACTCATATTATCTAGCTTTTTGTTGAGTGTTTCAAATTGTGCAAATTGTGTAGCATCCATTCATGAACTCCACTAACTTTTCGCATTGGTAGTCTCTCAGTCCACTAATTATTGGACGCCATCTCTTCTAATAGATTGTAGGCAATGTTTTATTATTTAGAATTCCTCCTGAAGATCAATCATGTTTGCACTAGAGCCATTATAAAAGTTTGTACCTGCATCCATACGAGTAGTCCGTGATGTGGGCATCTCCTAAGAAATTCTTTGAATCTTTCCCATGCTTCATATAATGATTCATTATCCATTTGCATAATTATTAATATCATAACGCATCTTCGTAGATTTTGTAGGTGGAAAAAACTTACCAAGAAATTTCCGAGTCATATCATTTAATATAGTGATTGATCCTGCAGGAAGAGAAGAAAGCCAATTCTTAGCTATGTCTCTAAGAGAGAATGAAACTAATCTCAATCTAATAGCATCATCTATAACTCCATTATATTTAATGGTATCACATATTTCAAGAAAAGCATCGATGTGAACATTTGGATCATCGCTTGGTAGCCCACTAAATTGCACTGATTGTTGAAGCATCTGAATGAGTGATAGCTTGATCTCAAAGTCATTTTCTTGAATTGCAGGTCTTTTGATACTTGATATGGTGCCTTGAACTCTTGGTGCAACATAATCTCTTACGAGTCTATGTGGATTTTCATTCTCACCATCTTTGCCATCTTAGCGTGATTTCTTTGTTCTCTTAGTCGCCTTTTGAATGTACGCTCAATTTCTGGATCAAGTTCAACAAGTTTCCCTTGTTGGCTACGTGTCATAAACCGATGTACACCCTGAAAAATAAAACAAAACGAAAGCTAGATTAAACTTAGAATTATCTGGTATCGATATTAATTATTATTAAACAAACGGTCCCTGGCAACGGCGCCAAAAACTTGTTCGTGAAATTCTAAACGCAAGTGCACGTATCGAACAAGTAATATAATGATGAGATAAAGTATCGTCCCACGGAGATCGATGATTAATAAACCAATTAAATACTAAAATAGACTAATTCTAAAATTTATCTAACAAATCAAAATATAATTAAGAATAAATTAAAAACGAAATTTGTAGACTAAATGCAGTAAATCGATCAAATAAATATGTTAGAGCATCCGATTTCACCATAACCACTAGATATGAATTTTAGATTGTTGTGAATACAAGAACGATATCAAACATGTGATAGCGGAATTTCCTAATCTATTTATTATCCTATCTCTAGGTATAGCAAACCTACTCAGCTTATTAATCCACTATATCTCTATGTGAATTAAAATAAACATGAGTGCATTAAAAAACTATGAATATTCTCGGTTTACAATGAGTCTTTTAGATCACCTTATCACCGAAAGCTACACAAATAACGCGGTATATTTCTATCCACGTTTAATTCATGGTTATACATTATAATGGGCAATTGCATATTATCACATCTCGCCTCAAACATGCACATCGATCATTCAAGTGGTGGCCAATCACTCAAAAGCATTAAATACAATAATATATAACTCACATGAATGAAATCAATTATAAAACATAAAAATCTTGAAATTCACATCATCATGGTTAGGCTATATCGTAGCCCTAACAAAAGAAAATTAGAACATAGTAGAAGAAAAAATAAAAATAAAAATATAGATCAAACCCAGCATCTTGAATCAAAGGACAAGAATTATGTCACCACTTTGTCTTCTCTTCAAAATACTTGAAAAACTCTCGAAGAATGAAAAACGATCTAACTCAAAAAACCCTAGCTGCTCTCTCTTCCTATTTATAGGAAATCTAAAATATCTATCTCTTAATGCTTGCGGATAACATCGTGGAACAAAATCAAGAATTTCCCCGATTTGATATCCATCTTCTACTCTTTGCTTTTATTTGAATTCCCGATAACCGCCATTCTTTTCCTTATCTTCTCCATATCTCATTATTCTGCATAAACAAGGAAAATTTAAATAATCGAGGAAGGAAATCCAAATATTTTCCCATAGATAATGCATTAATTGTTGCCTAAAATAGGTAAAATAACTCTATTTTTATAGAGTTATCACCTTACAAATGGAGGTTACAAACCATTACAAATAATTACTGAAGAAAAAAAATTACAAGTGATTATATGAAGTTACAATGATCCTAGCGCAATAACCAATGATTATCCTCTTGACGAATTTTTTTATTTCCGTATTGATGACTTTTTTTCAACTTTGAGGTCTTCGTCAATGACTCCATTGGCGAGCAATCGTTTTTCTTCAAATGACCGATATTTCTATTAATAAATGACAAAATTTTACTCTCATCAATTAAATTTAGGGAAAATTTCAAATAAAAACTTCAAATAAGAGTATGAAATGGATATTATTTCAAATAAGAACCTGAAGTTACCAAATTATCTCAAATAATGACTTTTGGTTGGCCAATGACTACTCTTGCCATTGGAGAAGAGGTATTTTAGTTATAAAAAAAAAAACTCATGAGTGTATTTTTAAATTTTTTGATTTGTTTTCTTTCCTTTCCTTTCATTTTCTTTTTCTTTTTTCGTTTTCTTTTCTCTTCTTCCCTGCAATAGTCATAGTGAAGGTCGTCGGATTTAGGCACGGGCCACCCTCATTGGCATCGGGCAAGGGTCGCCCTCACCTACCTAGCCTAGGTGAGGCAACCCTTGCCCAATGCCGCTTAGGCAAGGGCTGCCTTTGCTTGATGCTAGCAAGGGCACAAGGGTGAGGGTAGCCCTTGCCTGAGAGCGCGCAGCCCCATGCCATGGCTAGTGAAGGAAAGAAAAGAATAGAAAAAGGAAATAAATTTAAATAATTAAAAGACTAAAATCATTTCAAGCTTTTATTTGAAGTAAGATTCATTTTACGCCATTATTTGAGATGATATAACCACTTTAGACCCATATTTGAAACAAGATCTATTTTAAACTCTTATTAGATAAAATGAGAGCATTTCATGCTCTTATTTAGAATTTCCCTTAAGTCTATTATATGTGAATAATGACTAAAATTGGTCATTTTAATAGGTAACACATTTCATATTGAGAAATATGCTTGGTCTTTTGAAAAGTATATAATATATTTTTTTTTCCGTTACACATTTCATTTTCGTAACGTGTTGCTTAGTTTCAACTAGTCAATATTAAATTACGTAATTCTTCACTGCGGTTTATAATTGACCCCATATTTGGTGGTGCGCCGCATAAACAAAAGAATAAATTTCACCATGTCATCAGCCATGACTTCATCACTTGAAGAACTTCGCTCGCCAAGGCCAAGTTCCTCGGAAATACGCGCGTGATTACGTATGCATGATCGACGTAAGGACGTGCGCACAATGCAGCTGTCGGATTCGCACTTTGCTTCTTCTTTCTTCGACCGCTTTAAATAATCTCCTCCCATGTCTTGTCCCGCCATCTGATCTGCAGCGCTGTACACCGGCTCGATCTTGCTATTCGGAGCCCATCGCCACTCGCTCAATCTCTCTCTCTCTCTCTCTCTCTCTCTCTCCATCTACGTGCAATGGCCACAGGAATCAAGGCCGACGCGGTCAGTCCCGCTCCGCTTCCCCTCGAGGGCCGCGTCGCCATCGTCACCGGCGGATCCCGCGGCATCGGACGCGCCATCGCCTCCCACCTCGGCTCCCTCGGCGCCCGGCTCGTCGTCAACTACGCCTCCAGCTCGGCTCAAGCCGACGCCGTCGCGGCCGAGCTCAACTCGTCCGGCTCCGACCCTTCCGCGCCTCCGCGCGCCATCGCCGTCAAAGCCGACGTCTCCGACCCCGATCAGGTCAAGCGCCTCTTCGACGAGGCCGAGCGCGTGTTCGGGTCGCCGGCCCACGTCTTCGTCAACTGCGCCGGCGTCATGGACCCCAAATTCCCCAGCCTCGCCAACACGACGGTGGAGGAGTGGGACTCGACCTTCAAGGTCAACGCGCGGGGCGCGTTCCTCGGGTGCCGGGAGGCTGTGAACCGGCTGAGGCGCGGCGGAGGGGGAGGATCGTGATGGTGACCACGTCGGTCGTCGGGGGCCTCTTCCCCGGGTACTCAGCCTACGCAGCGTCGAAGGCGGCGGTGGAGACGATGACGAAAATCGCGGCGAAGGAGCTGAAGGGGACGGGGATCACGGCCAACTGCGTCGCGCCGGGGCCCGTAGCGACGGAGCTGTTCTTCGCCGGGAAGACGGAGGAGATGGTGAAGAGGGTGGTGGACGCCTGTCCGATGGGCCGGCTTGGGGAGGGGAAGGACGTGGCGGAGGTGGTGGGGTTCCTGGCGAGCGATGCGGGAGAGTGGGTCAACGGTCAGGTGATTCGAGTCAACGGGGGATTCGTCATTTGAATCTGTTACTGTTTAAGGGCTAGACCTGTTTGACGAAATGCGATTTTGCACTGGCTGAGCAATCACACCCCTTTCTCTTCTCTCTTGTAATGTAACTTAGATCCCCTTTTTTGGCCGATTGCAATGTACTTGTTTACAATAAAGCTTGAATATTTGATTGAACCCCTTTTTTCTACAACGTGATATGAACTTTCGAAAATAGAAATTTGATTGGAATATGAATGGTGTGATCGGGAACAAATATTCAATATAATTTCAGTAATAGTATGAATTTTATGATGTCTTATGAAGTGTTTGAAAAATGCCTCACGAAGTGTTATGGAAAATTATGAAAAAGTTACCTGGCTCTGCTTTCATACATTGCAATTCGAATATATGCACTATTAATTAGGTAAGTCGTGACGGCTCACGACATATAATACAAAACAACAGAAAGTTCAACTAGAATTTTCCATTCGACGGAAAACAGAGAAAAGTACGCTGTAGAGACGTAGGTTGCCCAATCTTCTCGGAAGCGACAGAGCCCAGATGACCCACGTTTGAGGCCGAAAAATCTGAAACGGGTCGAACTGGGCTGCAAGGACTTCTTGGAGAGAGATGCGGAAGATGGGTTGGCCGATCCAACAAGGCAAACGAAACGACTCGGGAGGGAGGAGGAGAAGAAGATATTCGGAGGGGGACGACGGAATAATTGGACAATTTATGTGGCAACGGTTTCTTCCGTGAAAGCGTTCTTTTTATCACTTCTTTCTCTCACGCTCCAAGACACCCAAGAAAAAAAAAAAATCAGGACTTTCTTGCTTCATGACTTCATCTAATGTTCCTGGATAAATATAGGAACGGATCCTTCGCGGGTGTTGAGGAAATTGTTTTGAATTGGATAGAAAGGGAGAGTCTTGACAGTTGGAACTGAGAAGCGGTGGAGTGGATGGCTCAGTTCACGGCTCAAGGAACCATGAAGCTGCTCTTCAACGGCGAAGGTCGCTCGTTTAGGCAAGGATCGAAGGACCCATTTGGCTTTAGGCTCGGATCAGTCCATGTCCGCAAGCGCAGGCTCGGGTTTTTCGATTCCTCGGCCGAGCACGGTTCTTGGCGGCGAAACGGGAGAGCGCACGCGAAAAGTGCTAATAAGCACAGTGAGGAAGGCGTGCATGGAGAGGACGACGGGTACGACGGCGAGTTCGGACTCGATGATGAGTTGGCGTGCTTCAGAGGTCTGGTATTGGATCTTTCTTACAGGTTAGTTGGTTGATCTTGTCGTACTCGTCCTTTGCTCTGTTCAAGCTTAAATAGCTTCGGCATTATCTTTATGAAAGTTTTGCCTCCCGTTTCTAGTTTTCGGTGGTTAGCATTTTGATCATGGGTAAAAGCGACTGTTGCTATTTCCTTTGGTTTGCTGACTTTCATATATTTAACAGTTCTTCAAGCAAACTTTGTTAGGCCATTGCATGGGTTGTCTACATTGTAGTTAGTTTGGTTTTCTTGGGATTCTTTCTTCTCTTGTTTGATTGGTTTTCTGATTGTTGTTAACCTACTTCAGGCCAGTCAATGTCGTTTGCTGGAGGCGTGCGATTTGCTTGGAGTTCATGGAGAAGGTTGTAATAAAAATGGCTCATTCGAGTGTTTCAGCTGAGAGTAATGCATAATTGCTAGGTTAAGGCCTCGATGGTTGATCACATGCTTTTACTAGTTTATGGTAGTTATCTTCTATGAACGATTAGGTCGTTAGAGCATGCTGGCTTGCATTATTTGCAGATCGAAGTCTAATAGAAGCAGAAAATGGAAAATCTCCCTTTGGAGTAAGTTAAAGAAGAGACCACCACTCCGCATACCTTGAATGACAATATCATGCTTTTGAAAAATGGGCAGATGCAAATTAGCTTGGAATTGGATATATATGTAGTTGTTGGAGCATAAACATTCCTTTCGAACATGACAACCCTGCTTTGAATTTTGACATTAAAATATTGCCGTATGTCTTTGGCTGTCTTGACATGTTGAAAGATACCATTTAGTAATTTGATGACTATATGATTTAAAAATAATGGAGACTCCTTTCAATTTTACGTTCTTGGTTTCTATTTGTTCCAGGCTGATGTACTAGAATATTATGATCAGACAGTGAACTCTCCTAGTGGATCATTCTACATACCAGCAGTTCTAAGGGTATGCACTAAAGGCACATTTGTTGCTGGGGCTCTAAAAAATTTGCCACTGCTCTATGATTGTGTGAATATCTCATGTTCTTCTTGCTCATTCCCAAAGCCCTTATTCAGGATTTTTATCTGATCAATGCTCTGTTTTCAGTTTCTGCGTAACCATTGATGCCCATCTGCTTCCCTCCAGGTGCCACATTTACTGCAGGTTGTTAAGAGGAGAAGAGTGAATAACAACCTTAGTCGTAAGAACATACTGTACAGAGACAGCTACATTTGCCAGTAAGTAATCAGCTGGTTAACACTATCATCAAACTCTACTCGTCTAATTAATTAGCAGATGAATTTTTAGTTGATGAGTTCTGTTTGCTCTGTTAGACAGTATTTGATCTAGAAAGCTCTGAAGTCATGTATTGTGTGCTTATCTACACTATCAGGTTGAAGATCTGTCCATTGTCTTTCTTTCTGCCTTTGTATAGGAGCAATGAGCCGTTGAGCCAATTCCTTTGGATATCCCATCAGTTGACACAATGTTTAAATGTTTCTCAAATAATACTAGGTGTTGCTTGCTTTAAGAGGTTGATACTATGCTGGCTTATCGGCAAGGTTTAGTGGCTTTTGAATGACTATCCGACTTTTCTTCCAAGAACATTATGTTGTTTGTTACTCGAAAGAATTGAATTGTTTGTGAACACTTGTCCTCAAAAAGGTGTGGTGTCATTGACATTGAAAGAATCACCAAAGCAGGCCATTTTTATTACTTGCCCAAGTGATTTGTGAGCTAAAAAGTAATTTTTTGCTCATTCATAGGTACTGCTCCTGTGGTGAGAATTTAACTATTGACCACGTTCTTCCAATTTCACGAGGTGGAAAATGGACATGGGAAAACTTGGTAAGATTTCCTTTTCACATCCCCTAGAGCTGTGCAACTTTCTTTTTAATCTGTTGGTCGATGCGGCTTTTCATTGCCAAGGTTTTTGTGAATTAAGGGTATTGCAATATAAATAAGTTAGTTTCTATTGCAGATAATTCCTTTTTTTATATTGACAATTCGACGCTTTAGAGATACATCTAGTAATGATTTCTATGGTCCATTTACTTTGATAGCTTTTCTGCAAACCGGTCATCACCACTTTCTAATTTAGCATAATAACCTCAAGAAGAATATATATTCATATGCATGTCATTGAAGATTGAGTGCTCCAACTTTGCTTTGTGGAATCCCTCACACCTGGTTGAGATGCAGTATGTTCTTATTATGGGTTGTGAAGTTCTTTAGCCCAACCTTGGACTTGTAAAATATGTCAGCTTTCTCTCTGTAGAATAGTTTTTGTCTTCCATTTTTTTCTGCGAATGGCGGAAGCTAATTGACAAACTGATTATAAGAGCATTGTGTCATCCTGCACTTGGTGAATGAATTGTACAAGAATTCCGGCTTCTGCTAAAATCGCTTCCAAAACTTGCTGTGGAGTCAGGTTGTGCTTTTTACAATGTGTTGCTGTACTGTTGTGGGGTTCAACATCTCAAATCTTCCTTGTTCCTACACTAAATTTTGTCTGGGAATTGTTTAGTAAGAAAGTAATAGCACTGGTGGTGGCTCCAAGGAGATCTTACTCTTGTTGAGGTTGCAACAAATGTGACTTAAGAATGAGATAAACTTGCTAGAAAGTTAAGTAATGGTGTGTTCCCGGAAAGCATTCCTAGGAATTCCAGGACAGTGCTGAAAAATGCTGCTCTGTGTGACAGGTAGCTGCCTGTGCCAAATGCAATTCCAAGAAAGGTCAAAAAACAATAGAAGAAGCAAATATGAAGCTGCTCAAGACCCCCAAGGTAATAACTACTGTTGAGACATCTAATTAGCACCAAGAAGTCTCCGTTTTACTTGACCTTAATTTAGTGATAACAACTAGATTGATAGCATAACTAGATCGAGAATAAAATACTCTATTTTCATTTTACCAGCATCCTTCCTTTCTTTCTCCCTCCTCCCTGATATTGTCTCATGGTGAAAAAGAAGGAAAGAACGGAAAGAAATGATTTTACCTGATGTTTCAGGCTCCAAAAGACTTTGACATACTCACCATACCTTTGACGAGCGCGGCGGCGAAGATGTTGAGAGTAAGGAAAGGCACTCCAGAGGAGTGGCGCCAGTATCTTGGTAGATCCTCCTCTGAGCCCTGACACAATTTGCTGTGGCATTTGTACATTCTTATGCTTCGTACATACTAACAATAAGCGTATATGCATTCCATTCCTTCACATAAATGTGGGACACCGCATATGTATGTCTTACTTGTAGGCGATTGATGCATTATGCACGACAATCGGAAGAAGAAAAGGAAAGAACAAAAAAAATCTGATACTACTAGACAATGGCAATGTATATATATTGGTGGTCTTCTGTGCATTGACCTTCGACTCCCTTCGTTCCTTACAATGCTTTGAACTTGACTCCATTCTCGGGTTACTTTAATTTTACTTTAACCCTTTGTTCGCATGAGCTAAATCCATGTAAAGAGAAGGTCAATCATGGACATGGTCCTAGATTGTTCATGCCTTGTCTTTGTATGGTCAGAACCACACGATTGTTTTGGCCAAGACACTGTTTTAAGATTGCATAGATCCTAAGAAACAGTGGTGAGAGCTCATTTCGTTCTTCTCAACTGGCATTAGAAAATGATAAAGATATCTCTGACGTTGAGTGAATTTGAAATGGGTGGGTGTGTGATGGAAGGAGAGGTCTTTTCCTGGTTCGCTGCCAAAGTTCTTCGTTAGTGATGTAATACTTGTCACGGGTTTACTTACTGCCACAGGACTGTCAATGCTGGTGAATAGTTTCCCTCAAAGAAAGAATGAATCCAACGTTAGAAAGAGAGAGAAGTACTATTTCACGTTGCATTCAATTCGATTCAATTCTTTGAATTACATACATCTGCAACAATGAATACACCCCCTCCTGACCCCAATTCCAGCCGAGTCGTCCCACCAAAACCAGGCCTCTGGTCTTGCATGTGGTATGTCCCCTCTCTGGATAAGCCGACCGACACCTCCTCTGTCTCCGTCGCATAACTTCGTCGGCGAAAATCTCTCAATAATCCATCTTGAAAGCTTGGGGATTTTTATCGTTTCGTCCATCCAAATAGATCGAAAGCAGCAGAAGAGTCATTCGGATGCGCCAATGGTCTCTGGGTTTTTTGAACGATGAGTTTGCCTGGACAGAGTGCCGAAAGCTCTCGAGAAATGGAAAAAAAAAACAGAGCTTAGCTTTACAAACACATGCAGATTGCAATATTAAATGTGCGTTTTGAACTGGACGATGTGGTGTGTGATGGTGATCATGAAAAGGGGGGGATTCTCATCCCAGTCAGTGGAATTTATCATGGGGTTTGGATCAGTAGTCCGTACTCGCCCCCTAAAACCCTAACCTGTGACACGCCGAGTCAGGCTCGGCATTTACTATGATTGCAGGGGTATTTGAAGCTCTCTGTTTTTTCCTTTTTTTGAGAACTTCAAGAATCTTGCAGGTCATTTCTCATCTCTCACTGCTCAAAGACTGGTCGGTTTGGCTCCGGTCCTAAAATCCATCTTCTTCTTTTTTTATTTATTAATTTTTTATTCTTACAAGAAATGGGCTTTTTTATTTTTCTTTTCTTTTCTTTTTTTGGCCTTTTTTGCTTTATAGATTAGAGAGAGGGAGAGAGGAGCAGCAATGAAGATGCCCCGTTGCCCCTGGGCATGCTCAAAAGCCTTGTGGCCCCTAGTGATGGACACTGGCACAGCTGCCCTGAAAAAGTCTCTTCCATTATAGAGAGAGGGACAGAGAGAGAGAGAGAGAGAGAGAGAGAGATTATTTTGCAATTATTATTATTGTTGCATAAAAATCAAGACTGTACATCCATATATCTCACTCATGCAACAGGTATGGGGTCATGTGCATGGGGGATGCAATTTCAGTATGATATAATTATAGCACTTAGTTTTATACGATGAGATGGATAAAACAGAGATGAGGGATTGATTATAATTTAGAAAGACCAAGAACAGTAGCCATAGAATCCAACATGCAAATAAAATGAAGGGTATATGGTAGACAGGTATTTCATAACTCACATATGAATGTCATGAGATTGTTTCTCTTTAAAAAAATAAAAAATAAGTTCGATCGTTTCTTTAGCATTATCAATCTGCCGACAGATATCGAGGCCATCAAAGATTTAAAAGGGTCCCTCTCTGTGTCTCCGTCTCTTTCTCTCTCTCTCTCTATCTCTCTCACTTTGAAGCAGCTCATTCGAGCACTCGACTCAATTTCTCCTACCTGCTCTGTTTTTCTTTCCCTCTCTCCCTCTGCAAATTGACGTTACGTTGCTCCGTTTCTCTCGCCCATGGAGTTCTGCCGGAATGTGTCGGTTCCCGGAGACTCGCAGCCGAAGCTCGGTGGCTTCGCAAGCAACAGTCTTGACGAGCTCTTCTCCATTCAGAAGCCGGTACACTCATCTTGCTCTGTCTCGCCTCTGTTCCGCACCACAGTTTATGTCGTCTTTCAAGAAACGTGAAGAGCGAAAAAAGAACGGCACGGTCTTTGCTTTGCTTCGTACTACCTACTGTTCTTTCTTTTCCATTTTGGCCGTAATGCATGGACTCGGACCGTCTTGGGCTCACCTAAAACCCACTTGTTACTCTGTTTCCATCTTCTCTGTGCTCTCTACTCCTGTTTTGCAAGTAGCAACAGATGCTGCACTTAAAAGACAGCATTTTAAAAATCTTACGGGCTCTTTAGTCTTACTATTTTTGCAAATTTATGCAACGTTCAGGAAGCTGATGTTAGCATGGAGTGGCTGTCAGTCTTTGTGGAGGACTGCTTGTCCAGCAGTGGAAACACACTCCAGGTCCAAACACTACCGACGCCTTCCTCAGCATCAGTTCCTTCCAAAACGCCCAGCAAGCCTTCCTCGACAAATTTGCCGTCGCTCCACAAGATTGTGGTCACAGGCAAGGCGAGGAGCAAGAGGAAGAGAATCGCAGCCGCCAAAACCAAGAGCAACGCGTTCTTGATGATGCCCAGTTGGCCCAACCACTCCGCCGACCCGCTCTTGCTCCACCAGTCCCACTGGCTCGCCGACAGCGAGCTCATTCAGCCCAAGAAGCAAGAACAAGAACAAGAGCAGCCCAAGAAGCAGGAACAAGAACTGCCCAAGACAACCACCACCAACATGGCAGGTAGTCCCACGCAATGCGACACAGAGGAGGAAGAAGCGTTGGAGAGCAAAGAAGACCACTCGGAGGAGAGCGGCGGCGGCGGCGGCGGCGGCGGAGGAGCAGGGCAGCAGGGGACGGGGAGGAGGTGCACCCACTGCCTGTCGCAGAGGACGCCGCAGTGGAGGGCGGGGCCAATGGGGCCGAAGACGCTGTGCAACGCGTGCGGGGTGAGGTACAAGTCGGGCCGGCTGCTGCCGGAGTACCGGCCGGCCAAGAGCCCCACCTTCGTGAGCTACTTGCACTCCAACTCCCATAAGAAGGTCATGGAGATGAGGAGTTCGAACATCTCCCTCCTCTCCCCTTCCGGCGAGAGGAGGTGAAAAAAAAACCCCAGAGGAAAGGTGAGGGGTTTTTCTCCGGTCAGGTTAGATTAGGTGATTATTAGGTGAAAATCTTCTACGTTAAGATAGGAAAAATATTTGTTATCCATGGCGAAAAGACCCTTCGTTTAGTTATTAATTCTCAATTATGATTTCTTGAGGCTCTGGCTGGGTTTCATTTCATTCCATCGATGCGGTTCAGACATTCTTTTTTTGGGGTTCTGGCTGTGGCGAGAGCATATTGAGGTTTTGGAATCGATTATGGTGTGACGATTCCTGGGCAATTCCTGACCAAATGTCAAATGTGTGCCCCAGCAATTAATAATCTGGACATCAAAACCCCAAAGAACCATTAATGCTCTCTCTCTCACGGGCTAGTAAATTAGGTTGGACGAGTCCTTCCCAACTGCAACCGCAATTCCCCATTCAAAATTTCACGGCCGGGCGCTTTAATTAGCGCCCCCCCCCCCTCATCTCCTCATCAGCTCTGCTCTCCTGCGTGAGGGGAAAACGCCGGGCGATCCTAACTCGCAATTATTGCGAGGCCGCTAGATGCTGCTGCTGCTGATGATGTTGTTTCGGGTACAGACGCATGATGTTTTCTCCCCACGCCACAAGGACAAAAGGAAAGAGCTCAAAGGACTCGAAAGCGGAGTCGAGGAGTGGGGAACATATGGCGAGTTGAAAGAGACATGGCCCTCTAGGCGACGACGACGACGTCGTCGTCTTTAGCTCGGACCAGCTTCTGCTCCCTCAAAAAGAGTGAGGAGAAAATACGCAAAACAGGGAGACCGAGAGCGCGAGTCAGAGCATCGCCAGCTTTTTGAATTTTAGAGAAAAGAAGAGAAAAAGGGTCAGAGCTCCAGCGGCGAGGGCCAAAAGAGAGAGAAGCCATGATTGACGATGACCCGTAATTAGCGGAAAATTATTCTAAAACTCGCGTAATTCCGCTCTAATGATGGATTGACGGCCACGGGTATCCAAGGGAGAGAGACAGAGAGAGAGAGAGAGAGAGAATCTCTATTCTTTACAAACAAGGACGACGGAGGGTTGCCAGTGTGCGGTGCGGTGCAAAACAAAGCATGCACGTGAGCTTTCTCAATCGTCTTCTTTCTCCCCCTACTGAACCAATGACTTTTCGAACCACCCCTGTTTTCGTAGAGATTCCTGTCCCCTCTCTACATCTCTCTCTCTCTCTCTCTCTCTCTCTCTGGTATCGTAGGAACGCAACCATCTGATTTTTTCTTCCTCCCGAGAGAGCCAGAGGCTGCATCGGAATTTGCACGAACCTTCTTCCGTGGGGTCGCACCGGCAGTACTCCCCTTGTCCTGACTCGATTTCGAATTTCAAGTTCGGCTCGGCAACTTCTGCCCTCTGTACAATTTGAGGGCTTCGCACGTAAAGCCAGTGTGGGGACCTGCTCCTTGCTCTTGGCGTTTGGCGTTCGGCTCGTCAAAACACATCGTGCGCCGACGGCATGTCGACCGTAGCTTATGCGTCGACATGGCGCGATCGATCCAGTCTGATCAGGATAGAGAGTGGTTGTCGAGACAGAAGACTTGGACAAAAGGCGGCTCCTGATAAGCTTCTAGGATGGTAAATGGGACGGGATTGAATCGAATTATACACCAAATAGGGAAGAACATTTCTGGATTATATATGTGTAAACTGAAATTAAATCATGGATGTGTCTTTTATTGTAACAATAAGATTTGCTTTAGAACTCCAAAATAAAGCGGGTCAAGGCTAGAGTAATATTATAATAGGTGATTGCATGGAAAAGTGTTTGCCTATATGCCAAAAAGATACAATAGAAATCACCAAAATGGATAATATTTTAAGTGAGTTAATTCAGGGATGTCACATTTCATTCAATCTCTAGTCGTCTGTGTCTATTGAAAGCAATAGATAACGAAGAACACAATCAAATGACGCACTGATTGGCGATCTACATGTGATCTTCATGTGCATCAATTTGTGGAGAAGATACGACTTCCCAATCACTTGCTTTGCGCATACGCATACGCGTGTAATTTGTCTTTATTTTTCTTCCGTTCAGATCGGTTGGGAGCAAGTGGACATTTAGACAATAGTATTCAACACCAAACTCATCAACATTCAACGCCGGGATTCCGTGCAAGCACAAGGCATGGACACGTTCGTCCCTAGAAAACAAAGAACAAGTTACGTCGGAGCAATTTAATTTGGAAAATCTAGCTATCTGACTGGGAATAGGAAAATCATGAATTTTGCAATTCGGCAATATATCCTTATCGCACAATCAACGCATCGGGTCTTCCTTCGTTATGCACGTTAAGAAGTGTTTTCGGCGCACATTGATGGGACGTGACCGCTGGACCGATTAAAGAAATTACGAAGATAGTTTGTTTATTGTAAAAAAAAAAGTGCAAAATTAAATATTGCACGTCGATCAATTTCTTTGGCCGCCAATGCAGCGCATCCATTCAAACGATTGCATTTCGTGCAGGAACACGTAGCGGACCCAAGTCTCGAGACGGGAAGCAATTTTTCCAAATTAAAAAATTCAGGTTTTTTTTTCAAAATTTATATCGAAATTATTCCCACAAAACGACAAAAGAAATGCTACGATAATGACCATTGCTCATGATGGAAATGAAAAAATAAAAAATAAAAATGCCATATGAAGATATAGCTAGACGATGATGAGCAAATTGAATTTGCATAATATATAAGGATTGGTGGTCACTCGAGTTGTTGGGGGCTACGACTTTAGGGGCAGGGGCAGCACATGAGAGTCCATATCCAATAATTCTTTCTAATTATTTTCAAATTTGTGCGATACAATATACATATGTATATATATATAGGGTCCTTATCAAGATCAATGGAGACAATTAAAATTGTAACGATGGGACGACATCATACTTTGAACGACTCAAAATAATTGATGACTAATTCCGTAAACACTCCAAAACTTCCAAATTGTTTCACATAAATAATGTCATTGCACCACCATTTTCATTTGACTCGTTCGCAAATATTAATGATTTGGAAACATAAAATTTATAATTTTCATCATTTATGTCTCTTATCATCTAAACTTTTTAGGCATTGACTATTGTTAGTAACAAAATATTTACATCCACTCATTTTTCCAAGGGCTAAGAATGATTGAGGTTGGGGAAATCTTTTCTTGAATTATTGACTTCTCACAAAGCAAACGGAACCAACCAAATGAAGCCAACTGATCAAAAATATTCGAAGCCTCTCCCTCGCGAAAAGCTTGCCTCTTCGGATGTGATTTCTTTCGTACCAATAAGTTACCAACTCGGTCAATTTCTCGAACTGTACACTTCTCTTTTTCCTCTTGAAGATAGGAATAAAGATGTCATAGAAGGAAAAAGAATCAAATACCATAGTCAAGAAAAAAAAAAAAAAAAACTCTGAAAAAGAGACTGGGGGTACGGGTCAAAATGGAGAGACACGGGCAGGCAGATATCATCTCTGCTTTCCCAATTCCCATAAATTCACCACCAACTTCCTTTCTTTTTACAGCCTTGAGTCATGTCATACCGACTAAAGTTTGGACCGACATGTCCTATGATTTTGGTGGTGGTGGGTTATTTCAATTACGCCACCCCCACTCCCCTTTGTCCCCACCCTTTCCTACCATTCATCTCCCTGTAAAATTCGACCCCATCAAAATGTTCTTTTTTCTTTTATTTTTGCGTAAATGTCAAGAATTGGATTTTAAAGGAGTCGCCACAATTCTTTTGTTTTCAAAAACAAAGACACCAATGATTTCTCATTAAGGGTGATTGGCTTTTGCATGAGTAGTTACCATCTTGAAAATCAAGAATCACTCACTAAAGACCAATTATAAAAATGGCAACTGAAAACCATCCGTTGGTCCAATAAAACTAAATGAATAAAGCTAAAATGTTTCTATTGCGTGTTGTATGGACATTACATTAAGCACGCGATTCTAACGAAGGAGATGATGTAAAAGGGACCTTAATGTTTATGTAGGAGTGTGGTTGGCGAATCAATCCCCTAAATTGAAATCTTTATCATGAGATTATGCTAAAGTTTTGAGCTATGGATGTTAGCATGAAGGCATTGAAGAAACGAGAAAGAGAAAACTAGACCCAACCGAGAGGACAATAATGATAATGGAGATAACTCTCAATTTAGATAGCAAGAAGAGAGCATCAATGTCCTCATTAAGACATTGATGAAAGTCTTTGTCGAGGACTTTGAAATTGGTAGAATACATTAACAACACTTATCTAGAAAATACATAAAGAAAGGGAAATTTAATTTCTCTTCAAAGTTGCAGAAATCATTTATCAAAATATACAAATATATATACCAATCCAGTCCAAGTGAGTGATTCCATCCCTTGAACTGGGAATTGAACCTGTCCCCATGGGAACCATCGGTTCGATTCTAAGGGGTTCTTGATTTTTTTGCATACCCCTAGTTCTCATTGGAATCACCGTTTTCTTGCCATCTTCTTTAAATTCAAGTTTGGAGATTCACCATCAAAATCTTAAATTAATATATTTGTGTCACATTTACCCTAAACTAATTTTTATGTTACTAAAAATTCCAAATTGGTACATCTTGGCATATTTATTCTAAACTATAAAAATCTTTTATCGATATGGCTATAACAAATTTGTTCTCCATTAGCTTCCGTTTAAAAATCCTTGTTGAAATGCTGGCGAGAAAATGCACTAGGCAAACAACTTGGATGATTAGCATGTTATGTGGAAATTTACCATAGATGGGTTTCCTAAATGACGTCATCATGGGGAAGCCAGATTTGAGGAAAATAAACCAAGATTGGGAAATCTGTTAGTTTTTTTTTTTCCATATAAGCTTCCTCACATTTTGAAAATTCCCTAAAATCCCTAAAATCCCTAGGTTTTGCTCCAATTTTGCCTTAAATTTTTTTGATAAATTTGTCGCAAATGTATAAATTTAGGATTTTTTTGGACACGGATATTAGTTTGGGGGTAACGTGGCACAAATACCAGTTTATGACTTTCTGTGGCATTTTCACCATTTAGTATTTTCTCTCTCGAAAGCGCAAGATATCATCGAGTTAAACAATTCCACTTTCGGCACAAGTCGCACTAGTCAACCATGAGCGAACCAATCTCACATACTAGGCATGGGAAGTCCATACCCAAACGCGATAGAGCGACATGGAGCGACCGACGATAATAATCCGCGATCCGGATCGGCCTCATTTTCCCCAAACTGATGAAAGGTGGATGGTATGGACCCAAAGGGGGAGGGCGTTATCGCCCTGTCCCTATAACCTCATCTGTGCAATGCATGTATGTACCACCAAAGCACTGGTCGCGCCTCCATGCTTTTGGTAGGACATGTGCTCTGTCCTCTCGAGGGAAAAGCTCCCTCATCTCAGCCACTAAATGCTGTCTCGACAGCTTCTTCTCGCGAGGCACATGCAATGCCTCCCTCCATCACTTATTGTCCGAGACCGAGACGCGCGGATGCAAATGCTTCTTCACACTCACTCAACACTAAAAAGAGTCAAAAGACCCTTTATCAACAAACGTGGATGCGGAAGAAGAGGCGAAAGGGAAGGGGGCGGAGAGCACGTGCTTGCATAGGATTTGGCTGGCCGGTGAGTTCGGGCCCTTGTTCAAGACTAAGTTTGTCGCTTCGACCCTTATTTGAGATATAAGTGGTCGCTCCGGGCCCCTTTTTGAAAGAAAAAAAGGTTTCGCTCTAGACTTTTATTTGAAGTTTTTGCATAAACTGGTAAAGATTGCGGCGATGTTTGTTTTGTTTCTCTCTTGAGCGTGCCTTTACAATTGTAAAGCTCATGGCGAAAATTGTGCCGTTGATGATGCAGTTGCCTTGTCACCGCTCGTACTTGGATTTGGACTGGTGATTAGTCAAAGTTTACATCTTTTGTGCGTGTGGTATATGTTGTATATAAACTATAATCTATATAAAGAGGCTTTATTTAGAATTTTAGATGGCGGGAAAGGTTTACAGCTCACAGCTTATGTAATGGATATGGGGATACACGCGACAAGAAAAGGAAAAAGGAGAAAGCTGATCATTATTGGGGCGTTGCATCCAAAGATGGAAACTTAGAGGAAAGTGTGAAACCTCAAATCAAGTATTCATTGTTTGCTCGAATCTTAAGATTACAAGCGTGTAGAGAGTCGTTTTCTTCTTTAAGTGAGAAGTCCTCGCTACTCCAAATATTCACAATCAAGGGCATCGTTTGTCACATCGTCATTTGGTCCGCCACATTGAAGAATAATGCTACCCTTAATCTTTAGGCAAAAAATTAGAAAGAAACCTTAAGTGCATCGTGTAAATTGCATCCGAGATCAGTGCATTCCCTTGCTCTTGGATCATACTATTGCGAGAGGCGAGAGGCCCATCGAATGCTTAGAAATATCATCGCATCCTTCAGGATGGTGCAAGGATTGCTCAAATTCTCGAGCTAATATGGTCCACGGTTTGCATTACACCCGGCGCATCCCAAAACTTCGAACCTCGCCCAATTTGTTTTAGTTAGGGTTTCTAAATCGAAAATTTATTTCAATTATAAGAATTTATATAGGCGCTTATTCATAACATAACATTTCAGGCCCAAGGTTGGTTTTTCTTGGCAAATTTCCTTTCACGAAGCCAAATTCATCCACAGGTGAAAATTCGTGCGTTGAAAAGTTCCAAGGCTTGCCAAAAAGAACATAAAAGGAAAGTTAGATGTTTCTCCCATTTTGGGTCCCCTTCAAATTCTCTTTTGGAGCATTATAGGCTGCATGGAGTCCACCAGATGCATGTACGCATCCGAGGATCTCGCTTATGAATTTATGGGCCCTTTGTTTCTGCGGAAACGACCAAGCGGACATCAACGATGATGAAATTGGACTCAACCAATCGAGCCCATCAATCCAAGAGATTACCTCGCTCGTTTTGTAAATTATGGTGCATGGAATCGATCACGGTGCAGAAATGTATATAGAAAAAGTGTAGAATTCACTCTTGGCGAGCTGTGTTATCCCGATATAGTATGATGAACGTAGTGAATAACCGCCCATCGAGCCACGATTATTGTCTGTCGGAGTTTCACGACACAGCTGTTGCCTATATCTCCCCAATCTGGTTTCGGTTCAACCCGATATTGAAATTGTGGATTGTTTAACTTGCTCGTTAGCTAGCTGCTTTCAGCGGTGCGGAACGTGGCTTGTCTACGAATGTTCTGGTTTTATAACCTGGGGTGATTGGCTTCACAAGCTCGTGTTTGTTCTAGATAGGCCTCTCTTTCGGTTGGAACAAAGTAGCAGGAGTTGGCCCATCGACGCCATAAATCCCAGAGTGGCTAGATTCCTAGGACTCTTCATCTATGCCGGACTGGTGCAGCCTGATCAGTGTGGGGGTAATTCCTTCAAAATGACTAGATATCCCATCTTGTGGATTCTAGGATGATGCCAGGACCGCGGTTCGCCTTTCTGGTGGGTGAAGCTTTCTGGATAATCGGTTATCGAACACGACATCAAAGCCCGCTTCCCAGTTTCAAATCCTGGCTAAACCTCTTCTGCTTGGTCTGCTTCCGTTTGTCCAGCGATGCTGCTCCTGTTCTCCTGCGCTACCTTCTTTCAGCACTAGTACTTCGATTCTGAGACGGCACTGAATGGATGGTGGTCTAGAGAGAAGCTCCAAGTTTGCAGCTCCCGACCATGGCTACAGCTATCTAAACCAACTGTTTTCAGGACAAATCTATTTGAATTTGTCACCCGTTCTCAACCTCGAGCTTGTGATAGTGCCGAATGAAATCACATATCACATTTGAATATTATCGGGGCAGGTTCAAAATTCGCTACCATCATGGTAATGAAATCGACATTTCACGGCCCTAACAAGCCTTGCTTTTACTCTGTTTAAATCCTTGACACAATGGAGCTCGGGC
The DNA here is from genome assembly GCA_014182575.1 of Eucalyptus decipiens. Classification (NCBI taxonomy): domain Eukaryota; kingdom Viridiplantae; phylum Streptophyta; class Magnoliopsida; order Myrtales; family Myrtaceae; genus Eucalyptus; species Eucalyptus decipiens. The sequence continues at coordinate 36,542,876 of CM024609.1, read as the reverse complement.
ATTTTCAACTGATCACGCCTGGGGAAGCATGATGATTCACTTGATTAATGGGCGAATATCTACAATATTTACGACCTACCAAGCTCATGTCAGACGTACGTGCACCAAACGGACATTATGAATTTAAAGTATGCATAGTCCAATCATTGAACTATCGTCACATTGCTAATTTTAACTCAAAATGAACTCTCTGTAACTTTATTGTGTTCGACAATGAAAAACAATGAGGATACAAGAGAGCATCGAAAACCAAAAAAATCAGAAATAATACATACGGAAGCTATCTACAAGGACAAAAAGGCTATTGGAAAAGGAAAGCAAACACCGCCGATAGCGCTAGAGCCACCAAAGAAGGCCCCAGTGAAGAGGATGGGGAAGCAGCAATCTGGATGATAAAGTTGCACGTGCCTTGCGATATGTTCTGCGTCGTGACAGTGGCCAAGCCTTCAAAGTTACAGCTGAGAGGGTTCTGATTTTGAACCTGGTAGTACATGTTGAACGCATATGACGCGTTGCCATTGGCGTCTAAGCTGTTGCAGGACGATCCGTACCTAGGGATGTGCAATCTGCATAGGTGCAAGCATAGTTTATGTTCGTCCCCAGCTTGCTCAGATCGTTCGCTTTAGGATTCAGCACGCACCACTGCTGAGGAAGATAATCCACATTCTTAGCGCCAACAAGGAACTTGTTCTGATTCTGGCCAGATAGATCTAATGGGAACTTGGGCTGCCCATCGTAGCGGAATATCCCCCAGTGCCGCTCAAAACTTCCTGGGGCGATGCTCTTCGCATCCTCATCAATAAGACCAAAGAGGTATACTTCAATGTAACCAGGCCGGAGTGGGGTCCCAGTATTGGCCGCGAGCCTCGGCATAAGACCGTTGTAGAATCTAACAGCACTAGCTATATTGGCATTCTTGTCACCATCTGTAGGCCATCCCACTTCACCCACCATGAGGGTCATTTCCCCATGCCCCACCGCCTTAAGGGCCGATACTAGAGTGTCAAAGTTGGCATCGAACACGTTCGTGTATTGTATCCCGTTGTCCATGACCGGGGTGGCCCCATCGAAGAAGGCATAGTCGATGGGGAAGTTGTCGTTACCATAGAGACTCAGGAACGGATAAATGTTGACGGTGAGAGGTGCGCTGTTCTTGGCGAGGAACTCGACAATTTGGGTCATGAGATCGCTGATGTCAGTCCTAAACCTCCCAGCGGATGGTACAGGATTGCTGACGGGGGAGTTGTACACGTCAGCGTTCACAGGTACGGTGGCCTTAACAGTGTCCCCAACCCCTGCCTCATTCAGGGCATTTTGGATGTTCTGAAGTGCTGGGAAGGTGACATTTAGGAATGAGCCATTGTAGGCTGAGAGAAATGGCTCATTTCCAACTGCTACATATCTGTGTTAAGAACAAAGTACTTCATCAATGATTATATTCCGTAAAACAGCAAGTTCCAAGTGAGATATAGATAGATATACATGCATTTGTGAGATTGCAACAGACATTCTCACCCCAGCGAGAGATTTTCAGTCAATTTTTTCCATGTTGATTTCACTGGCAATAGAACAATCTACCACACATAATGTAAGACTACTCCGCAAGTAGTGAGAAGGACAGTTCCACAGGAGGCAGAAGAAATAACTTTATTTCATTGTTGAGGGCCAATTTCTCATCATAATCTTCTGCTTCAATCAATCGCATATATCAAGGCACGAGTATAGAATGAAAAGAAAAGGCCTTTGCGCTCTGCAGTTGTGTTACAGCTCCCAAAAAGGTATCACGGTTTAATCTAATCAATGGATGTTTCTAACCTCCTAACGACACATCACCCAAGCCTGTTGATTGCTACTGTCTAATGCACACATCTCCCAAGCTTGTTGATTGGAAGCTTACTCTGGTCCGACTTACAAACAAATTCCACCTTATATAGTAGTGACTTATCAAGAACCAAGTCGCAAATCCGCAACTTCTAGAGCAATTTGTTGCTTGCTCGTATTGGTTCTTTAATCCTGTTTAACTCCATAGCTAACCATGGGGAAGAAATTTCAAGTTCCTAAAACTATGTCACAGTGCTATCAGATGGCCACAATTACGCGATCAAGTTATTGGTTTCCTAGAAGAAAGATGTCACAGAGGGTTCACTTTGCAATTTTTTGTATCTTCAGTCCGGCCGCGTAGAAGGAATCAGGCAACTAAGATCAAACTGGTTATGCAGGACGGACGTCATCGAAACAGTAAATGCTGAAAATTTGCAAATCAGCAAGAAATTACGACTTAAACATGTAGAACTGAATTTTCAGCAGAAGATGCCCAGGACTCCCCTTAGAATTATGTATTGCGGACTCTTCTTTTAAGGACATCTTGGGACAACACAAGCATTGAATGCAAGTCAGATTTGGGCATCAACAACTTTATACGCAAGAAATAAATAATTTCTTCTGCCACGTAATTTCAGACAGATCAAGAAAGTGAACAAACGAGCAGATCCCAACAACTATCAACTTTAATCATAAAGAAATGTCCAATAGGTTCTTTTCTTGTGAACAACCGCATTAGCTAAGCTAACAACATATTCTTCCATTAATGCAAACCTCACGACAGAGCAATTTTCAACAATTTGGTCAATTTCAAGAGGCAGAACAAGGAGCTTATTGGAGCAATAACCCCTGGTAAAAACCGCACTCGATCAACCAAGTTGACTCAGATTTTCAAAAACTTAAGCAATGAGAGAACCACGACAGCTAGTCCACCAAACTTACTTGATGCTAACTCCCCCATTGAAGTTGTACCGGGTGACGTTGCGCTGCACCCACTGCTTCGCCCTCTCGTAGCTGGTCATGGAAGCGAGCTGGTCGTTCGGTATGGCGACCATGACCTCGATGTTGCTCCCCGCGAGGGCGCTCAGGGTGTACTGATCGGCATCGAAAAGCTTCACCTTCTTGATCCCATTGTCCTTCAACATTTGCACTACTGTCCCCGGGGGCAACTGGTGAGTGGCCATCGTGCCCCAATTCACACCGAGACCCTCCACGTGAGCAACAAAAACGGAACAACCCAACAGCCCCAAGCACAAAACCCACTTGGAAAAATTCATCCTTTTTCCTTATTTTCCCCAAAATTATTTTCTTTCTTTTCACCCTCCTTAGTGAATAAGGGGGTCTCAACTAGAGTGCTGATTATATCACTCCGTATCTCACTCCTCTGAGAGATATAGAGAGAGAGAGGGGGAAGCAACGGTTTTTTGAAGGTGGGACGGCTGGTGACAGCGATTCCCACCCACAGAAATTGAGGACGTGAAAATATTCGCTCTTTTAAAAGGTTAAACACAAAATAATGTAAGAATTAGACCAGAAAGCAATACAAGGATAAAGGAAGAGTAAGAAAAAGAGAAAGGGGAATTCTCTGAATCTCAAGGCAAAAAGGTGGGTATCCTTTTTTATTGGCCAAAGAAAAAGCCCACAGGTAATCGGTGAATGAATGCAATAGGTGGATTAGCAATATCGGAACTTGATAAAACCTCGAAAGAACGAGAGAGAGAGAGAGAGGGGATATCACCAAGGAGACCCAAAATGAGAGCTTTGAGCAGTATTAAGCGAAGAGGATGGTGATCAGACAGAGACGAAGGATGGATCTTGTAAATTTAAAGATTCAAACCGAGAAGGAAAAGTATGATGAGCTGAAACACAGAGGAGGCTCTAGAAAACAGAGCAACGAGCTGGAAGAAGGAGCTGAGCCCGCTCCATTCTATAGCATCCACCTTCAAACTATTTGTTCCCTATTCAGAGAGAGACAGGGCAAACGCGAGGAGGAGGAGGAGGAGAAGAAGAGCGAGAGAGAGAGAGACAAAGAGACAGAGAGACAGAGAGGTGGTAATGAATTTGGGAATGGTGAGAACTCCTGCTGCTGCAGTAGGAGAGAGACTAAGGAATAAAATTTGAGTATTCATCGAATAAAATTAGTACGAATCTCTACCGCAGAGAGAGAGATAGAGAAAGACAGTGGGGACGCAACTAATGCTAACAGCAAATAACTAAAAAAACTATAGTTTAGAGTCGACCAGTGGAGGAATAATGTCAGGATTTGTAAAGTTTGCTTTCTTAGATTTCATTTCCGTGGACCCTTTTCCTTGTTCTTTTATAATCTCTCCATTACCAAAGGAATCGACTGATCTCCTTAATGGGGTAAGGGAAGGGCAAAAGAATCCGACGGCTGATCTGACTATGAAATCACTTACACTCCATGATGATGCGAGAAACTTTAACCTACATCCTGCGTATGATTTTCATATACAGCTTACTTTTTTCAAATACTTAACACAACCTCCATTGTATTAACTTCATCAAGTTTTCCATTTTCCAAACCGTTGAAAAATTCACTTGCACTTAGTCCATCAATGAATTTAAAGATATCAGCACGTCGCATAAAACCCGCATATCTTACGATTAGAGTGGTTTCGCGAGGATACGATATCCAAGAAATCATATACGACTCGCCCTTATTAAACACGATTCAAAGGGTAAAAAAATAGATGATTGATATGAGCGAGAATTCTATTATGTACTGGTTACTGTTATATTTCTAAGGATCTTTCATATGACAACAAGAAAGAAACAGCCAATGCAAATCTCTACTCTCTCTCTCTATATATAGGTTATGGTTCCAGTTAAATTAATAATGATCTACATGATTCTAGACGGAGTTAGGTTGGGCTAAAAGAAGACAATGGTGGTGGGGTAATACCTTTTCAATGAACCCATCACCACCCCCCTGCCCCCTCCCCCCAAAAAGCTCCGACTTGAGTTAGATTAGACGGGTGGAAAAATGTGATTTTGAGGTGGCGAGGTGGTCCACTAATCTCTCCAGCTCCTCCCTCCTCCCGTTGTCGTCCAAACGAAGGGGGCCTCCCTATCTGCGGATCTACCTTTTTTTTTTGCCACTACATGTGATTCGCACCATTGCTTTATCCTATTCGAAAACCCTGCTCGCTGGTCGGTGGCCGACGCGTTGCGGAGGAGGAGGAGAGAGTTGGCCACACAAGTACGCTTCAGGCTAGGGCCACAGGAAACTCCTCTGAGCCGAGTCATGTGTCCCGGTGCCGTCCATGAGATTTACACTGGTGCATGCCCTCGAAAGACGCGTGGGGTCTTCGGTTCGGCTTTCGCTTCCTTGGGGTTCGGAAGGAACGTGCCTTGGAAAAAGGATACCTAATAAAGTTTAAGTTTCAAGACGGATGACCTGACCTGTCCTAATTTGTGTATTCAGAGCAGAGAGAGAGAATTTGTTACCATGAACCAATAAATATCAATTTGCTCCAAAAAAAAAAACCAATAAATATCAATTTGACTTTATCCTCGATTAAAGAAAAACATCTATTAAGAGTCCATTTGATATTAATATCCATGATATTGTCATGTCATGTAGTAATAAAAAAAATCATAATTACAACACGACATGACAACATTATTGATACAAACTCAAAGTTTAGTCACTCGTGGTGACAAATTCTCTCTCTCTTTAAATATATAATTAATGGACAAGTCATTTGACTATAAATTTATGCTAACAAATTCTCTCTTTCTCTCTAAATATATAGACAATGGATAAGTCATCTGACTCAAAACTTAACTTTGATTTGGTATCGATAGTGTTATCATATCGTGCTATAATTACAACGTGGGTGAGGATAAAATGTGCTCGATGATCTTTACCAAATTTGCTCCAAAAAAAAAAAAATCTTTACCAAAAAAAAAAGTGTGCTCGATGATACCTGTTTTTGAAGCGACGATGCACCGAAGCATTTGGAAAGCGACTTCTGGGAAGGCGACGATGAGGTGCTTCGGTTATCGAGGCACTTTCATCTTCAAAATATTTGTCAAACCAGTAGTACAAGCTGAAATTAGCACAAAGTAGTACAAGCTGAAATATGCCTCTCAGAGTAACCGTTGCCCTGTATAAATATACCAATAAACCTTGCGATGCAGAAAATGATTCTTCAACTTTCTTATCAATTTGTCTATTTACTTGATTTAGCTATTTACCATTGTCCAGGATTTGCAACGTGGATAAATATTTTCTACTAAAGTTCCTTCCTTGGAGTTATTTTCATACTAGAAGTTTGTAGTATTTGGGTGTAAAAATATAGGCTACAATAACTGGTTCACAAGTGACGATTTCATTATTGAATATTATCTACTTGGTTGTTTCCAGTCTAAATTGACTTTTCTCTCTGTTTTCTTTTGATTTTCTCTACTTTCTATATTTCTTCCCTTTTCTATGACTCTAAATCCATCTTTAGTATAAGTGCTTCGATGGTTCTTGATCAATTGGTATCAAAGTTAGATCCATTGTTTGTCCGAGAACAAACATGAAAGGAAAATCTCAAATTATCCTTGTTTAAAGGAAAAAAGAAAACATCTCTCTTATTCTTCATTCCACTCCCATAACGTGATGTACATTGAGCATTTCACCAACTCTCATTTTGCACTCACCATAGGAGAGAGAGAGAGAGAGAGAGAGAGAGAGAGAGAGAGCTTATGCTAGAAACTCAATTGCATTTTGAAATTGGCATTTTGGTAGGTAAAGTGACGTGGTGCCCAAACCTAATAAAAGGCAGTTATAAATTTCCTCCCATCTTTTTTTTATTTTTTTATTATCGCCTGCCTTAATTTGGCCGACGCAGTTGCACTTGGAATAGTCCAACTCCCATCACTCAAATTAAACCAAATAGGCCAAACTAAAGTTGTCGGAGCCACCAAAAACCAATTAAAATGAAAATAGTTCATTTTTTTATAAAAAAAAAAAAAATCCTTTTTTCCGAAACTTCTTCCCATGGACCAATCCTTGAAAAGGTTAAATGATAAGAGAAAAAGGGGGATGGCACCTTCTCAAGCGATAAAAACCTTGGCTTAAAAAAGGGAGAAAAGGGTGACTTTTTTTCTTCTTTATTTCCCAATTTTGGCCTTTGAGAAAACTAGTGGCTGTGGATTCATCATTTTTCTATTCCAAGAATATTAATAGATAAGGATGGCTACGTGCCCTCCCACCACAAACCCCCATCATCATAAGTTCACACTTTCCTTCTTGCACAAGGCCATTCCTTTCCTTATCCTAATCAATCGGATCCTCCCGTGTGTGAAAATGGCTAACTTTCCAAAGAGGTAGATGCTTTGTCAAATCGTTTAATTCCCAGAAAATGACTTGAGTTGCAACGGCTAGCCGTTTTGTGACTAAAAATGGAAAATTTTATTAGAGTTAATATTACGATAAATTTGTGATAGATTTATCACAAATTAATTTTTTGGCCCTCAAAAATTTCAAATTAGTACATTTGTGATAAATTTATTCTTTGTTAGTTTCTGTTAAATTGAATTAATATCACGAAAAACCATTTACGCATGTCACTAATAGAGTAAAATCCCAAATTAATACATCCGTTAACTATCACATGTTATCCAATTTAACAATTTGACTATTAAATTTAGTGAACTAATGGAGAGTAAATTTATCATATGTGTATCATTTCAAAATTTTAGATTTATTTAAGGTAAAATATATATATCAATTTGAGGCTTTTTATGATATTAACATTTTTTATTATAAACTTACCCATAGGTAGCCCAGTTGGTTAGCTTAGTCGACCTTGAGGTCTTGGTTTCGAGGTATAGTTGTTGGTCTTCACTGGCTGGTGTCAGTGGGGGAATGAACACTTGTAAGGTGTGCTAGGGTAGATTCTTGATATAAAAAAAAATATAAACATTTTTTTTATTATAAAATATGTTTATGAGGACCGGACGGAGAATCTTTTGCAATCGTGTCCCATTCTTTTTGCATACACGGATGCAGTGACGAAGTGGACCGAGTGATGTGGAAAGACGGGAAAAAACGATGCATGATAGCTGCGTCGAGCTTTTTGTACACACATCTTTATTCGAGAATTTAATCATAGCCGCTGTGTAATCAACGACAGGTAAATTTGTGCACACGCGAACTCGATCGCAGATCCTTTAAAGATGTTCGAAATCTGAATCCAAATATGCTTTATTTTGTCAGTGCACGAGGAGCTTCGCTTTAGCATCATTCGGTGGCGAGCTGAAACGACGGCTCAACGAATGGATGTCAAAAGGGCTACACGAGGTCGGCAACGTCGGCCGTGGGCGGCTTTCTTGGACACGTAAACGTCCTTCGAAGTTCACACCGAAAGTTTGTCCGGTGCTCGAACCTCGCGACTCTGCTCGACGCATCCCTGATCGACATCATCCGGTGGACCGTGTCGTCCGATAGCGACTTAAATCAATCTTAAATCCTGTCGATCAATGCCCGTACGTGCTAGAACCTTTCGCTTTCCAAAGTTTTGACGAAGCTAGTAGCTGATTTCCCGACGTGCTCTGTCGGTTCGACTGTAAGGCAATCCTCGCCGACCACGTTGATGTTGTTGTTGCTGTCATGTTGGCAACTGCTCTTCCCACTGTACAAGACGTGGCAAAGGCGAGTATTATTTTCCTCCCCGTTTTTTCTAATGTTCTAATTAGTTGGTCGTCACCATTTTTCTACGACGAAAATTTAAGTCAACATCAGGATAGGGGAGATGAATGATTAGCATGTAGCAAAATTACAAACGAATAATACATGCTTTTTTGTCGCCATTAAGAAGACGGCCGGCCAACAAAGGTAGGAGCTGGCTGATTACCTTAACATGTCTAGAATGAGGTAAACGCGAGCGGGGTGCAATCTTGTCTATTAAACATACTCATTAATCAAACTTACATCTAATTATACTTGTGTACTAGTTCCTAGAAAATATTAATTTTGAGGCACCAGCTGTCAGGGGAAGCAGCGGGTGGGTGGGGTTACTGAGATACAAAACCCTATATTCAGGAGAAAAAAATTCTGGGGTTTTTCAAATTCAAATCTTCACAAGTGAGGAGCATTTCCAAGGTCGATAAACAGTCATTTCGTTAACAGCCCTCGAAATACTATTAAAGAAAACCGAGCATTCAAAAGAAGGTGGTGCGGTCGTATTGAACTTCTCTGGCCATCCTGGCCTTGGGAGGTTTAGGGCTGACAAACAAAATTTAATTACTCCACATAATTATCTAATTAATAATGTTCAACTGCCGCTGCCTGGAGTCGCATCTTTAGCAATTTTTTTTTTAATAAATGGCGAAGTATGGTGAACTTGAATATATAGAATTATTTCAAAGCACATGTCCGAATCTGTCCCTGCAAATGGCTCCTACCGCTATAGAGATTAGGTTTGGCTTCTATATTGTGAAAATTGACTAGATTGGTGGGGCTCGCCCTTTGATGTCTCGATCTGTAGGAACTTTCTCATTTAGAGATCAAAGTTAGGCTCTTAGTTGAAAAAGTAATAAGTCTTAGGGAAATCCTAACATTGAATATGCACTATCTCGTATGTAGGCATGCAATGATTTTACAAATCATAGGAAGTGACCGAGTAAGTTTAATAGTGTTTTTAAACTCAATATCCCCAAGCAAATGATCTGCATTCCCATGTGGGGGTATTCGTGGCGATAAGGGACACGAAGGGATGAAGAAATTAAACGCATATGGCGCACAACGTTGCCCCGCGTGACAATTTTTGTGAGGTTCATATGTCGTGTCTTTGCTAGAAGTTTTTCCGGTGGGATTGGAAAAAGTGAAGCTGCAAATATGACAACCAAAAAGAAATTAGAGAGAGAGAGAGAGAGAGAGAAATGGTCGGCAATGCCAATAGTCACTTTTGAGGAGCGCACGAGCCATGCCGTGGCTGTGACTCATCAAAAGAATCGAAATCTTCAGTTCTAAGGAACAATGGCACCTTTTTGGTCAATGGCAAAAAATCTTATCGTTTGTTTCATTCAGAATAATAGTACTTTTGGTCGACCATTGCCTTCTCTCCCTTCTCTCCCTTCTCTCCCTAGTCCTTTAGGCTAAGAGTTTAGTAGAGGTGTCAAGATCAATTTTTGGACCCATATTTTATTTATATAGATTGTATATGGGTCAAAGATTTTTAAAAACCCAACTAAACATGGATCTAGAAAGTGAGTCTGATTTAAATGAGTTAAAAATGGGTCAGAACTTGTGACCTATTTTCGATCCATTTAAAATATCAAGTGGGTTGAAACCTTAGAATCCATTTATAAATTTAACCTAAGCCCCACACAATCTTTCCCTCTTTAACTTTATAAAAATATATATATTTTTTAAAAATCAAAATTATAATTATTTTTCATATTTCAATCTTCTTTTCTTTTCTTTTTTTCTTTCTTTTTCCTCCTTCTTTAGCCGATGGCCGACAGGGCGACGGCTGGCTTTTGAGCTTGCCGGCACGTGAACTCGTGGTCGCCGACAACAGGCGAGGCTCAAGCCCCGCCCGATGTCGGCGAGCTCAATCTCTCCTATGGCCGGTCGTCGGCCATCGTCGTTGCTGGCGGCCGACCGAAGAATAAGAAAAAGAAAAGAGAAAAAGAAAATAAATAATTAAAAATTATATTTAAAAAAAATAAAAATGATAAAGATTATTTTTTTAAAATAAAAATAATTAAAAATTCGATTTTTTAAAAAAATATTATAAAAAAGAAATTTTCCTTTAAATTTGTATTGCATAAAAGTGTTTTAGCAATACTTTTTTTTATTTATAAAAAAATCATAAAAATGAGATTTCTTAGGTTTAGTTAAAGATTTTTTGAGCGCGTTTGGTAACGTTTTTGTTCAAAAAAATGTTAGGAACAAATAAAAAAAAATGTTTATATTGCGGGGAACAATTTTTGACCAGAAACATGCGTTTGGTAAACTTGTTCTAGGGAATAAAAAATGAATAGAAACACGTTTGGTAGATTTTATATTTCTTTTTTTGTTTCTTTTAATTTTTTAATATTTTTTTTTTCATTTTTTCCTTTTCTTTTTTTTTTTTCTTCTTTTGGCTGGTTCCGGCCAACGGGGGCCGACAGCCTCGCCCAGACACGGCAAGGCTTGCCGGCCCCCGGCCAGCCCGAGCGTTGTCGGCCTCGAGCCTTGCCAGGGGCTGGCGACGCTCCAAGGAGGTTGCCAACCTTCGACGGCATCGCCGGCCCTCAACGGCGTCGCGGCCCTCGATGGCTGGTCGCCGGCCATGGCCGAGGCCGGCGACCGGCCAAAGAAAAAGAAGAAGAAAATAATAGAAACGTTTTTTGTTTCTTCAAAATTGTTTCGGAGCAAGAAACAATTTTTTTTTTTGTTTCTCATTTCTGTTCTTTTTGTGTTTTAGGAACAAAAATCTTATTTTGAACAAAAATGCAAATAAACTCGTTTCTTTTTTTTTTTTGCTTAGAACAAAAAACAAATTTTCTGTTCATAAACAAAAAAAAAAAAGAACGAAAACATGCAGGCCCTTTATGTTATAGTTTTCAATTACTTAATAATATGTTCACTTCAAACAAGAGAAGCATGTGCATGGTCTAATTTTTTATAAATATTTCAATTTATAGGTTTTTTTTAACTTTTTTTTTTTGTGAAAACTTTTTATTTTATTTTATTTTATTTACTATTTTTAATTTAATTTGAAGTTTTAATCCAATTAGCATATAGTAGGTGTGGGTTTTCTAGTATATTAATAGGTTTTAGCAATACGGGTCGGGTCAGGTATGGGTCACTTAATTTACACTACATAAATATAGGTCAAAACGGATTAAATGGGTCAAATATGGGTCAATCCATTTTTGACCCAACTCAAACCCGACCCGACCCACCCATTTGACAGGTCTACAGTTTGATATCTTCTTCTCGCATGTTACAACAAGAAACTTTTTTTATTTTTTTGTCAATCCTACTCTATTCATACTCTACACTCACTCTCAGACTTTTACCCTGCCTCCTTGCAGGGCGTGGGAGTCGAAAACCCACTCCTGAAACTTACGCGTCCCCACCCCCACCCCCATCCATCAATGCCGGTGACTTGGCCCAGCGCACAAGCCATTTCTTGTTTGTGAGTCAGGGCCATCTGCCAACGAGTAAGTTCGCGATCCAGCATGTGTTCCGACCACAAGGATGGCTTCAGACAGAGCAGTTGACCTAGAATAAGGTCAAGATATTCTTGCAGGATATCTCGGAACTGCTTGTCACTGTCGTGGACTTGTAAATGTTTGGATGGGTTCGTGTATCTGATTTCTTTGTATATACGAGCCTAGGGCGTGTCAAGACCAGTGCATGCACGTTTCTATCTGTGTGATAAAGGCTCAAACAAGGGTTGGTATTCATGTTTGAATAAGAGAAAAACACTGGAAGCGTTACAGCATCTTGTGCATTTCATCTAGCGTATGGCGTGCCTTAATGTCCAGGCATTTCCTACACCCATGTTCATTCCTGATGTGTTGTCTATAAACCTGGGTACTTTGAATCATCTACAACCTCGCAAACTGGCCAGGACATGGATAATAAATAAAATAAAAGAAAAAAACTGGTTAGGTCGAGTCATGATTAATCCAGTGTTCATGAACCGGTCATAAGCGTGATTGGGTGTGCTGGCCCATACAAGTGGAGCATCATGCCTAATTTGAGTGCAAAAGTTCTGTGGAAGTGAACAAAGGGGCAAGGCTCAGATTGTCCATGCCCATGTGACATCGTGCTGTGCGTGGCCTGACCCGTGGAATGTGCTCGCGATTGTGTTCGCTTCCGCTCAATTGGGGGCGGTCTGGCCAAGGGATGGTGTGCTCGGCAGCATCATAGGGCTGAGAAATCCATGACATTCCACCATGGCAGATCCTTTCGTAAGTCACAATTTTTTTTAAAGATACACATGCGTAAAAAACCAAAGCTACAAGTACGACCGTCTGTATACAAACTAATGATGCTAACTGCGACTTCTGTAAAAATGGTATGGTGACCACATACTTACCCCATTCTACATATCGAAAAATTTGATTGTCCCTAGATCCCACGCCGCTGCATCAATAGTGATATGGTCTTCAATGAGAATGAACTGTGTGTCCCTGGTTAGACAGGGATGGACCCAACATAAATGTGCACGACGGTGCTAACATTTGACTGACCATGCGTCAGTAACTTGGGAACAAAAAACAGATCAAAGGCTCAAATCCATGAGGACAAGCTGATAGAAATGCAAAGCGCTTCCACTAGACTGTTCTAGCAAATGAGACACATCCTCCAAAAACTGGGATATCAAAAGAAAGAGGAATTCATAGAGTATAAAAAACTAAGGGGTGCATTTTACAAGAGAACTGTCACATTGAGCTGGGAAGAGAAGAAAAGCTTATTTACCAAGAAAGTTGGATAATAAACCATAACTATGGATTGCATTAGCGGTAGGGCAACATCTTATACACGTCTGTTTATGGCATCAATTCGTCTTCAAGGTAGTTATACTCGAATCTGAACTCGGTCTTGATCCTTTGACACCTGAGGCCCAATCAAATTACGCAAGGTCACAATGAAAGACAGATGTATCTTGTCCTAACTTACAGGAAACAAATGTCAATGCATTAATTAATTAACGATTTAAACATGCTATATACCAATGCATTAAAGCAGTCGACTTTTTTTTTTTCCTTCTATTTTTAAAAGCAAGGAATCTTCAGCAAGACCATGAAATAACATTTTTTCAGAATCTCAGCCATCAATAGAACAAAAAGATCAAGGAACTTTTGATGAAACACAAACTAAATCAACAACAAGAACTATCATAAAGATCAACCTTCGATGATGTATGAAATAATAAAAGAATTGATTTAAAAAGAGGAAAAAGATTTCAGAGGGACAAATGTTAATTTGAGTGGAGAAATTGTTGAACATACTACTCATAAAAAGTTTGTGCTTTGTAGAGGGATCAAGCCAAATTAGTAGTGAGAAGAGATACGCTGGGTACTACAGTCTAAGAGGAAGGAAGCATGGGAAATTTCTTGGAGGAGAACATTCTTTTAAATTGGAGGATTTCCTTCTGCAATATCTTTCTTGAGAGCCCCTGTGATGGAGCCAGTGGCAGTTTTTCTTCAGCTATGTAGTATAAGTATATAGTTTCGTTCTAATTGTTCTTGTATTATCCTATCAAAAACTCATCTGCACCTTCCTCAAACTAGAGTTTATGCTGCTGGAGTGTGTTTCTCAACCTGTCCTCCAATGAACCACCATTTGGAATAAGAAAAACTCATAATGGTTCAGGATACAAGTCAGGCAAGTATTCCCCTCATAATTCAGAGTTCTATGCATTGCATAAAATTCTGACGCGTCAAAATAGCAACTTTTAAGTGAGATAGAGATTTGACCCCAAAAATTTTAAAAAAAAAAAAAAATTGAGATAGAGCACAGATTATGAAGGGGAAGTTGATTGAACATACCATCCATGTTTTAGGTCATCATTTGAAACGTGGAAATCAAAATAGACATAAGTTCCTTGCTCGAATTCATCAGTTGCAATCTGCGGCTCCTCATGCCGCTGAAACCATGTATTGTATTTCTTGTGATATCTCCAAGATTGCTTTTTCAACTCTTTTGCAGCTAAATACTGTTGATAGGTGTTCTGCAGATAATCATTTGTATGATGTCATGCTCTGGGAGTGACTATATCATAGTAAAAGGAAACGATCCCTTAAAATTATATAGAGGAGAATCACCTGCTGATAGTAAAACGCAAAGAAGAGTGTATCAGGACCTAATCTTTCCCAAAAGAGAGGGTTATTGACAAGTGGTGCCTGTACTTGAGGAAAGCTAGGAGGTGTCATAGTAGGGTGTCTCTGAAAGAAGAAAACATTTGACATAAGATGAAACAAATGGCAAACCTGTCTAAGATGCTGCAGTGCTAGATGCTGTGCAAATGTAAATAAAATTAGCAGGGATCATACCGGAACGTAGCTCCTCAGCCGTTCAGAGTCCTTGGGTTGAGGAAGTCTGTGATATGCAGCCTCAAGCATTTGGAGATTGTAGAACTGATCCTGCATTCCTCCACTATTAGTACTAACGGCTGATCCACTGAGATAATCTCCTATAGCACCAAGATCAGAAACACTCTTCCGCCCAATGACACCGAGGCTTGCAGAAGGTTGAGCGGACAGCAGAGGTTGTCCAGGAGATAGGTCAGTATCCCTAGGCACTTGAGAAGGCTCAGTGAAAGAAGCAGCTGCTCCAGCCTGTATAATGGTAAACGGCAACAATGTAAAACCTCTTTTTTTATCATTTCATCATGGTCTTGTAGAAATCAATTGCTTTTGCTCCGTCTTGAATCCCAAACTAGTTAAATCATACCAGAACAAGATCATGCAATCAACCTCACAAGGCTCGCTGCAGTTCAATCATCTAAATTTCTCTCTTCGGTCATCAATTATCTCAGTTCGATCTTTTTTCAATCGCCCTTGTAGAGCTCCATTTAGATTTATACATTTTCAAATTAGATCAATCATCAAACTAAGTGAGGATGGGCGCATCAAAAACATGTAAACTAGCAAATTGTGTTAAAAGGAACCCCACTCAACCCCTGCCATATATAAACTAATGAATCACATCCAGATTCATGATGTAAATTCGAATCCAATCCACATAAGAGCAGACCTAGCAGTGGTACACCAGATCCTTAAATTAGTTATGCACTTGAACTGTTTTTTCTCTGATATTATATGAACCCTAACCTGGACCCATGCCACGTGGGAGCTTCGTGAATAGGCCTGCCCTTTCTAGCAACCACTTATATAAACCACCAACATTCCCATCAAACAGTTTATATTTTCTTTTTTAGGAGATTTTTTTTTTTTCACCAAAAAAATCCGTGTGATCTTGTCTTGTAATTCCTAAGAAGACAATTATGGCACCGGATGACTCTCTCACTGGCAGCCCACAAGCCATTACTTCTAGGATTTGGTGAATATAAGTAAAACTATCCTCAAAAAAGAATAATGATAAACTGGAAAGAGCTTAACACTAAGTGAAGCCACTGTCACCCATATAAACCCTGACCAGGTAATCTGATATAGCACTATACAGTTGCATGGTACATAGGAAACGGTTCACTCATATTGAAACGAAGACAATATTCTAAACTACCTGGGTTATCTTGCAAATCTAATGATTACCCATCGTACACAGTAAACACATATAATGATACCCCTAACCTAACAAGTTAAGTTTCCATCCCAAGGTGAAATCTATATAATAAAAATGGTGATAAAGATGGCTTTAAAAATGACCACTGGCATTTATCCATTAAATTAAAATCAGAGCAAATTAGTCGTATGTGTAAGAAATTAATTGATTAATTGCACCTTACAGTATATAAACAGAACAAAAGAAATAGTGAAAGACCATTAAAAGTTTAACTAATAGAATAATAATTGCACGTACAGAAGCATCTAATGGGCGTGGAGATTTCAAATCATCATCATTCGTGCTCTTGCCAATTCCAGTAACAGAAGCAGGCTCAGCAGTTGAGTCATCGGGCATATTCTGCTGTTGCTGCTGCTCCTCCAGTTTAGCAAGGCCAGTTCCTGCAGATAAACAGTTCAGTCCAACATGCAGTCACAATAGAGTAAAGGCTATGAATGACTGTAAAATCCATACGGAGAAATCTACACCATCCACTGTTGCATCTACAATAATTCCCTCCCCCCCCCCCAAAAAAAAAAAAAAAAAAAAAAAAGAAAAAAAGAAAACCAATCCACCAATTAAAATGCTAAAAGATAAAACTCAATCCTTGTTCTAAAATATGCTCTTTATAAGAACATCACAAATTTAGGAACATCAAAAGAACCACATTCTAGCCATGCAGTAACTAACAGAAGCACAAAAGAGATATCATAAGGAAATCAGTGCCAACAGAATGAAAGGATTAACTTCCTTCCTCCTGTGGTAAAGAAAATAGTTGTTCAGTGATATTCACAAAACACCCCTAGCAGAAATAAAATAATGCAAAGCCAAACCTCCCTGAGATGCCTCCTCCCAATTTCAACGAACACATCACAACCATAAAATCAACAATGCGGGATGTAACTCCTAAATCAAAAACGATCTGTTGGATTAGTGGATGTCAGACCTTGGGGACTAGACTGTTGGATGGGACTTGGTTGTTGAATAGTGGCAGCCACTGCACCATTTACACCTGGTGTCTGTAATCCTAATCCAAGACCACCTTGAGGAGCAACTGATGCGGTTGGAGCATTGAACTACAAAAATGAAGTGTCTCAGTTAAATAACTAACTACATGAGACAAGACAAAAATATCATAAAAAAATCGAAGCTGAAATCTGATGCTATATAAACCACGTGACAGTTCACTAGGAATTGAATCACATGAGGAAGCAAATAACTTCATAGAAATGGTTCCAGCTACAAAGCACGAAAACCATCACCCTCACATATAAAAGCATTCTTAAATCTCAAATCAGGTTAGTCTGACTGTGTAAGAAAGGTCTCAAATTCATTGCACATGACTAGATGCACATTCTTCGATAATCCAGCAAATGCAAAAACTTTGGGTCCATTGGTGTTCACATTACATCAGGAATCTTTTCAAGCTTAAAGGCATGACGCACTAAAGCAAACTTTCACCAGATCTCAACGGAAACAATCAGCTTGAAGTTAGTCCCAGGGAAGTATGAGATACTCATCAAAATTCTAAGAATTTTTTTTTTTTAACTGACTCAACCAAAATTAAGGAAAGGATCAAGCTACCAGGCCTACTGTTTGAGTTCAACTCTTTATATCTAAATTGGGCTCTTCTAAAGGGTACCTTCATAAATGAAAGGTGAGGAGGAACACTTTATCTTCGCCCCCAGCACAGAGATTTTATCATAGAAAGTGACAATGCGACAATATAAACGTATGAGCATAGTATAAAGGAAAGAAGGGGCATAGCAGAGAAAACATAGAAGAATGCAGTAGATAGAAGCTATTGGGGAAGGAGATTTAGACAGCACATGCCGTGATAACATTACAGCAGGCAAGGATAAGACAATCGAACAGCACATCTTAGGAAGTCATAAAACTAAATCTTTTGGGCCAAAATGATGTTATGTATCGCCAAAAATGCCGATCTATCTATATCTGTGCACTGAACTGAGAGCCATGTCATTGACAGAACAGTGATAAAGAGATATGACCTACCAATGAGATCCACTTGCCAAAATTTCAGTTACCATTTGACATCTTAATTTTTGGTGCGCCATGTCAAATTCCTTAAATTGGAAGTAACATCTGACATCCTAAATTTTTGTGTTGACCACAGACATGCCACCTAAACAGCAGTCATGGTTCATCCGGTGTATGACACGTTATCAACTTATTTTCTTTTCATCCAAATTTGCAAGAAATCCTAATGCCATCTCGAGGAGTTCAGCAAAATATATAAGATAGAATTGGATGTAACTGGCCCCCCTCCCTTCCACTCCCCCACCATATGCTCTGGCATTGCTTCTTCAAGAGTAGCATATCCACCTATTGCAATATATCAGCATACTCAACATAACCAACCCCACCCCTCCCCCTCCTCCACCCCCCCCAAAAAAAAAAAAAAAAAAAAAAAAAAAGAAAACCACGACCACTACACAAACATAGAGAACCTGTGGCAAGAGTGGGTTTTGCTGCTGTGGAGAGAACTGCTTATGGTTTCCTCCTGCCAGCGGAGGCATGCCCAGAATGTTGCTGTGTCCCTGCTGTTGTACTTGTTGGAGCCGTTGCAAAAATTTCTCCCTCTGGTCAGGTGCTATTTCAGTTCTTCCTCGCAACTGCACCTAGGAGATGACACGCATAAAGTATATCCAATAAGGGAGCATGATACTGCTCTAAACAACACAATAGTAAAGCATAATATGCAGAACAAAGCAAACATTATGATTCTGGAAATACTTCAAGTATGACCTGGATGTAGAAACACTTAAAAAAGATACTGACAAAAGAAAAAGCTAAGCTTATTACAGGGGGAAATAACTTGAAAATCCAAAAGAACATGGCTGCCTTTAAATAGAAAAAAACAAAATAAACTCCTGGAAAGCACAGGATAGAAAGCAAATAGCACTCATACAAATTTGTAAAATTACCCATCTCTAAAACGACATCAACTTTAAGGTTCCTGAAGGACCAACAACTAAGTGGCCTTTACAGAAATATAGTGGCTATCGCATAACACTGGGATCACTTCACGTTAAATTGGAGGCTCAATGTGGACCCCATCAAAACAAAAAAGACTGTGTTCAAACAGTAGTGATGTACCGCTTCATTCTGAGGAAAGGAACTTCCAGGCCTCCACGGCATATTGGACACTACAGGAGGCGAAAATACTCGGCTGGCTATTGCTGTGTTGTCAACACCACTGGCAGGATCAACCAAGGCGCTTCCGTCGTTAGCCTTCATGCTTTGTGGCAAAACCTGTCTGTTACCAAATGGGGATACTGGAGGCTGCACCAAGCCACTGCTACCGAGTCTATCATCAGCTCCTAAAATATTCCTCTTTGCCATGTCAGAAGCAGAAGGAACTGCACCAAGGGCTGCATTGCTAGATACAGAATTACTTGATAGGGGAAGATTGGATAATGTTTGGCTGGATAGAGGACCCTTTCCTATTCCTCTAACAAGTCCAGCATCAGCTAAAGCCGGAGATGATCTACGGGCAGGATGGCTCCCATTTTCCTCTTCTTTAATTGGACTAGCAAGGCCTGCAGTTGAACTAGAAGCACCTGCAATTTCGGAAGTACCTCGAACAGAAGGTACACCTGCCGTTGTAGTTGATGCTCCCGCCACGCTATTAGAAGGAATATTGGATGCAACAGGTATAGCCTGACCAGCAGGTGCTGCTGATGGAGAGACTACTACATTAATTTTGGCAGGTGGCATTTTTGTGGGAACATCAGAACTGCCATCATGAGAGCTCAACTCCTCAACTTGTTCCTGGGCTGGTGTAACTTGTTGGTGACTGGCCGTGGTAGTGGTCTGGTAAGGAAATTCTCTTTATAAATATTTACCGAATGTTTCTATGACTAATCTTGCAATGAAGTATATGTAACGACATAAAACAACCTACCCCTACTGATGGTTGAGATGCTGTTGCAGTCAGAGAAGTCTTTAAGCCTAGAGGTGTTGCCTGCCAATGGATATAAAAATACTCGTGTAGTAAGGGCAGTGGCCAGAAACTCAAGGAGGGATTTAAGTATCAGGCAAAAGAGAGAAGAAAATTCAGCTTAACCCTTTTTCAAATGTCTCAACAGAAACCAAATGGTATCAATGTTATGTCACAACTAAACCATAAGCTAACAAACCAAAACATATTGTAGGCGAGTGGACACCAAGAAAATGGGGTACTTCAGAGCAATCATCACAAAAAGGGTGTCAATGCTTCCTCAGAAACTGGAGCTTTCAAGATAAGCTTGATCAATTCCACAAATTGGAAAAGAAGACTTAAGAAATGAAGCTCGAGGTACAAGTTCTAAAGCACTCCACCATCTCCATTTCCCAAATAAGGCAGTTGAAACTGTTGATCAATAAGTAAAAAGAGTTCACTTTTCTTCTGAAGTTGTCAGAATGAAAAAACTGTATTGTCTACACGACATAGGACAAAGCTACCTTCGGAAATACCAAAAGAAAGGCAGATTTCATGCCACCTATCTGTACTTTTATGCCAATTTCCACAGGCAACCCACGAGAATGGGGAAAAAAGATCACTCATAATGGAGATTGTTCTCTGCATGCAATGAATTAAAAAAGCAAGGCATGTTTCACTTCAAAAGATTTACCTTGATGAGACCAGGAGGACCAATGGTTACCAATTCTTCAAGAGATTCAACCTTATCTAATGGTAATGTGCTATAGAGTTCCTCAACATCACTGAAATCATCAAAATCGTCCTGCAGATATCATAGTTTGAACTAAGATCAGCATACAAATAAAATGATCTAGAGAGAAATGCGGTAAAAAAACAACCCACATGCAAGAGGATAAAAAAGGAATAGCAATTTCGATTTTTATAGACACCAACCTGATTACGTTCAACATAATCATCCAAGAACTCCTTAACATCATTGACCTGGTCAGGACTCAATTCATCATTATCCAAAAGTCTCAAAATCAGTTCCAACTTTAATATATGAGCCTTGTGCCGAGTAATAGATGTCTCTAAATGTGTCTGCAAAAGTAAACCAACATCATTAGAAAGACCATTGGATGAGAAAACTTCCATGTCAATTGAAGCGCCTTTTCACACTAGGTACCAATCTGGCAGGCTTTGTTTTTCCTTTCTTAACAGATAGCCCCTCAACCTCAGCTTCAAAGATATCAATCTGGGTTTCCAATTCCCCAACCTACACATTCCACACAGTCATATCAGTCAAACAAATGTTTTTGACAATAGGCACTCTGTGAAAGATAAAACAGATGAGCAAAAGATCCATTTCCATACCACTGTGTTCAACCAGTCCCTAGTTTCTGATTTAGCCTTTTCTCTTGGATCCTGAATGAGACAACGCATTATGGCTTTATACATAAACCATAAACAGGAAAGGTAGTCACAAAAATATGCCACTACTTGACTGATAGAGCTGATTTCATGAAAGGCTGCATGGGAAATATGTATGATGTCACCAAAAGGTGCAAACATAAGACATACATCAAACAAGGCACTGAACAGCAGCTTACCTTAACCATGCAGAATTGGGAAAAGCCAAATCTTAGAATGACAGCATGGGAAACTGAAAGCAATGATAAGTACACACAAACTGAAACAAGAAAAGGTGCTCTCAGATAAATCACTCCAGTGACCACAGTGTTCAACTTGAATTCATCTAAATCCTACTTTCCGCCTACTGACATAACCAGTCAAGAGAACAAGGCCAGCGAGGTTGCATGTCTTACAGTTTTTGGTTGTTGACCCAGCCCTTCCTTAGAGAATGCTTTTGTTTTAGTCTCCTTTTCGCAGATCTTAAATCTCTCCATTTCACGCTCAATAAGCTTGCGTGCATCCACCAGAGCCTGCTCATAAGAGGCACTAACCTATGTCAACATATAAGCAAAAGAAGACATATTAATTGCCATCTCGAGGTCCAGAAACAAACAATCAAAAGATGATACAAACACGAAGCAAATATCAAGAAACAATGCAAGATGAACTCAATATCATACGCAGAAAACGAGAGAGAGAGTGAGAGAGAGCCCTAATGACATGAGTGACTAACAATGCTCAAAGTGCTCTACCAGAAAACAGAGTTCAGGGAGAATCAAATACACAAAGCATTGCAAACTGCAAGAATATACACATCATTACCCACAACATAGCGACGAAAACACATTTATACATGCCACACAGAGAGAAAAACGTGCATTTACACACATAAACCAGGAATTCCTTTGTCAAGATGAGTTATCATGAGTAAAAGACAAAAGGAAAAGGAAAAGAGAAAGAGAAAACAAGGGTTATTTTGTCTCCACAATCCATTTCAATGAAACAACAGAGAAGCTACCTTTTACACTACATTATTTTCACATGCTTGATCCACAAATGGACATAGAGTTGATTACAAATATTATACATATATAGGCCAATTTAGCAGTCCTACATATCTACTGCTGGACCAGCTATTATCCCTTTTCTCTTACCAATGCCTTAGCATCCCCTGAAATGTCCCTTACAGAAGAGGAAATAACGTCAGTTGTTGCACACACTGCGGACTGATATGGCTCATGCTAATCAATGTCAGTGTGCCAGCAAAGCAACTAAACCCCGCCACTTCTAATTTGGAACACAAGCTGCAATAGACTTTCAGATGGTATGGTCTTATTGGTCGTCACAACGCATTATTCGATGACTGGGTGTGTGACAACATTGAATTTCTTTCTCTTCCTTTTGCCACCAATAAAAGGGAAAATACAACTTGAGTAGAATGGTAAAGGACATTTTCTCCAAATATAGATGCTAATGACTTCTTCTTAACAGCAGATAAATGGAAGAGCTAAAAGGGAAAACACAAAGCAACAATTCAGTCATGATATCTTATAATGTGTGAGCGTGCACCACCTAAATAACAGAAATAAAAGGACTTATTAAAGTACCTAGTAGTTTGGCAGTCATCATCCAGGAAATGTTAGCTTAGAATCAATAGACACGTTTTTTTATGTTTAGACTGTCACAGTGTTAAAGCAACAATATAACCCTATTTTCCAAAAGTAGCGCGTACTAAAAGAGCATAAATCATGCCAATTTTTTGGTCTCTCAGGTAACATATTTTTGCATATGGTTGGAAAAATCAAGTAAAACATCAATTTGTGAGAGCTTAATTTGTGGTTCAATACAATCATCAACTCATTAAGTGGAAAGAGTTCATCCTGCCACCATGGCGTGGCTGACTCTAAAACTAGGTATTATTTGCCCATTCTGCTATGGCTTACCCAAAAAAAGAGGGAAAACCCACCTGTCATTATCCATGGATAAGTGAAACTTCAAAATAGGTTCCTATCAAAGGTTGGTAATGAAATCATAGTCTCAATTTCACAGACAGTGGACTGGCAAAATCTAAATTATCAGTGCCATGAAATACAATTGATTTCACATGCACTGAGCATAGATTCTGCCCACACAATACAGAACTTATCCTCCCGTCAATGCAGCAAGACTAACCATCAATGTTAAAGAATGAAATTCAAACTTCAATGTCATCGATGCTAATTGATGATATGACACCATGCTTGTCACACCATTGTGATCAGACCACCAACTTTTTCATTGCCAAAATATCTCAAGTAAAAAGTACGTCTTCCAACACAAAGGGAGTCAAAGCATGTTAACTCATGTCACTTTAACTTTTGAGTTCACTTATGGGTAGTGGCACTAACTTCATTCCAACTAATAATTCTTTTCTGAAAGTTTCAACAAAACCAAAACAAACCATAGACATGTAACCCAAACCAGACAAAACTTGCACACAACTTTAACTACATTTAATGATTTGGAAGTGTTGAACCTCATCAGATTAAGCAATTGGACCAATTTAATTACTTAGAAACAAAGGTTCTTTTCAGCTCCAACTTGAGCAAACCTTTAACTTCTCATTTTGATATCTACTGATTGTTCAAGCTAAAACAAGCACAAACCAATTATGATGCAGCCTGGGACATCGGTTCTCCAAACAGATGGACTGAAAAAAAAAAACTGATAACCCAATTTTTACTCAGCCCAGAATCAGAAATAAACTGATAAATCTAAATCATCAGTTGGTGCATTGTGGCTTAGAAATAGATTATCGACCATTTCTTTTTCTTTTTCTTTTCCTTTTCCTTTTTTTAAGAATAATTTTAGTCAAGTGTGTTTGTGTTGTCTTATGAAGTGTTTCTATCCATTGAACCTTCTGATGCTCATGCCCAGGGGGACTATCTCATTAAGCGGGTCATGTAATTTAATCGTATTCGCAATTGCCAACCCTACATTCACATCGCCAGCATCCTAACAACACTGAACTGCAGACGATTAAACGAAGAAATAACCAGAAAAGCGTCCCTTCCATGGAACGCCCAGAGCAGTCGAAGAACTGATTATACAGAGAACATAACGGCAGACGAAACGAAACGATCGGCGTACGAAAAAAACTCCCGCGACTCCGAACCACAAAACTACGCCGAGAGAGTGAAACGCAGAGACCACCTTCTTGTCCTTGATTTCGCTGGACTGTATCCACGTCTTGATCTGGTCCCTGTACCTCTGCAGCTTCTTGATCTCCTTCTTCAGTTCCGCCTCGAACTTCTCCTTCTGGTTCGCATTGTCCGTGTCGTAAACCTGAAAGCGACGGAGAAGAAGAAGAGACAGGGCGATCGATCAGCAAAGCTCGGAGAAGCTCGGCGCGCGGGA
The DNA here is from genome assembly GCA_014182575.1 of Eucalyptus decipiens. Lineage (NCBI taxonomy): Eukaryota > Viridiplantae > Streptophyta > Magnoliopsida > Myrtales > Myrtaceae > Eucalyptus > Eucalyptus decipiens. Next base: position 36,518,076 of record CM024609.1, on the reverse strand, counting down.
AGGGGGGAGAAATCGACCTCACCTTGTTCCAGATGCTGTCGAAGACGTCGACGCCCTCCTGGACCTTCTTCAGCACTCTGTCGATCTCTCCCTGAAGCTTCCGGCTGGCTCCCATGGTGAGCTGTGAGCTTAGGTCGTCTTCCGGCGGCGCGGCGGCGTCCGATCGACGGCGACGGCGAGGTTCGTCGTGCGAGGCGCGGGGAATCGCTCGGGTGAGGGCGATGGGTTTCAGTGGATTTTGGGTCTGTGCTTAGATCGTCTTCTGTTTGCTCGGAAACTGCGATGAAGAGAGAGAGGGAGAGAGGGAGAAAGAGAAAGAGAGACGGGTTCTGGCGTTCGGGCTCCAACCCACCGGGTCAACGGGCTGGGCTTCGAGGTGGCTCCCGCCTTCCTTGGGGCGAGTTGTAAAATGCCAGAACTTGTTGGCCTTCCCAGTTCCCAGTAATATAACAGAAACTATTATTTTTTGGAAAGATGACACAATTGATCCCTAAACTTCGGTCCAATATGCAATGTATACCCTGAACTTTTAGGTCCCGTTTGGTTCAGGATTTGGAATGGGCTTTGGAACTCTAAAGTCCATTGGCTAAATGTAAACCCGTTTGGTTCGTATTTTTTCTCAACTTTGGAAAAATACAATTGCATCTCCAAGGATTATAAAAACCTTTAGTCCAAAGCATGTCCCGAGGTACTTTGGGAACTTGCATTTTCGGAATGCAAGTCGGTTACTGTTTATTTTCTCCAAAACCACCACACGGAAAAGCCGATCGGAGGCCGACGACCACGGGTCAGAGGGTCGCACGTGCCGACGACCACTGCTTGAGGGTTGCTGGGGTCGAGCTACCCCAGGCAACAGCCGAACCACCTAGGCGGTGCTCGCCAAGGTTCAGCCATCACCTAAGGTCACACGATGGTCACCTAGGTCAGGTGACCACCACCTAAGGTCGCGCGAACCTAGGTGACTGACGCCTGGGGTCGTGCGACTTCATGCGACGACATTCGAGGGCCAAATATGACTGTCCGACTGCCAGATCCGGCAATCCGGCAGCCAAATTTGGCTAGTCGATGGCCAAACTTCAAAAAAAAAAAAAATATATATATATATATATGTTTTTTTTTGTTTTTTTTAATTTAATAAAAGTCTAAATTTTACCAAACAAGATTTTTAGCCAAAGTTGTTTCTCAATACACTTCAAAATTACAATTTACTAAACGCTATTTGCATTTCAGAAAACTCTCTTCACTCAAAGATATTTGCATTTTTGCAAAGACATTCCCCAAAAGCCAAACCAAGCGGACCCTTAATTTATTTGACATAATCCATTAATTTTTGAATTATTCAATGTGGTCTTTGGATTTTTCATACGTGTTTACTCTAGCCCCGAATGATATGAAGATATTTAATGTTATTTTTAAACTTTAATTAATTAAATGATAACATTAAATATTTTCATTTAAATAGATAACTATATTGAACATACTCCAAAAGCTCTTGAACACGAATGAAAAATCCAATAATCATATTGAATAATTTAAAAAATCCAACGACCACTTTAAACAAATTGAAAGTTCATGGATTACACCGCACATTAAGTTAAAGTTTGGGGACTACATTAAACAATTTTAAAGATCTATGGACCATATTGCGTACTGGGCTAAAGTTATTAGATCATTTATATCATTATCTCTTATTTTCAAGACCTATCAAAGAATTTTCATTCCTCTTATCTCAAAAGAAAAATTGCAGTGACTTGATATTGATAAAATAATACCAAAAAAATGTGAATCTGTTAATAATTTTATATAAAATCACGAGCCCTTATGATCATGCAAAGATTCCATTATGCATGACAACTGATAATCGAATTTAAGTAGTGTATCAAAGAACGAGAATTCACCCTACATAAAAAAAAAGAAGGAATAAAACTACTTACATAGTGGATAAAATTGACTTGAGATTTGGCGTAAGAGTTGAGTTTATGCACAAAATCATCTTGTGCTTCAAATTTTCGCATGGAAATTAATTTATTGATTAATTAAGAGCTTATTTGGTAACATATTAAATAATAATCAATTCTATTGTTTTGTTCCTAAAAAAAAGAACGGAATTCCATTTAATAACTTTTTATTCCTAAAAACAAATTTATTTTCAGGAATAGATTTTGAATAGAATCAATAAATAAAAAAAATAAATAATGTTTTTATTATCGGAAACAGCTCTAAAATCAAGAGGAATCGTTTTTCTTTAAATTTTTCCTTGCTTCCTTTCCTTTTCTCTTTCTTCCTTTATGAGAAAATGAAAGGAAGAAAAGGAAAAGAAAATTCGAAAAATATAATAAAAAATTTTAAGGTTATATCAAACACATTTTTATCATGGAAATAAAAAATTTGAAAAGTTACTAAAAGCATGAATGATAACCATTCTAGTTAGAAATTGATTTATGGAAGAGAAATATATTTTTTTTGCTATTTTTAGATAAGTTTATAAGTAAAAATATGCATTTGATAATGACACAAAATTTATATTTTCGAAATAAAATTTGTTTGATAACGATACTAAATTTCTCCATTTTTGACGATTAGTGGACGGCAACGGGTGACTGATGGCTGGCAACAAACAACCGGCGGATGACAACTAGTGGCTGGCGACTAGTGGCAGTGGCCAATGGCTGGGAGTGGCAGCAACAAATGGTGAACGGCGGGCGGTGACCACGATGGCGACGAGTGATCGGTGACCAGTGATGACCAGTGGCAATGGTCGAGAGTGGTGACAATGGACGGTGAATGGCAATTGGTGACAACGGATGAGCAACTAATTAATAGAGAGGACAAAGATCGAGAAAAAAATTATTTCTCATTTTTGTTCAATAAATAAAAAGTAAAAAAAAAAATTACTTTTGATTTATGTTTCAAACCTATTTTTGGAATAGAATTATGTTTCAAAAATAGAAAAATTAAATAATTTTGCAAAACATAATTTTATTTCGTAAATAAGTTTGGAATAAAAAAATAGTTCTTGAACAAAATTATAATGATTATCATGCGTGTCCTAAATACCTTTAAATATTCAGGACTTTTTGGGGAACAGAATAAAAAATTATTTATAAATAGAAATTATTTTTGAAAATAGAATAATTACCAAATACATCTTAAATTGAAAGAAAAAATTCTTATATTTCTCAATTCCCTTCTCATTGAATTGAGAAGTAATCTATCAAACGGGAAGCAAAAAACAGATAGATAAATAGATAAAAAAAAAAAAGGTGCGGTGTCAATTCCATGCATCTCAACTGTCGAAAGGAGTCTAATGGAAAAATTTACATGATCCAAGTGAAATATATTCCGCAAGCCACGAGAATCTACAAATAAAGAAACTTGGACAGGAAATTTGGTGGGTCTCGTCTTTTTTTGGTCGGTCTATGGTGGGTCTTGTCAAAAGCAGTCATTTGTATTGTAGAATAGGGTTTTAAGCATTGCCGAGTCGTATGGCATTTTGAAACTGAGTATGTTAATTTCGTGAGAAAAATAAATAATTTATAAAAATATATTATTCAAAATATTTATTTTTTAGAAAACAAACGGAGTGACATATTATCACTTTTCACTTTCATAACTTGACATTATGATTTTTAGTAACTTGGGATGCATTCTTTTGCAAATAAAAAATGATTTGAAAAATACTTTCATTAAAATAATTATTGAGATAATTAATCAATAAAAATATTTTGATTATAAGTAAAATTTTTATTCAAAATCATTTTTCCCTTATATATATATCATATTCCAAAGAGTGTACACTTCGATGTTGAATGTCCGAGAAATTTTGGACGAGATAAGTTTTGTGTTTTTTTCATTTTTTGTCCTTAATTATTTTTCGAGTGACACCATATTTTTTACGCACCACATGACTATCTTCCCGCTCATCAAAACCTCATTAAAAACATTAAGTGAAAAGAAAATGGGGAAAAAAAAAATCTCTAAAAGCATCTGGTTCAATTCGCTTTTATTCTCACTTTCCCGCTACAGACTGGGCTACGGAAGTCGACGGACGTCCCCCGGCGCCGAACTCCGGCGGTTGCTCCGGCGGAACTCGGCGACGCGAGCTCTCTTCGTCTTCTCCTCCGTAAGCTCGCCGCGAGCGCCGCCTTTTAGCTCCAGCCGAAACCGTTCGGGTCTTCATCGCGAACGTTCAGGTCCAGCTTCGATCGGAGGCGAGAGCTTCCGTAATCGAGCGACAATCCCTCGCGTCCCGCCTCGATCGAGCCCGTCTCGCCGTCGCTGGTTCGTCTGGGGCTCGCGAGCTCGATTTTCTCGTCGACTCGCCCGTTCGTTCCCTCGGAGGAGCTCCGGTAACCGCAGGTCGTGGATAAATCACAAATCGCCCTCTTCACTCTCTCTTCCGCGTCTTCGGGAACGGTCTGACCCCTCCTGCGATCGTCTGCGATGTCCGACGGGAGCAGGAACGGGTTAGGATGATGATCCCTCGATCGCGATCCGTCGACGTCCGCCTCCCGGTCCTTCTGCGGTCTTTCGCACGTCAGGCAACTGTCGAGCGAACCATCGGTGTTCTGGTTCATTTGCATTTGGTGAAGCTGGACGTCGACCATATCCGGGAATGTGGAGCTTAGGCTATCGGCGGACACTTTAGAGACCAGCTCGGAGAGTTGATATTTGGCCACTTCGAGTCCGACGGAGCCTGAGTCGTGTCTTCCGAGAGTCTCTTGAGCTTTCTCCAGCACAGCCTGTAGATATTTTCCCTGTGCTTCTATATGCAGCTGCATGTGTCTCTGAGCCTGCTTAAGTTTGGCGCACAGATTCTCAGTCTTTTGCGATGTGCTTCAGATTCTTTAATTTTTGAACGATACAGAAGTAACGAGCTAGAAATATCAAGTACTCAACATCTAATCGAAAGCATATGGTTAGTTGAAAAGGTTGGGGGTGGTGGATATTATGTTCAGAATAAGCTGTCTCTGGTTTCAATTGTTAAGAAAAATCTCAATAAGCGGTCTTCATTTTCATGCTTTCGACATCGAACTTCATATTGTTAATATATCTGAATGGAGCAGTTTTGTAAATGAATATGATTGTAAATTCCCTTTTCACAGATAAGTATCGACAGATGAAATCTATTTATAAATCATTTTGTTTTAGCTGAACAAATGTGTTTCTCTTTTCTAGGGAATGGTAGGTATGTCATGGATTAGTCATTTTTGGAATGTTTCCGATTAGCATGCATGTTGGTCTGTCTTTGACACTTAAGCACATGAGAGTTCCTTATGTAGTTCCTTATGTAGCATCATTTGAATGTTTTTCCTGACATATTCACATGCACAGCGTCTCTGTTGAGTCGTTCTTGATATTGTTGGGAAATGGTCCATTCATTTTGTCTCTACATGAATTTTGAACAAATACTATACCTCCATTTGCTCATGCAGCCTTCTCTGCACTTCAATTTGGACCTGAAATGCTTCGCTTATATGCAAGTTTCTGCATTCAAGAAGTTCACTTTCAGAGTATGAATTGCTTAGGAAATACTGCACATGCCAACTTATGTAGACAAGTGAAAATAGAAATTCTTTTATGTTCTTACTTGTTAACTTGTATTCCAATACTTGAATTGTTCAGATGAGGTCCATTCGCTTCTGACACTTTTACTTCTGCCACTGGTTACACAACAATAAGAAAATTGGTTTGTTAATTTGTTTATTGCTCAGTGCTCACTGAATTAGGGAATAAAAAAGAAACAATTGAAGAGAACAGATTTTGTTTTACCAGCTCTGTTTGTCCCGTTAGTTGCTTGTCCATGCAGATTCTTGCTAAGCCTGTATTTCTGCCACAAAAGTATGATGCTTGGATTTATTATACAGGTTTATGCTCACGGCTGTCAAATCAGAGACAAAATAGCAATTTGTACTGCCTGTTGCCACAACCTGATTTGTTTCTCTCCAAATCTCGTGTTGAATATTATAAGCTCTGTGGGACTATGTGAAAAGTTTACCTGTAGATGACTCTTTAAATGGTACAAGGTAAGTCCTGGAATCCCCATAGCTTTCAAAATTGATTTTGGAGTAGCCTCTGTAAATAACACGACGAAATAAGCATACTTTGGCAATGTACTTATGAAAAACTTTAAAGTGATCTCATCTTCCATACTCACTATCTGCTCCTCCAAGCTGATTGACTGCTTCTACAAACCTTTTATGGAGGTCTGTGGTCCATTTTAGCCTAGGCTTAGCATCGGTTGAGAGTATGAGTCCTGAATCTCCAGGGCCATTTGCAGCTTGCAGAAGCAGATGCCTTTCTGAAAGGATGGACATCCTTGAAGAAGGATGGAAGTTCTTTCCTCCATAGAGACTATGATTGTGCATTATCTACAACAAAGAGAATGTAACTAGTATGAAGCTTAATCATAAGCGCTGTCCGAAACCAAACCTGGCTTGAGGTCAGTTATATATGATTACCTTTCTCTGTCGAAATATGCCGGTCTTGATATCTGGAAGTCAGTGCAGTTACGTTGTTGCTGAAGAGCTCTAGGTCTGGTTCACTGCATTAAGAAGACTTTCTTTCTAGTGCTCTTTCTTATGTTGTCCTGTAGGTCTCTCTTGAATGAAAGGCATGCTTGTGCATGGATTTATAGGGCTTTCTGATTTCCCCTTTCGAGAGTTTGTGAGGGTATCGTGGTCATTAAGGCATAGAATATTTGTCACAGAAAAAGCAGTGGACCCAATCCAACTTCTACAGGGACTTGGAAAAAAAAAAGAATTGTTTGTTCTGGTTTGCTAACAAGCTCTAAAGTCCATCTTCAATTTCCTATCTCAGATAATCTTACTCGTTTGGCAAGAGGCATAAACTAATATACATATGCAAATATGTTCATTGTGCTTCCGTGCATTGATGCGTTTCTTTCTTATTCGTCTGCTTGGCAAAGGTTGGAATCATATTCCCACGGAGGCATTCTCTGACTCGGATTGAAAGAGTCCACTGGTTTTGTTGTCTTGACAACTTCATAGTCATAAAAAGTTTTTGTTCTAAGGGTGGATTTTCAGGATTCCAAGCCTCTGCCTGAACTTAAGAGTAGTGGCAATTTTGTTTTTCCAAGACATTGCCCTAACTAATCGTAAAATGAAGGAAAATGAATTGCTTCATTTCTGCCTGGCAATCCATATTAAGGGCTGTAGATGTAGACACCAAAGAATGTCTTTATTAGCTACATTTGGAGTATGTAGGAGAAGATTCTATTGACTGGTCATCAGAGGCCTTTGTATAAGATACGCTACAAAAGGCAAAGGGGGCTCCTCCCCCTTGGAGTTTTAGAAGGCAAGGAATAAATTCCACTTTCTCTCCATCAGAAGTTTAGTACTGATTCAGCTGTCAGGGAATAAACAAAAAGTCGTTCCAGATTTCTTTTAGTTCTTTAGTTGGCATAAGACAGCTGGTCTAGCCCCAGGGAATCTATGCATCCTAAGCTCCAGGAACCCAGTGAGAAAACAAAAGGGGGACTGTACTTGCTTGCACACTTTTATTAGTAAATGATAGGACAATAGTGCCTTGAGTGGACCACCTACCTTGTCCTTGACTCATCCTGCTTCAAATTTCTAATCGCTTGCCCCATTTTGCAGTTTCCTTCTTTCAAATTGTTTTCTTATTTTCTATATGCAAGATGCTTCTTGGAAGATTCACAAAACTAAAAAGAGTTTGTTGCTGGATGCAGTTAAAGACAACTTTTGTGTGCAACTACTTGCACTGATATGTTCGCAAGTTAAAGGGAGAGAAATAATGCCAGAATTGGAATCTGCGGTTAAGTACATTATACATACTAATGCTAATTATTGTACTCTCCATCCAGGTAGTTTCTGTGGGCACCGACAGTTTGACACCCATCTATGACTGAACAGTATGTACATTAAGCCTTCAGGTCAAAGCAGTTTAAATTTGTAAATGGTAGTGCTGTTGCATTGTGTCAATTTCAGAGGTATACTGGCTTGTTATAGTGTGCATTGTCATGACAACTGTGGTTTTATGGTGATGAGTATTATAGTGCAACTATACCCTTATGATATAAAGTTTTGAGTCTGCAAATGAGCGCGATGGATGCTATAGCCGAAGGACAGTTCATTGGTATCAGTGTAACTGTAGTCGTGTCTGAAAGATTAATTTGTTTAATGTGCAAATCCGGGGGAGCCATTGCATAGTTAGACTAATTAGTTGTACCTACCTTAGTACCTATAGGATAATTGGAAAGAATATCATCTATGCTTCTACATGATCAACATCTAATGTGGAATAAATATGTATACCCGTGTGATATAGAGTGAATAAAATTTGCAATAGAGATTGATGAATGCTATAGCAGAAATGTACTTCATCAAAACCAGTGCAAAGTAGTCAAGTCCACTATATATTAATTTGCTTAATGTGCATCAGTGTGAGAGTGGTGGTTGTCTGGCCACGTTATGCAACCATGCCTACCAATATAATATTTGGAAAGAATAATATCTATGATGCTGTAAAATCCACAGCTAATGCAGAATAAATTCGTACATGGGTCCAGAAAGACACAAGCCTATTCACTATCTAATTACCCAGCGGCAGTGATCTATAATTTATCTATTGGTGAAGACATGGTCGATAAACAGAACCATTTAGTGCATTTTGGTGATGTCAGAACAAACACTGCGAACTGCAGATCAGAGCAGAGCTCCAGAATTATGGATGTATTCCTTGTAATGATGAACTTACTTTAGTTCTGCAGCAGAGATCAATCAATTTGGTAGGGGGATATCTTATGCTATCTCGAAGACTCAATGAAGTGGAGGCCGTTACCAAACTGACTAAGTAAGAATGCCTAAATAGTTTGTTGGCATGTTGATGGAGTGAATTACTCAAACGTCATTCGGTCTTCACAAGAAAACAGAGCAAATGCTCATGCCCTCTAAAGTCAATTTCAGCACTCATTGATTTTTATTTGTTGTGATTTATTATTGGCACCATTCAAAGGACATTTAATAGCATGCTTCAAACTGGACTGTTTATTGCCAGGGGTTCATGATTATACTTCACCAAATTGTAGTCTATTACTTGTGGATGTTTTCTTTTTGCCTCTTTCCGCTCTAGTTTTGTCTTGCTGATAAAAAAGATCTGCTGATAACTTTTGCTTCTGCAGAGGGAGGAGGCTACAGTAGCTTCACACTGGAATTGTTCTAGTTTTGATGCTTGCATGAATATGCTGAACTAATTTTCAAGAAAATCATATGAAGTTGATATATGTGCACGACAGTGTTATTTTCTTTATTCTTTTGGCAAGAATGGCTAGTGCTATTACTTTCTTCTGCTCGCATATCTGATTGGTGAGAGGTACTTGGAAAAAGTGTTTGCTTTTACTTGATGTTATCGTAAAGGCCTCATTTTGGTCTCTCCCCCGTGGACGAAGGCATTTTCATCTTGCGGAGAGTAAAGGAGGGAGCATCCATCGAATAATTATCACCACCTGTAGAAGCTCTTTGAGCTTCTTATCCTGTAGGTTTCCTTTTCTTTTTTTCAAATTTTATTTTATTTTTTAAATTCTTTATAGAGGAAATGTTCTTTGTACTTAGATTTGCTTTTGTAGATATTTTATCATTGTTAAACTTATTCTGCGGGTACGGCTTGGTTCTGAAAAGCAAGACATCATCATCGGCTCTCAGAATCATTTCGGAGACTATCATAAGCAATGGCATCGCAAAATGCTTATTGGTGCTTATCTGTCTTGTGACGCGCCAATGCATTAGCCAAAAAAGGAAGTGAGCATAATGGCTACAGGAAAGCTACTCCCGGAGGATCAAAAGCTGGAGGAGGGGAAGGAAGATAAAAGCGCACAGATTCCATTGAAATCGAATGTAAGAATCTTAACTCAAACTGAAATTCATGAGCCATATTCTCAAGTTAAGAATATGATTATTCGTTTCTTCCAAAAGCTACAAAGAATGGATGCTCACTTATATGCTCCTTTTAGCTAATCAATCTGATGCTCTTCAAAACCTATGATTACTATATTGTCATTGTGTTTCCTCATTAGCAGAGTATTACCGAAAAAGGAGATTAATATTGATAAGCCCATAGTGACATACAGGGACCCCCGAGTACCATCTCTCGCCCGTTCTCTTGAGCAACTTTGCCTTTTGAATTCAACTTGCAGGAATATATAGGTGCGCTTGTGAGTTTCTCAGAAATTAGGTTTGGCACTTGCTTGCATCCTTGAATCTGTTGCGGTCAAGCGGTGAGAGCATCAGCATGTCGAACTATCCATATCTCATGCCTCAGACTGTTCAGTATGATTATTCTTTTTTGTGATCGATTCCACCAAGACAAACAAGAATTTACAGAGCTCCGTATGTCAGCTTCAAAAGAGTAATCGACTTTTAGAGTTGCGACGTCAGGTTATTACTCTCAGAGTTAACATGCTTAGCTCTGTGTATTATTCTAGATAAATACATCTCAGAGGAAGTGCAACTATTTTCCCTTTTTCAATGTCAAGCTGCATTTGGTAATTTAATCGGTTTTCCTCTAGTCAGAGACAGTAATCTAATAATGTTAAAAGACTTCCATTTCCCAAAACCTCTGGTGCCTAACGATTCCCCTAGTCCCATGATTTTCATTTCTTATCTCAGATGCCATGTTAAATTATAGAAATTGACAATGGTCTCTAAGCACTACGCTTATAAAGAAGGAAAAAGTGCCTCGGTTTGCTTTTGTGCCTAGAACGAAGAATGTTTTTCACAAAGCAATCCCTTCCAACCATGCCTTTTCTCTTTTATATTCTCGAATCAATCCGATCTTAAAGTACAGGATTCATCCTGGAGCAAGCGTCCTCATCATGCATATATTCCCCCCCCAATTCATTTGTTTTGTTACCCGAGATCTAATCCAAGAATATCAAGTCCGCTGCGCCTGTGCTGTATGGTCCTACTGCATCTCGCCTTTCTTATCGGCCTCTATATCCATTCTTTCCGGTTTAAGGAACATATGCCCTTGACTTTTCAGTTCGTGCCGTAAAGCTGATCCAAAAGTTTCCTTTTTTCGTGTTTGTATACGTGTATGACCTGGTACAGATTTATCGGCGTACTTGAGCCCCACCCACAGGAACGAGGATCGTGTCTTCAAAAGGGATCCTGAAATCCGCAAGAGGCGGACCGACCGACCGATGATTTGAGGTCGTGAAGACGAGTGGAGATGCGTCGCAACGTTAATTGCACGCGTGGCGATGAAAACGGAACGTGGTTGATTCGATTTCGTAGTTCAGGTTGATCTGCTGAAGAGGTCGAGGGATTATAGAAAATGATAGATGGTTCGGATAAAAGTGCCCATCGAAATAAATTCTAACAACACTGTCGAATCTTTTAGATCATGGTATAAATTTTGTAGTGGAGTCGCCCTCCATATGAATGACTAATGGGTTGTATGGCAGTACTATAATCTATTGATATAGTGTTTTACATCAACAGCAAACGGAGTATGCGTTTGATTGATGAAATGATTCGATTGAATTAATTGCAAAATAAGGAAATTTGAATTGGGAGAGAAAAGAAGTTCGACGCAGGATTTGGCCTATTTTGATATTGTCTTAGGTTGATAACATTAACAGACACTTCAAAAGCTTAAAACATGAGTCCATGAAATTTTTTTTTTTTGGTAAGGTAAGAGATATATTGACTTTTTATCAATAATTATACACAGGGTTCTCGGTACTAAAAAACTTACACTCATAATGACAAACATGTCATAATGAATGAAAGAGTATTGAGAAAAATGGAAACACAAACAACCAAATAGCAGGAAGCAAACAGCCAAACAACGGCATCAAGCAGCCAAACAGCGGCAACAAACAAGAAAGGAAAGATGCAAGGGAAACCATACAGAAATAGCAACGGCAACCCTCACAGCAAGCGACGACAACCTCCGATGCACTGGATCTAGTCCCTTGCTTCGCTGAGTCCTCCTATCCACAATAGCAACAAGAACCTCCGAAGATAAAAGGTTAGATCTAACCCCCAACTTCGCTGAGTGCACCAAGTCTATGGCACCCTCAAGCAAGCTCTAAGAAAGACCTGACACCTAGGGAGAGAAAATAGAGGGATCAAGTCCCCAACTTCTTTGTATTCTCCTGTTCCTTGGAGTGTCTGCAACATGGTTGAAAGTGAGAGCTTTATCCTTGACAGTTTTGATGAGATGTTGCTTCAAAACTAATATGAACAAAGCTTGTCCTCGGAACAGGATATTGTTCCTAGTTTTCCAAATTGTATGACAAAGAGTGCCAAAGGAGAACCGAGCAATAGCTTGATAGAACTCATTGCCCGAAAGGAATTTTTATCTCTCTTTTGGGACAAAACATCCACAAATAGACAAGATCAGGAAGCATACACATTCTTGGCTCAATTTGAAACATTACATCGATATTGACTTCCCACAATTTGATCATTTCTATTTTGTTCTCTTGAACTTAATCAATGAAATGCTAAGATGGATTGTGGACTCTCAAGCTTGAAAAGTCGTCGAATCCACTTTCTCACCCATGAGTTCGTAACTTTAGAGATGGAAGCAATGCAAGTCACAATCATGATTAGATTATTTATCACTGATATGACGTGATAGATTCCAATCGAGTATTTCGAAAGTTGAATTATATTCGATTCCTGATAAAATTCCCGCAACATCAATCTAATATATAAATTCTCTTTAAGGTGCATTAAAATTATTCTTTCCATGTTGTTCTAGTTGACGTGATCCAAATGATCATTATTTGGGATCCTTCTCCTTGGCGATGAAAAGAGAGAGAATAAACAGCTCCACCGACATTGAAATAAAAAAGAAGGAGAAAAAGAAAGGAAAAGAAAAGAAAAGAAAATCGGTGAAGGCGCCGCGAGAAAGCTTGCTCGTCGCACGCTGCGCGTAAGGGGCTTAGAGAGGGTTTACGAAGGTGGGGGCAGCAATGGCGGATCCGAACCCTCGACCTCGAGGCGGCTTCCGATGTCACCACTGCGCAGGTCCTCTCTCCAGGGACATGGTATCTCTCTCTCTCTCTCTCTACTCTCTCTCTCTCTCTCTCTATGGTTTCGAAGCTCTAACGGTCGCTCGCCGGATGCGCGGTCGATGGTCGCAGGAGGCTAGCGATTGGAACGTGTCGCCCCTCATCAGAGACAGCTTCTCCATGGTAAATCTTCTCGCTTCCGCTTCTTTACCTGCATCGCTCGCGATCGCCCGAGTTCTGTTTGTTCGTGATCTCGAGGCGGTTGTCCTAGGTCGCGTCGTCTTCCGCGTGCGATCGCGTCTTGTGCGATTCCGTTACCGTGTGGATTTTTTTTTTTTTTGATTGTTTTGACGTTGCTCGTTTCTCAGATCGGTTCGGCTGTGGGCGGTACGGCCAGCGCTTTCTATGGATTCAACCATGGTACGTGATGTGAATGTCCTGCTCTCTCTGTTTCCCTTGCTTCCTTATCCCGTTTGTTGGCGAGGTGGATTCGATTGATTCTGCGAGCAATTGATGTGATCCGATTCGTGATGTGAATTCACATGCTAATGTACTTAGGGGGACCATGGCTTTTCCGTGAATTAAGGGGAGTCGTGTGTCCTAGATTTTATCGGTATCGGCAGTTTCGCTTAGAAACACGGTTTCTTTAGCTTCTGTTTGTTGTCAGCTGGTAGCTGATACCCACGTGCCAATCGTAGTCACTTCGACCAGGCAATTTCGCCTTCTCGATCCTTCTCCTGTATTGGAGAAGGACATCTTTATGGCAGTCTTGTATGGTAATTTTGAGTTCTCGCCAATTATTTGTAATGAGAGCATTGTTCTGTTTAGACAAGTTTGGAAAAAGTTGCCTCTTTATGACTTTGGCAGAAGTCCTCCAACCTGTTTGGGTTTCTTTTTATATTTCCAGAAAGTGAAGCTGCATAATTTACTTTATGGAATACATAAAAAGAGGACCTTTCTCATTGCCTCCCCTGCCTTTCCCTTTTGTAACAACCTCAATTCCCGAATCTGGCAGTTGATGAGGTCTGAGTTTAAGAGATAAAAGCTTCTATGAATTGCCTATATCATATCTACTTTGCTTCAAGTTATTTTCCTAATAAGGAGATGGTAAATTGTTCGGTTGACTTGTGGTGTTGAATTTTGACTAGTGATATTGATTGTATGGTAAAGCAAGCATCCTGTCTTATCTTTTGTTTCCTAACCGTTTATTCGTTTATGCGTTTGCCATTGTAGTGATGCCGATTGTCCGGAGATGGGTAAAAGGGCCAATGTGGTTGCATTTCCTTATTGGTGTAAGTTCGTTGTGCTTCTTGTTTCTCTATTAGTTTCTTAGCTATAGCTCCTTCCTTATGTTTGGCTGATACGGCATTGTGCCTTTTCTGGGACTCTACATTGTGCTGTATTTTCTCCAATATTGACTTTTCATCTTTAGACCATAGTACTTCAAATTCTGCTGTTCAATGAGTGATTGCACGGATATGTGTTTTTTGATATGCTTGTTCCTGCTAGTGATTCCATCTGTAGAACACTTGAGAGCATAATTTCTATTGGTGTAAGTTTCTTATGCTTCTTGTTTCTCTATTAGTTTCTTAGCTATAGCTCTTTAGTTCAACTGATACTAAATTTCACCTTTTCTGGGACTATATATCATGCTATATTTTCTTCGTTATTGACTTTTTCATATTTAGACCATAGTACTTCAGATTCTGCTGTTCAATGAGTGATTGCTCAGTTATATACTTTTTGATGTGCTTCTTCCTGATAGTGACTCCATCTGTAGAACACTTGTGAGCATAATTTCTAGGATGAAATGCTTAGTGCTTCTTTTTGTGGAAAGGCATTGGATTATTGAAGATTCTACTTTTAGAATCATCTAGCGGGCGATTAGATCTCTCCAGACAGACAAAACTGATTTTTCTTCTACTCCTAATTATTTTTAACAAATTTTTAAGTTCCTTTGGCATGGAAGTGCGCTCTATTTTTGATTGCTCAGTGCAGTCTGGTGATTGAAATTTTTGCAATGCAGGCACCTCCAGTGATAGTGTTCTCCTCAGCCTGTGCAGGATTGGCAGGTTTCTTCTCTTCTTTATTTTCTCCTTTTCCTGAATTCATTATCAGTTTGTAATCATTACTTTCTTATGGATGAAAAATGGTATGCTTTCGTATTTTCCCCTCAATTCCATAAAGGAAAGTCAGGTTTTGTAATTATGATTTGGTGAACAGGAGTCTGATGACTATGGCTAGCAATTGAAATGACCTTTTTTTACAAAAATTATGTGTTTAGGGCCTCCATGATCTATCTTATATAAAACCTCTATCGTTATCCAATTACCTTAATAAGCATGGAATCAATCTGTCTTTTCGTCTGTGCTCAGTGTCCAAGGTGGCACATTAAGCAATAACTGTGATTCCCATGATCTTCATATCTAAACAGTTTTTGAACCTTGAAATGAGGAAGTTGAGTGTCTGATGTCATATTCGATCCAATTTAAGAGAATAGTCACTATTGATTTCTATAATTTATATAGCTTCCAAGAGATTTTCAAATCAAATATTACCAAGAGGAGAAAATAAAGTTGAGTAACTGGGTGTATTTTTTTGGTTATGTTACCATATCAAGTGTGCAAGCATCTTAAAGTGAATTGTCTTTTGGGGAACATGCAGGTGGTGCGGTGCCCGCTCTAGCCCAACTTGCATCTTCATCTTATCATGCAGCTGTGTCCTCTCCATTGCCTCCTTCAGCCTCTCAAGATGATAAAATGCACAAGTCAAGAACTTCATCTACCCTGTAAATATTACCCCAGCTCTCTCTCTCTCTCTCTATAGGCTTGACTGTGCATGGGTGCATAGGTGCTTGGGATAAAGGAAGAGAGTGAGTTTGCCTGTGCAGGTTCGATAAGCTTTTGGGAATTTGTTCCAGCAACTCTGTATTTATTGATCAACTCAAATGTTAACTTACATGTCAAAGCTTCATCTTTTGCATTTTGATCACTTTGGGTATGATGTCCTTTGCACCTCATTCCATATGCTGGAAGCGAATTGGATCTCTTGCTATTTTGTCATCACTGACTCACCTGGCTTGATGCATGAATAAAAACACTGGTTATAATCGCCTAAGGTTAATGCTTACATCTCCTTTCATTGCACGGCTTGTCAGTTAGAGCATTGGGATTGAAGGATGAATCGACGGCATAAAAATTGAACTGCCCAATTCTACTTCCAAATGCTTCATCCTCTATGAGCCAATCATATTTGTTTCTGCGGAACTCAAGGGCAACTGGGAAAGGAGATCGTTGCTGCTTAACCTTTCAGTTGGTGTTTTAAGTCTAGTCATGGTGATAACGGGTTTTAACTGAGCTGTTCTGTTTATATCGGGCCACTACTTCGTATGCAGTCTTGTGTCAGAGAGCCTCAGAGATTTCAAGTATTGGACGAAGTAGATGAATTGCTAAATCATCTACATATAATAAAGGGAAAAAGCCACTAAAAATCTAAACTTTACCGAATGAGACAAATTTATCTTGAAATTTTTTTTTTGACATGAAAAACCTTTCAAACTTTATTAGTTGCTGTAGCTCTATGGCTAAAGGGCATTTTCATCTTTTAATTTTAATTTTAATTTTCTTTTTTCTTCTTTTCTCTTCCCTCCGCCGGTGGAGGAAAGCCGGTGGGGTGAGGGTGGCCCTCACTAGATTTGGCGAGGGCAACCCTCGCCCGATGCAAGCGAGGGTGACCCTCGCGGACGCCGTTGAGGGCATTCCTTGCTAAATCTAGCCCAAGTGAGAGCTGTCCTCCCCCGACCCAAGGGAGGCCGCTCTTTTCCACCCAGGCCAGGGCCCGCCCTCGCCCAATGCCACCAAGGGTGGCCTCGCCTAAGTCCGGCTTCCCTTTGTCATGGCCGGTGGAGGGAAGAGAGAAGAAAAAAGGAAAAGAAAAAGAAAAAAGAAAAAAAAATTAAAAGTAAAAAACAAAAGTGCTCTATAGTTTGAGATAAATATATCACACGAGTATAAATTTGGAGTTTTTTGTGTCACGATAAAAGGTTTAGGATAAATGTATCATGGTTAGCAAAGTTTTGAAATTTTTTGTGTTATAAAAAAAGTTCAGGATAAATTTGTCATATTAGGTAAAGTTTAGGATTTTTGGTGGCATTTTTCCTATAATAAAGTATGCATCTATAAGGATCTCAAATGTGAAGAGTTCTTTAGATGAATGTGCAGTTCCTTTCGGAAGATGTCAGCTTGTCTTGTCTAACTCGTATATCCATCGTTTCACCAACTCTAGTGTTCACCGCCCGAATGTCAGAACTATGGTAGGAGTACTTGCTGATTCCTGACATTTATATTTACTCCATAATACAAAATCTAACACTTTCTGGTTCTTCTTTTGTTATGCTTCTGGACAAACGGGGGTCGATACAGGAAAAGCATATTATACATGTGGTAGCGGACTTTACAATGTGCATCTTATGGTATTTTTGCTCGGCCTTTCAGAACTAGGTGAGTACGGTGACAGGACAAATTTGTCATGACTATCCTATAAGAGGCATACGCCTCGAGGCATTCCGTGTTCGCTGCTCTCCTCCTCGAGCATCACCTCTTCCATCCGTAATCCCAAGTTTCTCGATTTTTGCACATTGGGGAGATATTCTGCGTCTGCAAAGGGGGCAAGAACCGTGCAGCTCCAACCAGGAAAAGATGCACCATTCATGGAATCTATGCCTACATCCCGTCTCCTTCGCTTCTTCTCCCATCTCGAATTCCTCCAAACAGATCGAGCATTGCGTCGTCTCTTTGATGGTTACTGCTGGCATGGCATCAACTGCCTTTCGAGCCTGCATGCTTTCATAGAAGCGAGAATGTCGGTCCACCCCCAGCAAATGCTGCTGAAGTGCATCCAAGTGGGTTCTCAGGAAATAGTCGGCCATGGAGGTGCGACCCTCTTCATGTGCGGCGCGACTCTGATCTTGGAAGACCAGGCCGCTGTACAGCAGGTCCTCGAGCAGAATCCCTTCACTGCTCCTCTCCCAGTCATCTTCTGAGTCCGTCAATCCGCTCTCGGAAGAAAGATCACCACGTGAGCTCCTCCGAAACGAGAGCTCGATGAACCCTTCTGCATTATCTTCCCCAGCTCGATCCACATCCGAACCGATGTGCGCCGCCGCCGAGGTGATCGAATTGGGAGAAGAGTCTTCATCACCAGCTGCACCAACTAAGCCCAAAAGTATGGGAGACCAAATTGGAACTCTGTCCCCTGGATTTGGCATGGTATTATGGCTACTGATTCTTGGGGTGCGCATTTCTTGCAAGAACTTGCTCTCACATTGAGGGCATTTGATCTCAGCTTCCGTCAATGGGTTTACCATCTGAGAGCAGAAGTAACACCAGTGACTAACCACCCCGGAATCTTCCATATTAGCAATCTCTCTCTCTCTCTCGACAACCTGACCAGCGAAGAGGAACTAAAGCAAATGAGGAAGAGAAGGCCAAGACTCTAAGGTTGTCTCCCACCACGGTCTGTTCGGATAGCTATATACATGTGTATGTATATGTATATGCTTACGAAGGCTGCCCAAGCAAAGGAATAAAACCAATGGAGACAAATTAGTTGTCAAAGTAACACCCAAATAGCCAAAAGAAAAAAAAAAGTGGAGAATAAGATGCGAAGTCCTAATCAAAAGATGTGGTCTATTCTAACAAGTAAGGATGGACTAATAAAAAATGATACTCATGTGAAAGACTATACGCTTAACTAATTGAGGGATTAGCCGCTTGTCGAACCCCTTGTTCAAGGATAATAATATATAACCAATTTCTTTCTTACCAACTTTGATGTGATGTTTGAATACAATCTCAACTTAATTAGGTCGGAGTAGACTCTTAATATTTAGTTGTAAGTAGGTCCCCGTAAATTTTACAACAAATCGATTTTCTTTCTTTTGCATTCTTCTACATCTATTTTAGTAGAAGGTCGCCATCTCTGTACTATTTTGTTAGATATAGGTTATATCCCACTTGAATTGGAAAATTTCTAAATAAGGATTCGAAGTGCTATTGTTTCTCAAATAAGGGGTTGGAGTGGATGTTATTTTAAATAAGGGTATAAACTAAAATGCCTTCATTATCTCAGATAAGGGTTTGAAGTGAATCTCATTTCAAATAAGGATCTGAAATAACCATACTAGTTTCAAATAAGGGCTTGAACTCACTATTTAGTGATAGGCAATTTGGTCTTTAAATTTTTCTTTTTTTTTTGGAAAAAAACTAAAAAAATTTAAAACTTAGTAAAAAAAGATGAACATGCATAGGAAGGAGGCTCTCTCCTGCCTATGGCTGCCGCCCCATTGCTATTGGTGGGGCAGCAATGATGGCTGACAAGGTCATTGGCCCTTAGGCTAGGTCCAGGCTTGGCATCCTTTGCCTAGCACCTCTCAGGCATTGGGCTAGGGCGAGTGACCCTCGCATAGATCTGGGAGAGGGTTGTCACCCTCTTTGTCTCTAGCGAGGGCTTGCTAACCCTCACCTCTGATCAGCGAGGGTCACTAGCCATTGCCGTCGCCCCATTGGCAATGGGGCAATGGCCATGGGTAGGAGGAATGCTTTTGCTTTTTTTCTTCTTCTTCTTTTGTAATTTTAAAATTTAAATCTCATTAATGTAAATTTAAATTGTATTTGTACAAAAATTTTCCTAATCAGTTGAAATTTTTGGTTGTCTGGCAAGGCGAGGCCCTCATTTAAATCAACTATAATTACTTTAGGTCATTCTTTAAGACTAATATCGTTATTTTAGGTTCTCATCTGAGAAAATAATTTGGAATTTTCCCCTTTTTTATTGGATTTTTTCTTTTGTAAAAGTTTGAAAGTTAAAAAATGTCTTGGATTTGATTGATAATATAGAAAGATTTAGGCCATATTTGGTAATATTCCAAACAGTGCTTGATTTTATTCTTTTATTCCCCGGAACAAAAAAAGAACAACAAATGATTTGAAATATAATCAAGAAGTAAAAATAAAAATTTCTTAATTCCTAAAATCAAGTCTATTTTTTTTCTTCTTTTCTTCTTTATCCTTTTCTTCCTCTTCCTCCTTTTGGTTGTCGATCTTGGCCATGGCTGGCAATCGGCTAGATGAGGGCTAGTGACCTTGCTGGAGCGTCACTACTCTCGATGACGTTGAGCCACGATGAGGCTTGTTGGCTCGAGCCTTGCCGGGTCACCTCTAGGTTGGTTGGGTGGGCTCAGCCTTACTACATTTGGGCGAGGTCGACCTTGTCCAACCAAGGCAAGGCGAGCTTTGCCCAACTCACGACGAGGCTAGGGTCGATGAGCCTCATTGTGGCTCGGGTCACCGGCCTTGATGAAAAGGAAAAAAGAAAAGAAAAAAGAGAAAAAATTAATAAAATTATTAAAAGATTAAAAGAAAATAGTTTTGACTAGAAATTTTAAGGATTTTATCAAAGTATTTATTCCCACAATAGAAATTTTGGGCAATTTACTGAGTGTCTTCAAATACTTAGAAATTATTCTCGAGAATAAAAAAAAATCGTTTTTGAGCAAAAATTATTCTTAAGATCAGAACGATTATCAGACGCACCTTATTATATTATAAAACTTACACACTCACCAGTTATTTCGCTCAATTTACAGAATTCAATTTTAATTTGCATTTGCAATTATCTGTTTCTGTGTCTAATTACATGTGAAGGAGTGCTATAAAAAGCGCACGAGCCCTAGCGAGAGAACGAACTACTTGATCTTATCCGAGCAGGGGAGCGAGGACTCTCGAACGGCGGCTGAGCCACCCTCCCTCCGCCGCGGCCACGGCCGCGGCCGCTTTGGGCTGCTGGCGGCTCTCCGTCGTTTCGGTCCGTCCCGTCCTGCGATGAAGACAGCCCGCGGTCGGAGCCTCTCTCCGATACGTAGGATGGGGCAGTGATGGCCTGCGCGGGCTCTCCCACATCATCAATCTACACGACTTCGTTTCTTCATTACATGTACATTTATATACGTATGTATGGTACGCTAGTCAACTGCAAATGTCGTGTTATTTCTGCTGGTGAGTTTCGAGAGGGATTCCGCGCGTAAAGGTCGAGACTTTAAGGCGCGCACTTCAGGTGTTTGTGAAAATGTCGCTGGTTGGGCATGAATGTGAACTCTTCACTCGGTTCTTTTTCTCAGAACTAACTTTTTACGAGACTCGTAAAGCTAATTTTTTCCCGAAAATTTTCTTGCTGAATGCGGATGAAATGAACCGAGTTTGGCGGCTGAAGCAGCAGATGTAACTGTGTTTGGAGCTAGTGTCTTTAGAGGGGCTGCGATATCTATCATTGAACTTGTGCAGGAACACTAGCTTGGCGTTGAACTTATGCAGGAACGCTGGCTTGGAAACATTATGGGAATGTATTGTGGTAGGTGAACTCTTGAGGGCTATATGAACATGGGTATGATGCGAGTGTTGTGTAAGTGGAAACCTTGGTTTCTAGGTGCTTGAATGATCAAGTACTCGCGCATTTGGGCTGGTTGACTCGTTGATTTGTCTTGTTTGTCTTGTTGATTTGTCTTGAAATAGGTGGTCGCTGATTGCGTTGGAGCTTGGCATGTCGGTCCAATTTGGTGGTTGCTATTTGGTCCCCAGGCTGCTAGTGTTGAGAAGGCATTTTTGCCGCCTTAAGGCCGAGGCTGGAGGAAGTTGGATCTGATGCAGAAGCAGCTGCTAGAGCTGCTGGGCGCCACGCGAAGGTAGCGCAACAATGGAACATACTTAGCCAAAAGTCATTTACAGAGTGATGACAGGGTGATTCTTGCATATGATGGGATACTCGAGTTACGCCATTAAGAGTTTGTCTTTTGTTGTCAGGAAGTATTCATTGTTATGATCGTTAAGATCAGAATGGCTTTCCTTGTCCACTGATTAATTTGTAATAAAACAATCTTGTGGCTGAGCAGTTGCCTAATTTCATGTTCTTGTATGGGGTTCTGTTTTCATGTTATCTGACTTTGATCCAAAAAACCGCAGTGACTTGGATAAGTATATGATAAAAGTGCCGCATCAATAAGTTAAAATCTACATGCTGACGTTGGATTTAGAAAGCTGGAAAACAGGGAAAATCTCTGATTCGCAACACGAGTCTATTCATCAAGAAGCGATTCCTCCAATGTTACAATCACTCGAGGGGCGTTATAACCTGAAAAACTGGTACCCAACCCTGTACATGGAGATACTCATGGCACGAAGTAGGATTGAACAGCAAAAGCTTCCCTCTCCTCTGCTTATCAACCATTGAGAATCGAAAACTGCAACTCCATTTGGTGAAGAACAGGTTACCCAATTTCAGTCCAGATGAGGGTACCTCCGCCGTGCTACGGCAACGAATTGTATGAATTTGTCAACAAAATGCAAGAGCAATAGCTAAATGCTTAGGCTCCCACGAACCTCTAGCATTAACCATTACAAGTGCAACAACTGCTTAGCACCCCACCTATGCACAAAATCAGGTGAGAACTGCTCAGTTGCAACCATGTGACCTGCATGAGCTGCTATATGCGGTATTCCTAGTTCCACCATGAAGTATATGTGAAAAATTGAAAGCCTATCCGCCTTGGTTTCTCAAAATGATAGCCTTGTGTGAGGATGGAGACTGAATTAATGCAGCACAAAGTGGATTAGAGGATAGTAGAAATTCAGCCAGGGTGGAAATTTTAGCAAGACATCAGTAATTTCATGAAAATCTCTACAGCCAATATTCCAAAACACCAACTCCTTTCCTTTTATCAAGTATCAGAATATGGTGTCTCAGATTCACTAAAGCGACTTCATTCATGTCAAGCACAAAAAACATTTCGGGTGAATGTATGCCAAAATATGTGCCTGACCAAATCTAACTCCACAGTTCATTCAAATGGACTGATTCAATCCTTTCCGTGGACAATTATAGCTCTCCAACTCATCTCATTTGAGATATTGCTGACCCCAAAAGAGGTCCAGGAAAATGTGTGACAACAATGCATCCAACCCGAGGCTAGTATACAAGAATGCCTACCTGGAAGTCGAAGCAAGTCAAGCACGATCAGAATATGAGAAGAATCTATGGAGAATTAGAATCTTGATCCAGTATGAAGGTAGATGCTACATTACCTTAACTAGAAGAAACAGGACTACTGGAAGATACATGGTCCACGACTGGCAGCTTGCTAGAGGATGAACTGGCCTTGTCGGAGACTCTTTTGTGGCAAAGATCTTTACTGCTGCTCCCCTTAAACAGTAGATGCCTTTTAAGCCGATTCCCCAATGAAGAACCACCAATATTCCAACGCTGAACAACCCAAGGCCACTTTCTCTTTAATCTATCCTTAGTATGTGCTGAGGCTTTGTCATTTTGATCAAGCAGGTCCTCATCTATCACAACCCCTCGACTTCTCCTTAAAGATCTTAATGCCATCTGCAACGACTCTTTCACAAATGGAGATTCCGAGGTAGGTCCAAGATACTTCAGGCACAAAGGACATGGAGGGTCATGAATCTGGGTTTTGGGGGTCATGTGCTCCAAGCAATCTGCATGGAACACGTGGCTGCAGGGAAGTACCCCAGCAATCGGCATGTCATTGCCACGTAAAATCCGATGGGAACTCCATGGTGACTTCTGCTGTAACAATTTTCCACAAATTCCACATTTCTGATCCACTCCACGGCCATGAGGTGATGCAGTTTCCTCCCTGTCCGTGTTATCTGTAATTACGCCCCTTTCTCCATCAAACCCTAGGTCGTAACTACTGGCATTACTCCACCTAAATCCATCTCTTCTTGAGCTTGTGTTGAGATCCGGAGAAGCTTCTAACTTTCGGAGCTCAGCAAGAGCTCTGTAAAATTTGTCCTCTCTATACGGACCGTCTTCGTGCCAATAAGATGGCGAGATACGATCCTCACCAGGAGTTGACCTGCCGAGGCTGCTGGCCTTGGCATCATCAAAGGTCTCGAAGTCGGACACTGGATTGTGAAACAACATTGGGTAAACAGCTTTTGACACGTGAGAGCGTCTAGAGTGACGACCAGGAAGAAAGTAAGGTTGCTGTCGTGTTGACTCCCAGGTGTCAAACTCTGAGAATGATGATGGGGAGCCAAAACTGGGGGATGCTGCAGCTGCTTTCACAGGAAGATACCTCTGAACAGAAATGCACATAGGATTCAGTACTAATTCACAATGAAGGTAACACTGTTCAGAAGGTGAAAGTATCAGTCACCTCAGTGCACGGCGGATATGGAGATGCTTCAGACCTTGATCCTGGTCAAGGAAAATACAACCACGATCATTAAGAACACCGAACTCAATCAGAAGGAACAGAAGGAAGTAACAAGAAATAACACCTTTCAGCCTGATCCAAGAGAAGAAAATGTTGGCACAGTTCTTCAACCCAACACACGAGTTAAGACTGTCTTGGCCAATACACATGCTAATGATGATGATGATAATGATAAAGAGAATGACATGGATCTATGGAAAATGCATGCACATTAGAATTGATAAGAAGAATGCACGGAACACAAACAATTCCGAAGTCAACTTTTCAATGCAAATCTCATATACTGATTTATATTCCTAGGGATACACGCACTTAACATACATATATCATGTGCTTCAATTAACAATGTCTGTATTGTCATTTCGGGTTCTCCTCAAGCATGGGGAGCTCAAAATATAGCTTCAATCACGGACCTGTTTATCACTTGGCCAAAAGAAAAAAGTGCCTCTAAAAGGTAACATAAGAAAGACATGCTTCGTATCCTTAAGTCCCATTTCATCAAATAAAATTTAAGCAATTCCACATGACCAGCACATACGCACCGTGCATTTTTGAGACGTCCTACGGCGCATGTGGTCAAGATTCATACGATAATCTTATACATAAACTAAGTGCACTAAATTAGAATTTAATGCCAAAGAACTGATCTGTCAATCCCTAAAAGAAAGTTTTCTGCCATCTTGTTGAAAACAATTTACAACGTACACTTAGGAAAATTATATGCAGCAAAGGAAAAGAGGACCCCTTTTTACAGATGCGTACGAGCAAGATGAATAATAATAAGAAAACTGTCTCATGAAATTGAAAGGGCATTCAAAATCTATACATTCTAACCTAAGCGAAAACAGACGTTTAATCATCCTCATAATTAGCATAAAAAAAACCACTTGTAAGAAATTAGAATAACCACTAAAGAGAATAGAAAAGATTACCTCCAACTGAAGGACCAGCCATCTCGCCCACTTTGAATTTTTGTACTGGTGAGGTCCACCTCCTAGATGCCTGAGCACTATTTGGAGGGCTATCATTATAAGAAAGTGCACCATCAGACACCGAATGGTGATGGCTCGTAATCCTATCGCTACCCAACCTGCTTCTGCGTCTCTTGCGGTTCGAGGAAAATGATAACCTGTTAGTTCCATAACCTCGAGGTAGCACATCTGATTGCAATCTACAATCCCATATCCTTGACGGAGGAGGTGAGAAGCTAGAATTTGTCCGCCAATATGGTTGACCTCTATCCGCGGAGTTATCACCAACCCCCAATTCTGTGCCTGGTTTTGATCCATGTGGCCCAGCGGCCACACAACAAAGCGCACCCGTCTTGGTTATACTTTGCACCACCTAAAGGGATAGGCAGCTATCAAGTCAATCTCCGAGAATGAAGAAAGGAAGTCAGGATGCAAATTTTTCAGATGCTAAGTGGGACTAAATGATGCCACGGTTAAGCAGAAGCATAGCCAACTCTCATTGCAAAGTATCAATGTAGCGTTTAAGATGTGGCTTGTAGCAGATGAAGCAAGATTCAACAAAGAATCCTCCAAAGAAATTCAGGCTGTACACTTAAGCTGGTTGACCATGCTTCTCACTTGCTTAAATCTATGTCCTCCACTCTTGAGCTGCACCAGGTATCATAGAAAAGATGAGAATCTCGTAGGAAATGAATTTGGGTAGCACAGAAGAGCTCCTCTCTCAGAATTTAACGCAATACAAAAGTATATAAAGTGAAAACACACTTCCAGGAGACAGAGTTCTCATGATATCGAACATGAGGTAAGGAAAAAGATGGCTAAACCTCACTATTCTAATATTAAATGTAAAAGTTTGACGCTCAGTCAGAAGATGCAGCTCTTTTGTTGCAGATGCTGCACAAGAGCCAAGAAGAGACAGTGCTTTGATTACAAGTCCGTTATGCCAGCTAGTCAGCTCATAGTGAACGTGTTCCTTAATTTGCTTGCCTCATTAAGAGACATGGGTAGATATTTGGAAATTGGAAGAACGGCCTTGATTAGTTAGACATCATGAAGAGCTTGGTACCGAGAGGAGCACAATGGTCCAGGAGACATCATGAAAACACACTTCCAGGAGACAGAGTTCTCATGATATCGAACATGAGGTAAGGAAAAAGATGGCTAAACCTCACTATTCTAATATTAAATGTAAAAGTTTGACGCTCAGTCAGAAGATGCAGCTCTTTTGTTGCAGATGCTGCACAAGAGCCAAGAAGAGACAGTGCTTTGATTACAAGTCCGTTATGCCAGCTAGTCAGCTCATAGTGAACGTGTTCCTTAATTTGCTTGCCTCATTAAGAGACATGGGTAGATATTTGGAAATTGGAAGAACGGCCTTGATTAGTTAGACATCATGAAGAGCTTGGTACCGAGAGGAGCACAATGGTCCACACTGATGCAAGTAGCCGCTCTCACTTTGAAGGTAAAAGCTTTATTCTTGTCATTGCTTCAAATTAGAATGTTTCCCCATATACCAACTACCCCCATTAGAATTGTTAAATAGCTAAATCACACGACTTTTAGGAAATTATTGCTCAAATGAATAGTAGTTCTGCTACATTTTAGATAGAATTGGATAGATCACATAGCTCTACAAGAGCAAAGCTTTTAGGGAAATGTGAAAAATCTTGGAAACTTGGATATCCATAAAAATAAAATATACTGGCGGGGTGCCACCGTAGAAATCCCTTGGTATTAAGATGAAATGTTCCCTCATGAGATTCAAGAGTAGTAATATCTTTAGCCATTTCTGAGACTCATTTCTACGTAACCATAGTTGACAAACAACCACTTTGACCATTCACCCCCAAAAAGACATTCAGAATCTTAAGTTCAAGTGAACATTTTCAAATATCAGAAATCAGTATACAGCTGTTCATTAAGCTTGAGATAAGCTTACATTAGTTACCAGAACGACTTGTCTCAAGAAACATATTTTCACAACACCAAAATTTACAACTCCTGTTCAAACTGATCACACATTGCATTTTCCTTCAAAACTTGGGTCCGACTACTAACTGAAAATTACAAAAGAACCGAACCACCTATAATTTAGAAAAACATAGGATAAGGTGAGTTTAGATGAATTAGCATTAAAGGATAATCTTCAAACAAAAGATACAAAGACAAAAGTCCCAGAAGGCGAATATCATAACCGAATGCCACGGGATTCTATCCTGCCCCTATTC
Source organism: Eucalyptus decipiens (assembly GCA_014182575.1). Lineage (NCBI taxonomy): Eukaryota > Viridiplantae > Streptophyta > Magnoliopsida > Myrtales > Myrtaceae > Eucalyptus > Eucalyptus decipiens. Next base: position 36,490,578 of record CM024609.1, on the reverse strand, counting down.
AACCTTCCTCAACTCAGATGATTGTAATCTTCCGAAAGTAAGACACCACCACATTCATATGAGCTTCCCCGTTCACAACATGGAACAAGAACTTGCTAGAATTGCTAAAAGCTCAGACTTTCAGACAAACTGACCGGCCAACTGAAGCACCGACAAGAAGTGCCCCAAAGTGTCAAGATATCACATCAACTAAGCCTAAAAACATCAGCAGCAAAACCAACAGCCAACATTTTTCAAGAAAGGACAGGCACACACCAGAATCCACTTCAAACAGCACAAATCCGTGAAAAATCGACAAAATCACAAAAAGCCCACGAAAGCCATACCCAGCTGAAGAACCAACAAGCTAGTCTACCCAAAAAGAAGAAGAAGAAGAAGAAGAAGAAGAAGCCAGAGAAGCTCATACTGGAAGAAGGAAAACAAGAAAATCCGCAGAGGCGTACCTCTGAATTCGAACGCGACAAAACCCAGCAACCCCCCTGAAAACCAGGCGGAGAGAAAAAGCAGCAGAGAAACGGAGAACCCTAAAAAGGGTCGTCTTATTCGGCCGCCATTGACAAGTTCTCGTCCAAAAAAACTCGCCTTTCCCCGTCTTTCCTCCTCCTCTCCTCCCCCCTTTCTTGCTTTTCTGCGTGGAAAATGAGACAAAGGAAGGAACAGGGTGCCAAAAGCAGAGACGATGATGGCGACGGCCCGGAACGCGCCCCTCCCTTCCTCAATCAGAGATCGAATTATTTATGACACATTAATCATGATTGCCAAATTATCGTAGCAATCAGCCCGTTGTGGCATCTGTAGGTATACCCAAAAGGGTTAGATAACAGCAAATGATAATGTGACCTCGAAAGGTTGGATTTTTTTCTTTAATTTCATAGGTGAATGCCAGTCTCTATCGTTTCTGGAATCTGCCCCCGTGGCAACGATGATGCGCTCTTTAATTATTGAACCTCTCCCCCCCCCCCGCTAATGCTGCCAAGACCCGTTCGTTGGAATCGTATTATAATTTTTTGATGGGGATGTGTGGCCGGGACGCCTTCTCGATAATGCCCCCTCCCTCCTCTTCCACCCGACAAGACAATATTTTTCTTAATTTGTTCCTTGTTTTCGTCTGTGATGAACGACATCGTCGACCGATTCCCCGTGACGGGTCGGGACGTTCTTGAGCGGTCGATGTGCTCGATCGGCGCGAGAAACTCGTCTTTGTCATTCGAATGCGAGCATTTTTTTTATGAAATTCTGTTTTTTTAAAGTCGCATACGACAATCTAGATAAAGATCACGTGAAAAAAAATACCATCGAAAGATTCGATCTCCACTCGTGTTGTATGAAGGCACCGGTGGTAAATCAAGTGTGGTGTGCCGTATGAAAAGCATGCCTCCAAATGTGAACAGAAGGCTGAAAAAGAGGAGCGATTCGGTTGCAATTGCCCGGATGATTGGGTCGCAATTCACTAATTTTTTAAGAGAAAAAAAAAGAAGAAAAAATATCACCTTTTAAAAGAGACTGTGAAAGTCGATTCGATTTGTCAAGGGTCGAGATCGGGTGCTGTTTTCAAACGCTAAAGTGTCTATAAAAGTTGGGCTCGGAGGTACTTTCTTCTCCATGCAGCGGAAAGACGCTAATAATATGCCCCGAATCAATTCATGCATCTTCAGGTCCCCTCCGAATCAATTACAAATCGAGAAATCTAGTACGGAAACCGAGGGTCCAAATCCTTATTTTGGCATCAACCGATTCTACGAGTAATGATGGGCCAAAAGACCTACTGAAAAATGGGCCTTGCAAAAGGCAGTCTTGTGGCCTTTGATCAGTGCTCAAGGAGGATCCACTGGTCCAATTTTAGCCCACTGGGCTATCGGCACTTCACAAAAGAAACCCAGTTTCTTTCTTGGACAAAAAAGCAAACCAGAGGGCTGGTAACATCTTTGATGTGAGGTCATTCGTATCTCTTACTCGGGCCCTTTCAAGTTCTCTTTCTATCAAGTTCCAGCAGCGAAAAGCAAGCTAAAGTCGTCTTCTAACAGAGTGGCAATGCCAATCGGGTGATATCCCTAAATCGATTTTCGCATGCCAGACCGAGTCCACCTTTTCGTTTCGCTCAGAGACACGTCATTCATGTCAAAATCAGGGAATTCACGGGGGATTACTTTCTTCTAGATCCGGCTCCAAACAGTAGTGTGGAGCAGAGATTAGACACGAGACCTTATCGCTCCCACCCAGCACTAGGAGACAATAATCTGCAAATTCCTCTGCCATGATTAATAGCAAAACTTTGCATCATTTTCTCAGACGACATGACATCTACAGCAGGTCAAAAGGTCTCCGCGTCACCCCCATTAAACTAATCCATCCACGTGTCCATCTGTTCTTAGTATAACTTTACAACCAATCCGTTCCGAGCACGCAATGGGGACAGGCAATCAGGAGTAGAGATCCGGTAAGAGAGTCGCTTTCAAAGGAGCGGGAGCTGTGCTTCCCTCTGTTGGCACGATGTTTTCGCATGCGTCTTTCCTTGGGCCCGCGGCATGTTCTGGTGTAATGCAAAGAGAGAGAGAGGCCACGCGTTGAATTGAATTTGATGAGCCTTTCACGCGCAAGCACACAATCTCGTCGATCCCTACAATCGTGCTCGATCAGGATTTGGATTGAGCCAGCATCGACAAGAGCTCTCTTGTCTGGCAAGGACAAACGCAAGTCATTGCGCAAATTGCTCTGACCATCTCTTCTCCTTTTCAATGGTCCCACCCCTTAAAAGAATTTCTTCCCACCTAAGAAACGGGCATACAATGTCTGCAATCAGTAGCACCATGTATCATTTTTTTCTGGGATTACAATTGAAGTGTTTTGATAAGGAATTTAAATATTAAAACCACCGTGTTGTTTATTGATACTATTTGAAAAGGGACAAAGATAATTTGTAAATCATAAAGGAGCGGCACCACGATTTAGGCTCCATTACTAAAATCTTTTGAAAAATAAATGACTTTAAAAAAAAATTCCACAAATAATTACTCATATTATTTATAAAATTGAATGAACATCAACTAAAATATTTCAACGTAAATTATTATCGATAATCTATTCATTTTAAGCTATACAAATAATCATTTTTAAGTAAATATTTTTTTTAATTATTTATTTTCTGCGAATTGGAGGTTAGTACCAATTCAAGAAAAATAACTGAACGATGTCACTGTGAATTTCTGATGCTGACCAAGTTACTGCCATATATTTCAACCGGAAGACAAAAACGGTAATCACTTAATCTTCTATACAGGAGGAAGAAGAAAACAAACTCATCAAAGCTCTCACTGGAACAACAGCAGGGGCTAGGATTGCAAAAACCAGATCCAGACACCCTGCAAATCCTAGGAACGCTTACACACACTAGCTTACATACACTACGGATGGCGTAAGGAGGGGGCTGTACATTGGGAGTGGCGGATCGGGAGAATTTGGTCGCTTGGTAAAGCTGAACTCATCATCTCCCGGACGTGACCAGAGACTTCTCATCCATGTCTTGAGCAGACTTGGGAGCGCCCAATGGAAGAGGAAGAGGAAAGCCTGGAAGAGACGGTGTTGGTTCTACGGTAACTTCTTCCGCGGGCGACGGCACAGGTTGAACTGGTTTTGGTGTGTAGTTGAAGGACAGCTCTTTGTTGGCCGCGAGCGCAAGAAGCTCCTTCTCTTCCAGACCTTTAGTTGGCCCAAGGCTACACCGCGCTGGGGTGTGCTTGGCCAATGCATCTTTGAACTTCTTGATCTGTGAATTGACAAATGAAATGAGAATCGAAACAGCAAACCAAGCACAGGTGAACCGAAGATCGAATCATGAGAACCCAAGAAACGCATTAGGGGCTATTGTTTCCACGACAATCTACTAAAAAGTCTACTTCAGGGGCACCAATCGACGAATCTACTGGTTTCAAAGAGCCGATGCTGAAAATTTTGAAACGATTTGAGCAGGACCAACCAATCTAGACTCCAATTATTTATCAGCTCTAACGAAAACTACCAAGGCAAAATATACTAAACAGCCAAAGTCCTATTTCTGGCAAACACAAGAGAATCAATTCAAACATCAGAGCCACTTGCCCCGAACGAACATGCGCACAGCGAATCGCAAATCACTTAAAACCCGTTTGCTGTAACACTAAAAACAGCACAAACGCGAGGCCTCTTCGCTCTAAAGCTACGACATGCCTGACAAATTCAATCCTTTCACTAATCGAAGGGGATCATTAACTAACCGTGGCGTTGGTGCAGCTGAAGCTGCAGACCCGGCCGTGAGCCCCTCGGTAGAATCGGAAGAAGGGCAGGACGTGGACACCGAGGCTGTAGCACATGGACTTGTGCTCCTCGTAGTTCACCTGGAGGAACTGGACGTCCGGGTTCGTCTCGGCAAACTGGCATATCTTGGGATGCAGAGCCTTGCACCCGCCGCAACCCGGCGAGAAGAAATCGACGACGACCAGCTTGTCCCCTGCATTCAGCAACGATTCCACGAGATCTTGCGCGCCTTTCACTTCCTTGATGTTCGGCTGCACCCCTTTCTCCCACCACTTGTGAGCTTTCCCAATTCGAAGAACGCCCTGCGGAAAATTAAATTCACCGTCAACCCATGAATCAAGAATCCAATTTCCCGGTCAATTACCAAAAAAGATACTTTCTTTCGAACCAAAAAGATTGCAGAGAAGGAAACCCAGATATCAAAACTGCGTACTGAATAAGGAAAAAGGGGCGAACTTTGAGTTCCGCTCGCACCTGCTGCGAATTGACGCGGAACCCCAGAGCAGCCCCTCTCTTGGGCACGGCTTCGATTCGGCCCGCGGCGATCCTCCTGCCGTGAAGACCACTCCTCGACCACGAGATCGACGGCGATCCGAGCACCAGACGCTTCGTCGATCTCGACGACGCAGGACCCGGCCACACCTGGAACCTCGCGAACCTCTCGCCCTCGCCGCTCCCGCAAAACCCTGGCGCCCCATCTCCGCCGCCCCGGACTCGAAGGTCCGAACACAGCAAGCTCGTTCTGCCGGTAACCACGGCCATGACGCGCCTCTTCACATCCAACGACGACGACAATCGCAAGAAGCTCAAGAACCCTTTCTTCTATCACCTCTTCGCTTGTCACGGAGAGACAAGGACGCTTCTCGCTGCTTCAACAACAAGCTTTGCTTCCCCCTTTTCCAGCATCGAAAACGTAGGAAAGACGGAGAAGACGGAGAAGACGCTCTTCCTTTCTTTATCCTGCGGAGATGGAGACCTACGGTAAGGCCCGGTGAGGCCGGCGGTACTGGATAATTCTGGAGAGCGGTCGACGCACTCGATTTGATGTCAGCCGTGGGATCTTCTGTGATCGGGACGGAATCGGACGGCCCCGGGTTCGGGAGGCGTCGACGAGGATTTATTTATTTATTTATTTGGTCGAAGCGTCGACGAGGATTGAACAGGATAAAGTTCGCTTTTTTTAGCGTGTGATGCGTGGATCGTCGTCCGGGGGCCCGGGGGGAATTTTATGGCGGAGGGGCGGGGCACGTGAGCTCCGTGCTATCAGACACGTGGCGTCGTCCGGGTGCGATGGTGGGAGAAAAGGGGGGGAAAAAGAGGAGGGGAGTGGATATCTTTTTGGATAGAGGGGCAGCGGTGGTGCCACCTCGCTTGCTTGATGGGGGGCCCCACTTCCGGACTTTCCTGCTTTATCCTTTTCTTCACCTTGGTTTTTTTCTCTTTTTTTTTCTTTTTTTGTTTCGAATTTTTGACGTGGAATAATAACGAAAATCATCTCCACACAAGTCAATTTATTATATCCTAGGTTTTCAATACTCAAGACTGCACCTTTCATTTTCACTTTTGTCCTTCCATTTCAAATTTTCTTCTTCATTTTCTCTTTCTCTCAATTGTTGAAGGGAGACGGAAAGAGGGGTAGAATTTAAGTTTGATCGAGGGTATCCTGCCCTCTTTAATTTCAATACCTAATCATGCGAATCGATATGGCAATAAAAAAAGGAGATGATTTTTAAGAATATCCGTTTTTAATGTTCAGGTAGACTCAAAGCACGCATTGCCGGCGTGCTTGAATACTTTAAATTTATTTTTAGCTTAACTTTTTAATCAATGCCGTGTACTTTGGTGAAAAACTACTTTCCTACGCAATAGGCATATAATCAAACAAAATTTGGACATTGTGAGTAATGTGATGGGACAACACAATAAAGATAAAAATAAACTAGAAATTAGAAGTTTTATTTAACGTCTTCATTCCAATCTCTTTTTTAGATCATCTTTATTATTTTGCAGTTTACACGAAGGAGAGATGAACATTATAAAGAGATCAAAGTTCACCACAGAAAAGCAAAAAACCGAAACAAGAACGTCAACTACTAATTGGGTAATCAAGGAATTGTGAAGCACTACTACAAGTGATGTCCATACAAAATTGAGGTCACAAGCTATACGGCTCCCCTACCCATTCCTACCGAATAACATTAGGAACTACAATTTTTTCACATGGCATACTGATTACCAGTTATATAGGTCCTGCTATGCATATCTCATTTGACAATCGATGCATCTGCAAGCCGGTTCTTTATATGCAGCAGAAAGTCCAGCGGTGGACGGTATGGTGGATCCAATGCAGGTGAGAGCAAGTTTGCTCATGCCCGAAACCCCTGATGAACTTTTATCCCTACCTCACCAGGACAGCCTTCCACCGATCCGCTTGGCGAGCTCATTTGCAGTTTCAAGTTCTGCCCGTGCTGAAGGGACTAGGCACTGAACAATGGCATAATGGTCATACATGTCGTCGAATTCCTTCTTCCTGGGGTCATATTGGATCCTTGCCCACCCAACAAATCCAGCTCGTAAGTACTCAGCCAAAAGTCTTTGGTCACCATCATAGTTGCTTAGAGGTCAGATGAAGACATTGGAGAATCCCATTTTGTAAGGCAAACACTACACAAACATGCTTCACATGACAGCGAGCCATCTAATTAGTTTTAGATGCAGAAGGGTTTCGGCCAAACTGGATAATCATCGGCTTGCCTTTGAATACATATCCATTCACTACATTCTGCAATGAAGAAACCATCATTGCTTCAGAATTTTGAAAATTGTCGCAGAATCAGCTGGAGGAGCTAAAAATTTAAAATCCACAGTAATACATACCAAAGCACGTTGTGCAACTTCGACAGATGGAAAGGTCACAAAAGCTTGGCCCCTCATTCTTCCTTCCTAAAATTTGTAAGTTCAATAATGATAGTAATCATGAGCCATATAAATTCTATAAAAATGCTATTTCCTAATTTTCTTTAGTTGGTTATTCCAGCAAGACCAAGCAAGCCGGCACTACATTGATTACTGCAAGCAGGAAATATTGAAGTACTCCAAGTTTGAATGGTTCACTGGCCAAAATAATTGAAATGTATACTGGATAACCGCTTGGTTTCTAAGAAGAAAGAACTTGACCTTTAATATCAGACCCTAGAAAGGCTCCAACCATGACAATGCACTTCAACAATTAATGTACTGTCAATCCATACACTCTATTTAATTAAAAACACAACAGAATAGAATATGTTAAAGGAAAAGGCATTAATCCGTTATTTACCTGCATTAGCTTTACATTCAGAGTGGATTTAGCATCATCCGCACTTCCAAACAAAGAACCTTCATCAAATTTCAAGCAAGAAATAAGAACCAGTGACATTTTTCACAAAACCATTCACTTATGAGTAACACAGGCTCATCCAAGAACAAAGGGTAATTGACTACAAAATCCATGATTTAAGACTCGACTTCTACTCCTCTCATATGAAACAACAAAATACTTCAAATGATATCTTAGAAATTACTCTTCTCACCAATCAATCCTGACCAAAACATAAATATTGAGAGCATCCACCCTCACAATACTTACCAAATATAAAGTGAAAGTCATCCACAGTAACATCTTTGGCCAAATTCTTTATGTACAAGACTGGTGCAGGATTTCCAGGAGTATAGTTCTGCAACATTAGAGGAGAATTTCACTTTTTATGCTTAATGGCAATCAAAAGTCCAAATCGACAAACGGTGGCCAGTACTAATAATTTTTAATTGAGCGTGACTTAGCGTATTGTCATCTGCTCATCTCAGAGAGTCAATTGACTTATAGGCTTGCAATTTAGCATGCAATATACCTTAAACATTGGAAGAGAGAGTATTTCTTCAGGAGGCAACCTTCCCCTCTCCAGTTCTTCTGGAGTTGCAAATTGTTTCTTCTCCAATTTCTCTTGATCTGGCTCTTCTATATCGTTTGCCGTGCTGTCATCTTTGTGTTCATCAACCGCTGAAACTTTTGGTTTTGGAATAATTTTTATCTAAGATGATTCAAAATGAAAAGCTTAGAAACAGATCAAAACAAAGTTCAACTGGTAACTGATTGCTTCTAAATACTACCTGCAAGACAGGGTTCTTCTTCTTAATCAATGGGATTTCTTTTGGGACCAAGGTGGCAGGTTTCAGACCCACGGACTCATGAGCCACATCTTTATCTATTGCAGGACCTACAATAGCTTCTTTTCTGGCACGCTTCTTACTAGATTTTACTCTTGAAAATCCAAGAGAATGGGCTTTGTCATCAACCTCCTAAAAAACAGAGATATGTTCTTTATAATTTGAAACTGAAAACTAGGAAAAAAAATTCTCTCTTTTCAAAAGCATGCTATGATGCAGTTGAAAAGGAACACAACATCACACATTGACACCAAAAAGCTACAACTTTATTCCACAACTGCAATAATAGAAACAAAAGCTGAAGTAATAAAAGAAATTCAGTGCCTTAAATATTCTGTTTGGATAATTATCCGTTACACAAGTACAGATACAGATAGCTTGATGTGTCTCAAAGAATTAAACTATTGGGAAGGAAGAGATTACCTCTTCTGAGGACTCAAACTCGGACTCTTCACTGGATAGGTCTGCCACCAAGGGCTTTGCAGTTATAGGAGGGGGAGGAGGTGGAGGTGGTACAGCTGCTGATGGTGGTAAGGGTGGAGTGGGTAATGCCATACGAAATGGCGCTGGAATGTTCATTTTGTTCATTAAGTGCAACACCTAAAAATGGAATGCAAGAAATTATTCAACATCTCCTATGCACACATCATTCACATATCTATAAAGATACACAACACCCACCTGCGTATAAAATCGAGGAACGGCAATAAGAGCATTCACAATATTGGTGAGGATATTTCCATCAGGAGGGGGGTAGGCATACCTGTAATGGAAGCAAGTTATTGGCCAGAAATAAACCACCAAAATCCAATCAATTGACTAATATGGCAGAACCGTGTCAAAGAAAAAACAATAATCACTACAGAAATGAATTCTAGAACTCAACATAGAAAGCTTCTAACTATATGAAAAGACGGTCCAACTCATCGAATGTTATCACCCTGACATAAGATAGTGAACGTTTCGTTTATCACTAAAGTAACAAAATCAAGCAATCATAATCATAGCATGGAAAGGGTGCATCCAATTTGACTTGTAAGGGTACAGATTATTGACAAAAATCATGTAGCCAAAGGGTACATGATGTGCAGGCAGCAACAAAAACTAAAAAAAAAAAGATGCTAAACTAATGAAAAGCTGGATGAGGTCCTTCCATTTGTCATCATCCATCAATGAAAATGTGACAGAGACTAAGAAAATGTGTAATGGAAATTGCCTCCATTTGCACATTCACTTGAGTGAAAGAGGAGGGGGAAAAATCAAAGACCCATCAGAAATAATTCTTTGGTAGGCACTACAAACACAAAGAGCTGCTAAGTGAATCTTTATGATGTCTTTGTGTCTATGGTTGTGGGTAGAACTTTAAAAAAGAGCTCCAAATAACAGCTTCCAATTGATGAATTTATATCTATGTAAACAGCAATCACCAAGTAAGGAAGCTTTACTACAATGATAACCATGACATCTGGCTGACTCATAGCTACCCAAGAGATTTTACAACTTTCCCAAAGGAGCTACACCACACTATAATTTGTGTTCCATTGAAAGGTCGTAACTTCTAACTATGGATATTCTCAATTTAAAGAATAGAACAAAATGTTCAGTTTGCCACCGCAAATCATGGTGTATACAGAAGATAGATGGCATTCAAATGAGGTCTTACACCACACATGAGTGCGCACATGAGAGAGAGAGAGAGAGAGAGAGAGAGAGAGAGAGAGAGAGATCATTAGATGAGATACAGTTTATCCATGAAACCTGAAGTCTTTTCATATACGCCAAAATCCGTGCCTTCTCTTCCTTAATATGGTTATGCACTATGATCATAGATACCTATGATAATTAAATCCTAAAAATTGAGAGACTACAATTTACAGCTTCTATCCAATATCCCATACAGATTAGAAGATTATATTGTTGCAATAGGTCAAATATGTCAAATCTTTCAGTTCTCGGTTCTCTTGGCATTTTAATATCGGGTATCTCATCATTGGGTCACGTGCAAACTACAATCAGTTGAGGGACATATTTTTAATCAATTTACCATATAGGCGCTCACACCGGAAAAAAGAGCTTAAAAAAAGAGCTTAAGTAAAGGCTAAGCGAAGAAGGCTGGATGAAACTTACTCGAGATGAGGAGGGAAGGGGTAGTCTACACCAAGTTTTGGAGCAATGGGCTCACTAGCAGTAGCAAAACCACAATTTGGATTTTCATTACGATCCCCAGGAAGTCCAGCCTCCTTTGTCACAGTGGAAGATGGAATTATATCATTTGCAGATGGGGCACCTTTCCCTTGAATCTTGTTATCTTTGGTTTCATTACTGGCTCTTTCCACTTTCAAAACTCTACCAAGAAACCTTAGCCTAGCCATTGAAAAACAATATATCCATTTCAACAGTTCACACAAACTACTATGACAGGCGATATGTTCTGAAACAGAACATAGAAGTAGAACATGGAAGAAAATGTAGTTACCCATTCAACTGGCACTGTGCTTGATAAGCAAGAGCTTCACTTTTGAAATCCACAAATGCACAATTCTTCAATCTGGTCAAAAAAAGAACAAAACTTAAATGTTGCCGATGGACCATAACAACCCTGAAGCACTAATGAAACTACTACTTTAAACCTGGACCAGGACCGCACGGTCCGGTCCTGTTTTTACTTAAGAATTGCAGAGGTCAAGAATCGGTCAAGCCTGATGTTGACTCAGTTCAACCAGTAAACCCGAAGAAACAGTCAGCGGTTTGACCGAATCTTTGACCAGTCTTTAGCTATAAAAAGCCAGCACCAAAGGTATTGAACCCCCAACCTCAGGCATGCATACTTAATATATTACTCAACTGAGCGAGGCTACTTTTAACGTTAAGATATCGGGAGCAGTTACCTCTCTGAAGTGCAGGGACGAACAGTAGAAGCACCGTAATGTGAGAGAAGTCTAGAGAGCGTCTCTTGGGGAATGGCTTCAGGAAGGTGATGAATCAAAAGCGTAACAGGTGAGTCGACTGGCAATGAATTTGATGGTAATCCTTGCCCATGTCGAAGATTATGGGGATAAGAAAAAACATTGAAGGATGCCTGAGAAGAAGGAATGCCATCCATGTTTTGCTTCCCTAGTACAAGAAGTAGCAGAAAACTGACTTATTGTAACTGCATAAGGCAATTGTCAAATCATTGTAAGCAGATGATGACAAAGACCATTCTGTTTTCTGACCATTAACTAGCTAGAATCACTTTCTCAGCTACATAAGCTAAGTTTTTACTTACAACCTATAATGAGGTACATTTTGAACATTTCATAAGATGCCACATAGTATGCTGACAGCAACACCAATAAAATTGATCAGTTAAATTTATTTCGAACAAAAATATGCCAATCCTAAATATTACTAATGCCCAGGGAATTTGCAGAAGTCTCTCAAGGAAAATGCGTAAAGTATGTGGTTATCGTATCCTAGCAATGGACTTTTTGATCCAAACACCCAACAAGGGGACTACCTGCTAATGTTTCCTATAAATAGAATGACGCTTTTGAGGCCAAACCCAAACCTATTCTCAGTAAATAGGGTAAACCATTAACCATATCAAAAGCACCAAAATGGACATCAAGTGGATTATCCCCCAGGCCCAAGACCGCCAAATAGTTGATCATGGACATATTTTAGTTAATGGCTGCACAGTAGATTTTCAAGATATCAGTGCAACAGCCAGGTTAACTCATCGATAGGATGGAACTTCATTGGCCAGTTCCTCCTAAGAACTTTCATCAAACACTGGGCAGGCAACTCCTCATAAGTTCACGGACCAGCACATTCGCAGAGCCTAAAGCTACACTGTCGATTTTACAAAACATCATTACTAGGGGTGTCAATGGGTTGGGTCAGGTCGGGTTTTGATGTTACCCGACCTGACCCAAATCATAAGGGTCATATTCTATGACCTGACCTGAACTGACCCGAAACACATTAGACCCTCATCGAAAATTCGGGTTGGGTCGGGTTTCTGGGTTTCCTCTTTTTTTTTCTTTTTTTTGCTGGACTCTTAGAAGCTCACCTGGAACTTTGTTAGACTCTTTGAATTCTACATTACCATTTGAGTTATCTACAGGAATTGAACTGGCAGAATGATTAAGTTTTCTTCTAGGTTTCACCCTATTAATAGCATCCTGGAAACTTATGGCTCGTAGCTGATCAAACTGTGTAGTGACAGAATGAAGCTTCTCACTTAAGATCAATAACTCCTACTGTCTTTCAGTTGATTTGGAAAGAGTGGAACAAGAGAGCTTTCGTACAGGAGGGGACACCTGTTTTTTGTAATTACTGAAAGTTGGTTATAAGTCCTACACTTTGGTATAGGAAAGTTACTCGTAGATGTAAATGCTTATACCGACGCCATAGATGATTCGTCTTGTTACTGATCTCTTTCTTTATATAAGTTTGCACCACCTTCATGCCCTATAGCAGTTCGGTTATGGTCAAGGAAGCACCCACTTGGCCCCTTACTTTTGCCTTAGCCACCGGTGACAATGAAAAACATTTCAACGGAGCAAAATGGAGCATATAACTATAATTTCATTGAGTAATATATCCGGAACTTACTTTGCAAGCTCATCACTAACCCCCTCAAACTATCTAATCTGCTATTTCCATGAGAAACCCCTCGCTGGCATTTCTTCAAACAACTCGCAAGCAAACCGAAAGAACTACACGAATTCCAATCTCAATACCTCCGAAACACCAAAAACCAGAGCAATCTCAGCGGACAACCCAAACTACGACGCGAACCGCGCTTACCCAAGCGATTCAAGAGCCTACCAGTTCACCCATCAACCAATCGAAACACCCAAAAAAGCTAAACCAAGAAAGACCACGGAACGTGCTACGGATCAGCAAAGATCCCGGGCAAGAAGACCGCGGAATCAAGAACCCATTTGCGAATGCGAACGTACCTCTCCGGAAGGAGACGAGCGGCGGCAACAGCGGACCGAGAGAGGCAACAGCTCCTGCTCCGGTGCTTCACCGACGAGATCAGAGGAACCCTAGAATGCGAGGAGCAAGAAGAGGGCGGCGGCGGCGGCGGCGGCGGAGTCGACGACCGAGAAGTGAAGAATGTTTGGGTTTGGGCGAGACTGAAGAGTGTAGAGTGTTTGGATTTGGGACTTTGGGACTTTGGGCGAGAGTCTTGTTATGTTTGTGTTGGGCCGAATAATATTTTGATCCTAACTTGATTCAAAATATGTTTGTTTTCTTGTTTCATAGTAATTACCTGAATAATTTTAAGACCAAAACATGTACTCTACCTGTTTCGTATTTGGTTCATGTTCGGATTGGATCGGGTTTTTTGACACCCCTAATCATTACCGATGCGAAGACGACAGAGAGCAAATAGATGCCCGACAGGAACTTCTACTACCATACCGAACCCAACCGTCGCCACTCCGAGATCACATCTAGACACTGAAAGCTCCCACCAGCCGCCAAGCAAAAGCAGAAAAAATCCAGACCACAACAGCAATCGACAGAAGCGAATTTGCACGAATAAGAACGAAACGAACGGTCTTGCGACCGAGACCTGAGAACGAGAGCAGGATCAACACGGCGAAATCGGAGGAGGCAAACTCGCAAAGAAAATGGAGGCAAAACGAGAGCGCGAGGGAGAAGAAAAGAGAGGGAACGAGGAATGCGATCCGACCAAAAATGAATCCAGAGAAATGCAAATAAACAAGGTTATTATTGTAGTTTGACTTTTGCCTTTTCTTTTTCTCCTTCCATTGGACCGTTACTCGCTCCCTATCCATATTAAGTTAGTTTTTATTTCATCTTGTACGGTGACTCCACAGTTATTTTTTCAGAAATTCTTGAGATTTTGAGGCTTTTAGAATTTCATCTACTTTTGATTTGGAGTAATATTTGGTATGTCAATTGGCCATCGATCATCCTCAAATAAGCATTAACCATCGAAATTGTCAAGTTTTCTATAATAATGTAATTCGATATTCTCGACTTTTTGATTCCGTGAGTGCTTCGCTCCCTTTGCAAACTTGGAAAAAATTCAACCTTCTAATTTGACTTCATAGATGCGAGAGGTCATCGGTGGATGAACTCGGCTAGGCCATTGGATTGAGTCTAACAAGTTGCTTAGACTTGCCCATCAATAAAAGACATATTAAAATTATGCAGATTTGGCTTGACTTGGGCCAAATCTAGTCGTGCCTTATAATACATGCCACTGTCTAGACTTGCCCGAAAGTCATTCCAAGCTGTAGTGGCGTGACGGGCTTATGGGCCGCCGGGCCTACGATCACGAATAATAGTTTGTGGGTGTGTTCTAGTGGCTATGTTATAACAAGCAAAGGATCCTGAGCGTCGTGGTTCATATTTATGTACGTTGACTTCTTAACCACGGTAATTTCTAGTTTTTCTTTTTCAACGTGGCGTGCACATCTTTGGAGGAATCAAAAAGTATGGATTGTGCAGGCTTTTGATGGCCTGAAAAACACCCTACTATTCATAATGAGAAATTTTGTTCACAAAGCCCGCTGGACTCAGCGCTAATTGTTGGAGGGGGCTGTGGATTTTGTAAGTCCATTGCTAATATTGGGGCTCAGCTTGTAGCCAACGGTTCCATCAATTGGCCCATTAGCTCAACACCTCCATGTCCGATTTGTTTTGTGAAATCGAATGGGCCTCCAAGATGGTTGGCCACTTGGCCCTAGTGGTAAAGAGTCGCTTGTCTTCTACAATGCGAGCTCGATTCACCTTTCAAATGGCTCTTGCTGCGTAGCTTAGCTGATGTTTACCTCATGTGGGGATAGTTCCAGATTGTTAGCATCTAGACAGGGCTCCGCTGATGGACTCACCGACCTCAATTATTCAAGTCGTGGGTGGTGTGGGGTAGTTATCGTTTAATCCGAACATTTCGTCGAAAGTGTGAGACCTTTGCTATAACGCCTTCAAGGAATTACCGCGGCCAATCACCTCTCTGTACTTATTTACTTATAAATGAAGGAGCAGATTTGACTAAACAGATGGCTAATGAAATTTCACCCACATGACATCTCCCTTTTCTAACACGGAAGACACCAGTGTGTCCTGTGGTAAAAACTCGACACATGTTCATATATAACATAAACAAAAGAGAAAATTAGATTAGATTTCGTTCCGTAACTTTGATTAGAATTTTTTTTCCGGACATATGCATGTGGGAAACGGTGGTTTATATCTTTATTGGACTAGAAAAGTATTGTAATTTGGGATATTGATTGTACTCGTGGTACATACGATTGCTTTTTTTTTCTTCAAAAATTTGTGATATACTCGACAAAAATATCACGGGGCACTTCTTAACAAAATCCTCTAACGATCACATCGCTAGTCAATTAGAGCTCTGAGGATACGTCGAGGCAAAGAGAGATAAATAGGGAAAGAAGAAAAAGTGGGGGAGGTTGCATAAGTGGAAAGCCATAACATGTAGGCCATCAGTCCCTTTCGGGCAGAACAACGACGGACCAACCAAAGTCCATCATGACGACATTGGACGACTTCTACTTTTTCCTCCAAAAAGAAGAAACTTTACAAATTGACCCAAAATCGTTGCTTTCTCCAACGTTGCAATCTTTCATTGGGCCAGCCGCACACGTCCTCTCGTTTGCCCTTGCCCTATCGAGGGAAAAATCCCTCCTTAACGGAAGATTTTAACTTATTAGAAAAGGAAAAAGAAAAAGATTTTTAAAAAATCGCAATTCCATCCACAGTGCCCTTTCTAATTTGTCATTTGGTGTTAAGCATGTTTAACATGACGCATGAGATTACAAGTCAATTTAAAGAGATAAGAAAAAAATGTTATTGGGTGATTGGGCATGTCCCATCTATTGAAATCTTTATTTATAATTTTTCTTCTCAATGTTCGTACACACTTTGAGACTAATATCATAAGACCCTAATTTCACTACCTTTATGTTAAAAGTGCAAGTTTCATGCCATAATCATCGCAAATGCCTAGGGTTTTCCTCTAAACTTCGCCTAATCAATGTCGCTAACTTCATCGACCTACCGAGCGACTCTAGACCTCCAGAGAAAAGCATGATTAAAAAGGTGACGCGTCGACGACACGCATTCCTTTTTTCTCCCATTTCTATATCATGACCAGGATAAATTACAAAGAGGAGTGCCGAGAAGGAACCGGAACAAGTTCTGATGTTTTTTTTCGTATATATGGACCACGATTTGCCAGGACGATATTGAGTGACTTCTTGGAAATCCTGTCCACGTAATTCATCTTAACGTGCACACTTGACATAGAGTTTCAATCAAGCCTCCAGAGTTATAGGGATGTACAGGTGTCGAATCCATATCGCACCTATAAAATCCATCCTCGATATTGCTTCCGTTGAAATTCAGTCACAAGCTAGTTGGCTATCACGTATAATATATGAAAGGTTTGATCGTATGAATTCCTGACCATAACATCACTGTAATGGATTCTCTACATTTTTCTTTATCACATTGAGCTCCTATATTCTATTCACCAAATCTGATGGTAGAAAATATAAGTTCGTAAGAATATAAAGCTACTTAGCATTGATGGGTTATTTTGATTTTGTTAGGATAATTGTTCAAAAAGTTTTAAACCTAATGTATGGCGGCCAATTTAGTCCGAAATCTTTTGACAATTCACTAATTTAATCTCTAATCTTTCAATTGTGCAAGTTTAGTCCTAAATATTTTGAAAATTCGTTAATATTATCATTTCAGTCAATTTTGACGGGAAATCATGGACGTGAATGCCGGCTTGCTTATATGGGGTGACATGGGGTGACGTTGACAATTTTTGTGTTTTTTTATAAATTTTCTGAATACTTTCATTTTTTTTTTCTTCCTTTCTTCCTTTCTTTTCTTTTCATTTTGATCATGACTGGTTCTCAGCCATGGCCAGTGACCGGCAACATGTGAGGGCTTGATTCTTGAGGCTTGGGCAAGGGCTACCTTGGCCAAGTCTAGGCTTGTGGCTAGGGAGGGCCGCAACACCCTCACCTATGACTATTCATTGTCCATGGCTAAGTACCAATCACAAGCAAAAGAATAAGAAAATGAATAAAGAAAGGAAAAAAAATAAAAAAAAATGTTTAAAAATGCAAAAATTGCTTACGTGAACGTTAACCACCCTACGTAGGATGGCCGACAGGTGTCCATGACAACGATTTTCTGCCAAAATTGGCTAGAATGGATAAATTGGCAAATCGTTAAAATGTGTAGGACTAAATTGGCAAATCATCAAAATGTTTAATACTAAATTAACTCAAATGAAAGGTTTAGGACCGAATTGATTGTCATACACTAAATTTGCGGATAAATTTACATTGTAACCTTTTGAGAGAAGAACATAATAATGTACTAACTATTTAATGAATTAGATGTGTTCTCCTACTTTTAAATCCTGTTTCTTCTTTTTCCCTTCTTTCGCCTTCTAACCACGGCTGACGGATCAAGTTGGGAGAGAGAGAGAGAGAGAGAGAGAGAGAGAGAGAGAGTAATGCGTTCGTTCATATCATCTTTGAAGATATAAAATTTTTGGAAAACCTCGTTTGGCGGACAATTTTCGGCATTGGAATATAGCACTCCATGGAACAATTTTTCCTGATCGCGACCTGCTTTGGAAACTCCCAGAACGATATTTCCCGTATATTTCCGCATGAAGCCGTATAAATTTCAAAGAGCACGCATTGCGGTGGGCACAGTCTGTCACTTAAGTGAAGGACACCATCGATGGCATCGAGAGCGACTTCTTTTCTAGGTCAAAACCATCATTATAGTTTCAAAGAATCCTTATCGAGTGATAGAGAATATTGCCCTAAGATTTGCTCCTTAAGGGGTACTTGGTTTGGTGGGAAAAATGTTAAAAAAGTCTTAAACCTATTACATTTGTGTCAATTTAATCATAAATATTTTTTTTTGTCAATTTAGTTTTAAACATTTTTACTTTGTACCAATTAAGTTATTTCTAGCTAATTTTAGTCGGATTTGGCTAACGTGGATAACTTTTAATAATATTTTAATATTTTTTGAATTTTTTTTTTCCTTCTCCTCTCCTTTCCTCTAGCCAGTCACCAGATCTCGGCGACTGGCCAGAGGTAACGGCTGGCGAGATTCCAACTTGAGGCCACTCAAGTTTAGGGCTAAATTGGTACAAATACAAAAGGTTTTTGACTTTTTTAACACTTTTCCCTAGTCTGGTTAATGATAATGAACGTATGCAGTCTCTCTCCCTCGCTCTCACTTGTTGCTTTCTAGGGTTCTTTCACTCGAAGTTTCGATCTTGACTCAACTGCATTGCATGCGCGTTGTGAATGGATCAATAGGGGAAGAATTCATTAGGACTAATTTTACACAATTGAAAGGTTTATAAGTAAATTGATAAATCGTCAAAAGGTTTAGGACTACATTGGTACAATTAAAAGGTTTTGGAAAAAATTGGCTGCCATACAATATGTTTAAAACTTTTTAGATAATTATTACTGATTTTGCTACAATTAGAAGTGAATAACCTATAAGCTGCATTAGGATTTTGAAAAACTAAATTTGCGGATAAATTTCCATCGTGAGATTACCCTTTTCTAGGTCAAAGCCATCACATTCAGTTTCAGAAATTCCTTGTCGAGTGATAGAGAGTCGTGCCCTAAGCTCTTCTCCTAAACGGCTCATTCGTCTGGTTAATGATATCTACGTACGTAGTCTTTCTCTCTCGCTCTCGCTCGTTGCTTTCTAGGGTTCTTTCGCCCGAAGTTTCGATCTTGACTCAACCGTATACTGCCTCCGTGTTTTGAACGGATCAGCAAGAGGAAGAATTCATTAGGAACTTCCCAAGCTGCAACCGGAGCTAGCTTTCCTCACTTTCCACTCCTGTTTTTTCCTTTTCTGTTTTCTACGCCGGTCAATCCAACCAAATAAGGCAAAACAACCAGATAGAGATGGAAAAGACTTCCAACCCTAATCAGACATTGTTAAGTCAAATGCTGCGTCATGCATCGATCTTGTCGAGGATAGACCTGCCCCGTCGATTCCAGCAACGTTGCAGGACGCGTAAGACCCTCTCCGCACATCCCTGTCGCTACCCATGTGCTCGTGCGTAACTGATATCTGGTCACCGCCCAAAGTAAGACCTAAACATAATAATAATCCAGCGTTCTAGATTGAAGGTAAAATGTAATTATCAAGTATGCTAATTAAAAAAAAAAAAAGAATCGAGATGACCGTGGCTGACCGTGACCGAAGTTATTAACAGGTTTAGGCGTGGGATTATAAAAAAGAAGAATAAAGTTCGCCCCTAAAACTATTTCTTGAAAGACCTGATGTTGATTTGCAAGTAAGGACAGTAGTTAAACGATTATAAGATGCGTGCATTTTTAAAGGGAGGGTAATTCTAGGGTTTAGTAAGAATGCGTACCAAATGACATAATGCGATAATTTCTTCGGATTTACCAATTTTTTGGTAGTTATGCACCCAAATTTTTGTTTTGTTACCTACCAACTTTTATTTGTGTAACTACTACAGTTTCAAACGTATCAATTCTTATTAGAAATTTCCAATCTAAATTAGAGCGATTTATCAAATTTTATCAGATTAAATTATCAACTAAATATTGGGTTGGCAACTTTGATTTTGTTTACTTACGAACATTAATTATCTTTTTTTAGTGTGCCAGCTTTTTCTATTCAATTATCAACTTTTATTTGCCCTGGTTAGTGACCCTTCGTATTAATAGAACTTTTTAGAAATTGCCAACCTAAATTAGTGCGACATACCTACTTTTTTTTGATGAATTTATTGCTCTGCAATACCGGGTCTCAGTTGACTTATTTACTGGCATTTACTTGATTTTTGTAATTCGTCAATTTATCTTAAAGAAGCGGATTTTTGGTCTACTTTTCCAAGAAGTATGAGTTTTGACCCTTCCCCTCCACAGAAAAGTAGACTTTGTTTATTTCCATTTCTAGAACCGAAAATGAAGAATCAATTCTGCAGATGAAACGAAATTTGGCCAATTCTCCTCGACTTTACCGGTCCCACTTAAATGAACTGCTTATAGAAACAACATAAGTCCGTAGATATACAAATAAGTTAGGTTGCACAGACCTACCAGAGGAACATTTATGGGATAGCTTTTTCTAGGGAAGACTTTTAAAAGCTTGATTTGGTAAGGCATTCCAAAAAATTTCATCGAGAAATTTAAATGAACGAAACCAGCCAACTATTTAAGAAAGCTAATTAATCTTGGCCCAGTTGCATACCTACGCAGTTTAATTTCGCATGGATATGCATGCTCTCTTCCATTACCGTAAGGGTTTAGTTAATGAATTTCAATGGAACACTTCTTGAGCATATTTTTTAAGAAAATCTTTTGATTTTCGATATGGTGCCCACTGCTTACAGATATAGAGTCTCTGTATTGGAAAAATCAACGAATTCCAAGAGACGTGCCTCGCCCGAAACTATGAAATTCGATATTTGAAAGGACCCAAAAATGATCGAGCATCTTCCTTTTTGCCTATAGTCAAGGCCATCGAGGAAGAGATACTATATACATATCCAATGTGAAAATTACCCGGAATAGGAGCGCCAATGTGCATGCATACATACACAGGATTGTACAACCAACGAAATTTCAACCATGTGCACACCGCAAAGAAATTTTCGGAGCCAAAAAGGCTTCTCGACATCAATGTCAAAACCTAAAACACATCCACATCAATGTTGTTTAATGTTTATGTTATTTTAGATCTGTCGTTCCAGCTATGACAAAAAACGGTATATATTGGACAAGGACTAACGATGGTAGTGGATTTGGTGCTATCTTTTGAGAAACTTCCTTGAAATTTCCCATCACGTTCTAGATTCATGGATTCTTATTCTCCTTCTTTTCATATGTGAATAACCTAGTGGTTATCATTCTTTAAACGTGATACATGAACCCCCCCAATCCATACTGACAAACATTATGTCGGCATTAACTCTCGTACGATAACGAAATAAAAAAAAAGAAAAAGAAATTGATTGAAGATTGGACGGAGCGTGTCGAGTACCGCGTTTCTTCGGTCGGTACGTTCCACCTCTCAAACGGCATTAGATCTCGAATGCAAAAACTGGAGACTAGCATGCACTATGCGGCGATACTCAATATCAGTATCGCTGACAAAAGCAAATTTAAGATTGACATGATGACCGAAAACAGGGGGCCGAAACTTATTCTAACATTTTGCGGAGCGATATTGGCGTGTGACTTACAGCAAACATACTTGTTAACGCTGACAAACTCACACGTCACATGTCCAGAACATCATAAAGTTCCTCATTACTCTTCAATTCCCGTGTCGCCATCCTCTCACCTCGACATTACTCGCGGCTTTCATTGGCACGGGAGTATTGACGCGTGATTTGCAATCCGGATCTTCGCTAGAAGACCCAATATCTTCTAGTTTGCGCAACGACAATGTGACATTGGGGCTGCACATGCCATGTCCATGCGAATACCTAGACTTTACCTGTGCATATGTGGGAAAATGCTGGCAAAAGAATCTAGAATGAGAACCAGTCCAGAAGTTGATGGATCAATGCTTTTCAATGGCTTCATGAACAAGAAGACACTTAGCCCCTTCGCTCCACAGGTCCTCTTTCGAATGAAATGGCGGACAAAATAAAAATAGGAAAAGAACAAGATTAGGTTATCCGAACGAAAAGGATAAGTCAAGAATATCGCTACAAAAGCCAACGGGCGTGAAATTTCCTCTGCAATTCACTGTGCAAGACTCTTGCTAGACTGGCTATGTACCAATTAATTCCACGACGGATACTTCCAAAGACGAAGAAATTGACGAAGCTTACATACATACATGTATGTGCATACATAATCATATATTCTCTCTCTCTCTCTCTCCTGGGTCACACCATTTCCTTGTATTATACGCACGTGAATTCGTCTTCACTGATGTCTTGATGGAGATTTAGCGTACGGATGAAAGGACGTGATTAGGACTTAGGAGGGTCTCTAATTTCTTTTTCATGTAAAGAATTATTGTAGTTGCCATCCCGGATTTTTCAAACGATTTTTTCGATTGCTACACAATAAAATAAAAAGGCATAAAACGAAGCTGAATGGATGATCTATCGAACCTTAATTTGTCTTTACCTCTCTCAGGTGTGAATATCTACTTATATATTTATAAAACGATTCTTGTTTACCCTCAAGAACATTTAATAAAATTAAATGACCTAACCAAAAAAAAAAAAAAATAACGCTTAAATTAAGAAGGTGCGGATCTTTTTCTTTTGATACGTGAACCAGCGTCGGAAAAAAATGTAACTTTTTTATTTATTATGATCATGCTTAATTTAGAGAACGTTTACATTAAAAGAAGTTTATTTTTAGCAAATTAAAAGAAGTTGCGTTTCATAGGGAAGTCGTAGAAAACGAAGTCAACGATGATTGATTTAAGCGTGTTAGTGGAGTCATTAGGCAAGATTAAAAGCATGACCTGGATGGATTCAAGAACGAGAACGAAGATAAGATAGTCTGATATTCAATGATTTACGTATAAAAAACAAGATTGAGATTGCAATTTGCTTCTTCCAATTATAGGGCCAATCATTATATAAATATGTGTTTTTCTCCATGCCCATTTGGATTTTTCTGTAATTACAATGAATGTTAATCTCCTACTGGCACTTAATAAATCCATTGGTATTGTGCTTTAACAAAGGAAAAAAATAGCAAACACATTATCCCTTGCATGTGCTCGCGGCTTTTAATTTTCTTAGTCTCTATAAAGTGATGGATAAAAACCCTAATTTGGGGCAGTCATATTCGTGTAAGTGATGAAGATAGTTATGTCTTTTGTACACTGATCACGGGCGTACTAAAAAGAGTGTTCACTAAGGAGCGCTTTTAAAAATACTTGTCAGATAACCTAAACATGAATATTTTAATTCTCAATAAATCGAAACCCAAATATAAGTTTGGCTCAGATTTTTCCCAACAGGGGAGGAAAAAAAACAAAAAGACTAGGGATGACATGCAAATGAGGTAAGTCAGAGAGAGAGAGAGAGAGAGAGAGAGAGAGATGTAGTAACTGTGAAGCGCAGGGAGAGTGTGTGGCCTGGCATCGTGACCGGTCGGTGGCGCCCTCCATTTTTTCATGCAGCAAATCGGGCCTTTTACTGTAATTCACAAGGAAGAAAAGGGGGTGGGGAAGGGAGAGAAGAGAGAGAGAGATACGAACATGGCTTCACCGCTCGTGTTGTGTACGCTGTTCTTGTTTTTGTTTGCTTCCCCTTCATTTGCTTGGGACCAAAAATGCTTTAACCCGACAATTCCAGGTTCCATGTCCGTTAAGGGAATGAAAACGAATGAACGGCCTGAAATGGGCGGTTAATTCCCCCGCAAGCCTCAAACCAACTCTCCCTCCTTTGCTTTGCATAGAAAGTAAGCTGACACATTAGATGGGCCAGAACGGAAGCTCTCTCTCTCTCTCTCTCTCTCTCTCAGAGAAGGGTTCATCTTGTTGC
Source organism: Eucalyptus decipiens (assembly GCA_014182575.1). Classification (NCBI taxonomy): domain Eukaryota; kingdom Viridiplantae; phylum Streptophyta; class Magnoliopsida; order Myrtales; family Myrtaceae; genus Eucalyptus; species Eucalyptus decipiens. The sequence continues at coordinate 36,466,523 of CM024609.1, read as the reverse complement.
TGTTATTGCTTTTGTTCTGCTGAAATTAATGTCAGGCAAATTAAGAAGTGATTTACTGCAGGGATGGAACTTGTGTTAATGGCCCACCACGCCTCTACGTTCGCAGACGATTTTCACATCTTTCATCTTTGTATATATTCGGTAACTCTTGCAGGAACCAGACTTGGGGCGAACGTTTAACATTTCAGGATAAAAAACAAAAAAGGAAGGAAACTGTCAATTATTGATTCATCGAGAGAGAGAGAGAGAGAGAGAGAGAGGAAAAGGCCGCAGAAAGAGAGCAATCCTTGTAGCTGACACCTTCCCATGTTATCCAAAGAACATACCTTTTTCGTTGTCTTTTCAGTACCTTCCTTTTTGACGAAAGATTAGAAAGGGCAGGAAACACTTGTTCTTGTTTTACTTGATGTCTCAATTAAAAACGTTTAGTTAGATCACAGAGAGAGAGAGAGAGAGAGAGAGAGAGAGAGAGAGCATCTGCTGGGAATGATTCATGTGATCCAGGGATCTTTTTCAATTCCTTTTTTTTTTTTTTTTTTTGGGGGGGGGGGGTGGGAAGAGGGGGAGGGGGAATCTCTTGCTCTACAGAGAAGGTTGCTGTTCCGAGTGTATTATCCACCTGTCCAAGCATTAAGGATTTGCACATGATGTCATTCCCTTCTGAATTCAATTCTCTTTTTATTAAATGGGTTATCAAGCTGTGTACACATGAATTAGATCAGAAGATGGGTGTGCGATGAACAAGAGGAGATTCTCTTCCTCAGCTGTGTTGATGAAGCTTTTAGCTCCCATTTGCTGATTCCCCAGGCTTGTCCTTTAATCCACATTTCACATTCAATGGACCTGGATCGATATGCCATCATAGTGCTCTCAGTTGAAAAGATCACCCCATCCTCTTCTTAAATTCTGGTGACTTTATCGAGCTTTATCTTCCTTTTCCCCCGGTTAGGAGGACCTTTTCAACGAAATAGTTTGTTTCTTTTCTCCGTTGAACTTGACCCCAAAGTTTGCACTCTTTGACCGGAGGGGTCCCTCTTTGGTAAATTTCATGGTAAAATCAGCCATTTAATGCTCCGTAGAATAACACGCGTAGGGTTAATTAACAGAACGTCGAAAGAAGGAGAGACAGCAGAAGAAAACGGAACGAATGACTAATACATAGCTGCAAAAACACAATAAGAAAAACAATAATTTACATTAGAGGTTCATAAATTATAATCACGTAATACGTTCCCTATGATCCCTCGATAAAAGAAGGATCTAAGAGGTGCTGGACACCGGGAATATTTTATGTACAGGAATATAAGGATCCAAGAACCTGAAGAACTAGATATACTCAAGAGGGATCACTGTTCTAAAATAATCATCTCTATAAGATGCTGTCTATGTTTTGTAATCTTGATCAGTAGTCCCAAAAATCGTAATCTTGAATCGGGCCTACTGATGATAAACCCTCGAGGTCTTCAAATGCGTCACAGCTGCCCACCTCTTGCTTGGAGATCGGTACAGAAGATATCTCATTGTTAACATCCGTGCTGAGCCCGGTGTCTTGAGATAGACTAACCATAGAATGATTGGATGAAAACTGCTCCACTTTGCACTGATTGTTATTTTGGGGGTTCGATGCCCCAAAATTTGCCCTTATTGCTCTTAGAAGAGCAGGATCGGTGCTCCCACAGCTGAAACCCGTGCCACCAAAGCTTGATCCCACGTCGCTTCGTCCTTGGTGCAAGTACTCCTCAGGATTCGTAGACCCGTGAGAGGGAAAGAGAGGAGGATGATTCGATAACTGTGGAGGGCAATGACTGGCATCAATACTTGGGTTCATCACATGACAATAATTCATGCGATCTCCTTGCCCCTGGAGTAGTACTTGGTTCTGGTTATCAGTCGAATTTGCCGGAAAATAAAAGTAACTGCCGTTCCCATCCAGCGCTCTTGGGCCTGAATTGATCACGCCTTTCAGTTCATTTTCCCCATCGGTGAAGCTCGAGCTCGGTCTGCTTGAAGAAGGCGCGTCTATGAGAGGCGGCGGGGGTGAAGACATATCCAGAAAGTCATCGACATAAGAATTGATTCTTGTGAGCAGGCCTGGGGATGGATCTTTCTTGACGCCCGTGCTCTTGTGGAAAACCCTACTCACCACCCATTCATCCTGCAATAATATGGACATCATCATCAGAAAGCCCTCCCGCTTTTTTGCCAAGATTTACTCACACCAAAAGCAAAAGCAACCCACATGAGAAAAAGGAGGAAATCACCATAAAACTAGAGGAGGAAAAAGCAGGAGGATTCAATCTCTAAAGCCATATGAAAATGAAATCCCCTCTTATCTTTCCCTTTCCATGAAAAGAAAAAAGAATCACAAGAAAGGTATAGAAGGAAGGAGAGAGTATGTAGAGCAATCATGCGTATGTACAGTTATCTCGTACCTTGGCGGCCCTGGAGAGATTGTAGTAAGCCATTTTGCCCTCCAATCTGTACTCATGCATGACCCAGTTGGTCTTCTCTCCCTTGGGGGCTCGACCCATGTAGAAAACAAGGGTTTTCTTCATTCCCACGAGCTTGCCTCTCCCTCTGTAAATCTCCTTATCTTTGCCTGTGGCCTTCCAATACCCAGACTCCGTGGCTCTATTGGTCCTGGTCCCTGTCGGGTACTTCCTATCCTTCTGGCAAAAGAAGTACCACTCTTTCTCGCCCATCTTGGCTTTCTCTGGAAAATTAAAAGGAAAACGAAAAGAAAGCCAAAACCAAAACCCAGAATGAATAGAGAGAAAGCAAAAGGGTCATTGAAAGAGGAGCTGAGAAGGGTCTAATGCTAACCTGGCAAGTCCCAAGGCTCGCACTTGTTGAGATCTACTTCCGAGACTGCACTGGCGGAGAAGGAGCTGTTCAGGACCTTGGGAGTGAGGTAGTGGGTTATGATCTCCTCGTCCGTGGGGTGGAATCTGAAGCCCGGAGGCAAGTCCATCAGCTCCTGATGCTCCTGATGCTCCCTCCCTTGGTTCACCACCATGCCTTCTTCTTCCATGGCCGCCAACTTTCGAGCAAACGGAAGAGAAGAGAGGAAACTGATGAAGGGAAAAAGGCACTGCCGATCAGAAAAGATTGGATTGGAGAGATTTTGAAGGAGAAGCTGTTTTAGAAAGGAGAAAAGGGGAGAAAGTGATGGGCTTATATAGAGCTTCTCCTTCTTCTTCTTCTCCTTCCTCGTCTTCTTCCGCAGCTCACGAGTCCAAGAGATCCGTAGAGGGTAAGGCACTTGGTGAAGAAGCCTCCCTCGCGTTGAACAATTCATTCCTTTTTCTTCTCCTTTTTTAATTTCTTTTGTTTTTGTATATTTAATTGAAATCTGTCCTTTTGTTGACGAATTAAATAAAGATGATTAATTGGAAAAAAAAATTTCTTTTTTCCCCACTTGTCCCTAACACGCTGGGGCGGACCCATGTTTCCCGCTTCTCTTCACATTAACAGCACAATTAGAATTTCTTTTTATAAAAAAAAGAAAAGGGTTTTAGGCTTTAATTTTGCTCTTAAATCCAGCAAATCTGTCCTAACACCCACATGAAAAATCGTTAGTTAAGATCATTTTAATTGACCGAGCAACGAGAAGTTCTATTCTAATCTCACTTGCGAGAATATAAAAACCGCATAAATTATGTCCAACATGCTCAACTTTTGTTCTCCTAAAGCGGGTCTATTGTATCATATGGGTTTTTCCCTTTCCGCATTCCCTTTTTCGTACCGGCCGTTTTATTTGACTTGCTTAAAAAAATCTTCGTTTTGCTAAATTTGTGGAAAGAGTGGCCAGTTAATTTCATGTGCCAATAATTTCATTTTGCCGAGGACGATAACCAAAATCGAGAAACTAATGAGTGTCTATAAATCTACCACGTCACAATGTACCAAATAAATCATTATATAATAATATCATTATGCAGACACAGGGTCTTTTTATCGACGTGAAAATTGAATTAGCGAAACATAAGGACCTTGTCGATTAATGTGAAATCTTAAAAAGAAAGTATGGCATGAAAGAGCAAGAGAATCTAGGGAGAGCCTACTTGGAAGGGGCTAGGGAGGTTGCCCTAAAATATTAGCCCAATTTTTTGTAATGTTTTCATTTGATTATTCTTGTTCAAGTTGGAATTATTGACTTCATCAAATAACAAACGCGCTTAAAGGACCTCATTAGGCAGTGGTGTAAGGTCAGGAGGAGCACTTTCTGCTCATCTCCCTTTCACACAAAGCGATTGCAAACCGAATCAAAATCAGCTCCTCTGGAGAGACCAAAACGTCATCGTCCCATAAATCGTGGTTTGCCTTCTCCGGAAGAATCCGTTCTGGTTCGGGTTTTCCCGCATTCGCACTGACTATACAATATTGCTAAGCTAAGTCATGCATTAAACTAACGGGCCAAACCAATACTTGGAACAGAATATAGGTGGTACCTTGTTCTTCCTCCCTCTCTCAAACTTGACGCACATATGACATAGGGAAAAATAAAGGAAAAAAAAAAAAAGAGGATGGAATTTGGGCTTTTAAGTGATCAATATAAGTTTTTGCGTAATAAGGAAGAATTTAATTAATTTAAATTGAGAATGAATGAGACATACATGTTACGCCTTTTAGACTACGATTTGGCCTGTCCTTTCGGAGTGTACAGTTGTTCTTCACCCAAATAGCACAAGCATAGACTTCCTAAAAAACATCCGATAAGAACCCGTGATTGAAAATTTGCATTCGGGTTTTGCTTCGTCGCCTTGACAGATATAAGTGTACTGTGAATAAGACATAATGCAATCAATAGATGAATGGGGCTGCTGGGGACTGACCAAAGTGACAAGCTACTTTGGTGATTTCAGTTAGGCAAAATTCCATTATACAGCTGCCTTTTTCATGTGGGAATCTTTGCCTATTTCACAACATATGTCTCGGCATAAATTTCAATAGATGCTGCCTTCAGGAGGCCAAACCTGAAATGGAACTTACCCGCTCGAATTATTAAGATCCATGCACTGATAGGGTCCAATAGAAAGATTAGTGGAGCTATTCAATCTAAACAGTCACACATAGGATTCTTGCTTTTGGACTCCGAAAGATAGCTATGTCAATATTATTCTTTCTCGAAAGTATTCCACGTAAGAGGACAAACACTTTATCGTTACATAAGGACAAAACAAGATTGCAGCATAAAAATTGGGCACTTGAATATATCATATCTTTCTTGAACTTGTAACTTTTTCACTCATGGACGGGATCGAGCAAGAATTTGTAATTTCAACATCCAATTTGAGCAATCAATTGGGTCAATAATACCGAACACTACGTAAGCAACTAATATTAATTGGACATATGGGGCGTGTACATTGCTTGTCTCCCAATTTTCAAGTTGCTAATTAGTTCACGCAAAAAACTAGGGAAAGGAAAAAGAGGAAGGGGGAAAAGATAAAGAGAGAGAATGTCAATCTGTTTGTGGCCTAGCGAGACGCACATGCTGATGGTTGCCCCAACCCAAAACATACGCGGAGATGCTGACACAGTCCGAGGATTAAATAAAAAAAATTTAAAAATAAATAATTTATAACCAAAGCAAAAAGTAAAACATTCCGACACCGACAATGGAGAAAAATACCAGCGTCGGAGCCACGAAGCCGGCTGCACATTTGCTAATGCCAGGTGAATACAAACAATATTAAACTTATATAACTATAAATCTATTAATAATCCAACTCCATCTTCTCCAAAGCAATAATTAGCAATAATAATAAATAAATAAAAGAAGAAGAAGAAGAAAAATCTCCCCAAAGTCCATCCTTTGATTAATGGGGGGGACTGGAATGGCGATAATTATCAGTTTTAATACCGCATATATAAAGATAATAATTGGGGGGTGGGGCTCGGTCCGAATCCGATCCACGTGTGTGGCGATGACGACAGTGTGGAGCTGGACATGACTTTATCCCTGCCCCGTCTCGTGGGATTTTGCTCCAATCCTGCTTCCCTACTCTCGATTTTTTTTGGGTATTTCTCCCAATCGGGAGGACCTAGCTTACCTCACCGCCCTAGTTAAAACTCTATTTTCTTTTTCTAATGACAAAGATGGGTTGATACCGCCCCCGAAAAGAATTCTCAAATCTATATGCTCGTTACCACGTTTATCACAAAAAAATGCTTATAAATTGTCAATATCCACGTCGTTTTCCTCCCGTGAAAATCTTTGAATCGTACTCTTACTAGAAGCCCATCAAATTATACGGCAAGATTAAACCATACGTCAAGAATTACAACAGGCTTTTTGGGACATAATCATTAGATTTTCCCTAGTGTCGATTCGTTTTCTTCCGGCCTAGCTTCTCAAGAAGTCTTCTTTTCAAGAGACTCGTTTAGGATTTATTTATTTATTTATTTTACCTTGGTTGGATCCAACGCTACACATTGATCTCGATCCTTTTTCTTTTGAAATCTCAATTTCGCCTTATTTACCCAAGTCGAGAAGGAAAAAATTAAAGAATGGTTGGAGTAAGAACGGCGGCGGAGGATTCGGAGGGAATCCCGCGAGGGGGGTGGATTTTATGGAGCGATGACGCGAGAATAATTAATTAATTAAAAATAAAATTGAAACGATATTAATTTTTGGCAATTTTTGAATAAAGTAATTGAACAGTGGGCGGATGTGAATTGATTGGATGACATGTGGGAATCGCATAAGGAAAAATGGAAAACACCGCGTGGGGCCCGCCCGTGAAGGGGCAAGCCTTTGTCCCCAATCGAGACTTCCTCCGTACCAAAACGACACTGCGAAGCGAAGCAGCGGATCGCGCCTCCCCTTCCCCTCCCTCCCTCCACCGCCACCGTCCACTCCCCGCCCCGCGGGGGGCCCACCTCGGAAAGGCCCGTGACGATCGATGACGCGCGCGGGACCCTCCCACGCGTCGGCTTCCCATTGGGCTCCGCGGATTTCGGGAGCGCCTGCGCCCGGACGCAGCCAATCGGTGCACCCGCTCTGGTGTGGTGGGGACCCCCGCGCGGCTCGTCTGGTTCTTTCTTTTGTCTTTGTCGGGCGGATCCTCGGTTCTCGACCGCATTCCCACGGACGCCTCGATCGATTTTGGAGTATTCGACTTTAGATGCGAGCGAGATCCGGGGCCTGGATTTATCGATCCTTTTATAGATTACCTATCTCTGTCGTTAAGGAAATAATGTACATTGCTTTGGTCACCTACTTCACAAATTAATTACTCACTTTCTTTCTATGTATAATCACCTGATTATACATGGGTACGGACTAATTTTTCATTTGAGGAAGTGTTTTTATATAGGTTTTTGTTGGGTTATGTGCTTGCATCTAACCCAACATAACCCTATGATGCATAGAACTCATGAATTAGACCGGGGGGGGGATATTTATATTTTTCATCAATTTCTTGATTAGATAAAACTTCTTCTGATCAATTTTAGTTAGTGGGTCACGCACGTCCCACACCCCACTTCCCCTGTCTCTTCTTTTTTCCTACGTAATCGATGTTGTTGGATGCTGCCTCATTCCACTATGCTGCCGTGCACATGGCTATCTTTAGCAATTGTTTCTATTGTCACTTGCAATGACACTAGGAACATCCTCGATCTCCAACCATCTCTCTCTCTCTCTCTCCCCCCCCAAAAGCCATCATGACCTCAAGTCAATCTTAGATATAGGTTCAATCGAGATTCCAAGGTTTACTAAGAGAGCGAGAGCCCAACTTAGTGATGGTTTGTGAGGGCTTGAATTCAACGACAATAATTAGTGGGGCCGGTAGCACTATAGCAGCCGGATGAGGTACAATTAAGAGAGAGAGAGAGAGAGAGAGAGAGTTTTAGCTTATTAGGTATTTGATGATCATATGGTCGTAGAATTCACCTAATTCTAATGCGAAAGGTTACCATAAATTTTAAGACGCATAAATACCTTCAAGAATTGAGAATCGTTCCTAACTTCAAATGTTTTTCACATACTAGATGAATTTCATTGCATTAAAATGTAATGGTGATATCCAAATATTACGGAGGCATTCTTATCATTACAATCATTTTTCTTTGGGAATTCTTCCATAAAACTATCTTTCATAAGCTTTTTTAATACACCCATATCGACAATTCCACAGAATAACCCTGAGCGACCGAGGAAAAAGGTATTTAAATTGGACGATCACGAGAGACATTAATTTTTCTTTCATTTAAGTACATCAGGGGCTTTCGTTCTATTAAGTAAAACAAAATGAATAAAAATAAAAGAGTCCAAAATAAAGCCACTCAAGCTTGATGCCCACGGCGGCGTCAGTCTGACCGTCCAGAACCGTCGGATGGGCAGATGATGACGTCACTCGGCGTCCCTCTCGAGTCACCCTCACCCACACCACACGACCCTCTCTCTAAAGCCACGTTATAGATTATGCAAGTTGGAGCATCGCTATCATATGGCGATCTCGCACAACCCCTCCTCCCCGTTATTTTCCTTTTGAAGTCAAATTAATCAAATGGGGGAATCTTAAACCTTAATCCCCTTAATCATTTAGTAAAGTGTTGACTTAGGGTTCAAGTGGGTGCTGGTGCTTTAATTTAATCTACCCCGTTTTATAAGAATTTGATTAAGGGGTGCAACGAGAAGACTTGATGAACAGCTATATAAGGCGATATCATCGTTTGGAATACATCGAATATCCTCTTACTATGGGCGATTGATGCTTTGAAAATCGAACATTTCTTTCTTAAATATATGCCTAGAAAGTGTTTTAGGGACACTCGGTTAACAAAACCCTTTTGTAAATGGCAAAAAATTATATTAAGGCCAATAACCGTTGCAAGGGACTTTTTTTTATAGGATTTTTGATTGAAAGGTGCTCCAGGAACGATTTGATGGACAATTATATAAGACGATGATATAATTTTAAATACATCGAATACTCTCATAATATGGACAATCAATGCTTTGGAAATTGAACATTTCGTCATTAAATAAATGCCTAGAAAGTTTCTTGGAGATATTTGGTCGACAAGATCCTTTTGTATATAGCAACAAATTATATTAAGGCCCTCGGCTTTTAAGGGTCATTTTAGGGGACAGGGCAGTTGGCTACCATCGATACGCACGAGATAAGATTAAATTTGGACATAGTAGCTTATCATTCAAATGATCACTTGTCATTTCCAAAAGATAAGATAAGCTTTTTAATTTCCCCCCCTTTGCCCCCTCTCTAATCTCCTTCGATTGCCACTAATCTAAAAAGTTGTGTTCTCATTCGAAAAGTCAACACCCTTGACTTTTCGTTTTAGATTTGGTAAAACGTTAGGGTCCTGGAGGGGCTGCTTTTTCCTCCTCTTTTTTCATTCTCACCTTCCTCTCTTTCCGTGCCACACCTAACTGCCCTAACTGATACCAACTAACGGACTGACAAATTTGTGTACCTCATCTGCAATGTGAAAGATGTGCACGTACTTTAAAGGGCCACGGACCCCTTTTCCCATTTCGACAAAAGGAGGGAGTGAGCGGGACGGCGTGCTTCGCTAAAGACAACCTCGGGAAAGAGATTAATTAGTGGGTTCATGTCCTAAAATAAAGGGTGTTATCGAGTGGTTATGATGCTGGCTAGCTCGCTTTTCACCACCTCCACAACCAAAGCCAAATTCTAGATCTAACTGTTCCCCCTTTCTTTCACATCTACTTTTTCTCTTTTTCTTGTTTAGTAATTTTCCGGACATCATATGCACACATCAGAATAGTTCTTGGTTGATCGGATTAGAGCAAGAGAGCTGGAAACATGACTTGCGGTCCGTGGTGTAATTAACATCTCCTTCCGTAATTGGATCTTGAGTGAACAAGCGGTTCCCACTTCGAGGAATTGCATATGAAATACCCACAAGCTAGAGTTCAAATGGTGTAAATGGGGCGGTGCAAGTCTCCAAAAAGCTAATATTCGAGAAGCGGAGTGAAAATTTTGTTTTACTCCTATTCTTGATTTTCATCTCTCACATAAGAACAGGATTTAATTCTCAAGGCCGCTTTTAAGAACGCATAAGGAAAATTACCAATAAAACCCTAGACAGAATTGATATTGGCTAGATTCAAGCCTAAACAGCATCTAGAAGAACATGCTAGCATCAGTCGTGCCAGTTTGCAGCACCATTCTTTATAACTTTATATAGTTCGACTTCGTAAAATGGAAGATAACCGTGAATTATATTCCCAACCAAAAGAGAAAAAAGAAAAGAAGAAAAGTTGCTAGCTTGTAGAGTTGAAGTTGAGAGCAGGATATATTCCTAGCTCCCGTGGAGTACAGCAAGATTGCTTAAAGGCGGGGACGAAGCAGCATTAAATGCTGCACATGGAGGAACCAAACATTTGTCAAAGCGGCCATTGCGATTTTTCAACTCGAGTCCCGGCATCTGAGCTCTGGAATACCATCGGCTCTCCTTGAGTCTAGCGCAAGCCTCTGCTGCGCTGGTGCTTCAGGCTCCGGTGGATATCAGCAAGCATCGTTTTTTCTTAATCTTTCTTTTGAGCCTGGGAAGAGTGCGAAAACGTTCATGTCAGCGCATGAACTGTGTTTTTGCATGTGAAGTTAGTGATACTGATACAATAGTGACAATGATTGGGGCTCGAGGATCGACCGCGATGTCGTGAGAATCTTTGGCGTTGATCACGAACAGATAGAAAAGAGAAAGGAATCTGAGTGTTAATTTAAGATTGGCCCTCGGGATCGGTGTGCCAATCAAGGGCACCACGGTCTCCCAGCATTAGACATGGTATTGCTTTACACAGTTTTTAACACAGAACTGATAAGAATTTGATGCGTGTATGGAACTTAAGCGCCGCCCATGGTAGATCGAGAATTTTGCAATTGATGGAGAGAGCGAGGCAAACGTTTTTTTTATAGCTGAAATGTGAGGTATATGAATTAGATTTTATGAAACAAAACATTTACTTAATAATTGAGAATAATTCGAGAAGCAGATGGTAGAGGCAAGGCCATGACGAGCTGACCGGTGCACGAGATGAGTGATTCTAGAAATGGAGTTTGCTAGAAAAGAAATGATTATGTGACAATCTTTAATTTATTGTGAAAATAACAATCTGTTTTGGATCACAAAAATCAAATAACAAATAATTATAAATTGTTGTGAGATTCACATTTTCAAGAATTTGTGATTTACAACAAGCAGTAATTTTCATAGTAGCCCAACGACTATTATGCTAGCAAAGCCCTAGCTAAGATAAGTGTAAGGATGGGTATATTGAGGTGGAATGAATAAGGAAGGTTCACCACCGAAACTTAAAAGCACACGTCACTGGTTAAGGATAAAGAATCAAATTAATAGCAGCTCACCATTAATGCGTAAACGATTGCTCTGCTGGCCAAAGATAAAGAACTGTTTAATTCACCATTAGGGAATTTGAATAAATAATCAGATAGAAATTTGATAGCGAAATTCTCGTATACCCAAGAAAAATTGCTCTAAATAACCTCCCATCGATATGTCTTTCAAAATGACAACTAATCTGGTGAATAGGTAACTTAATACTTGGTTGGCAAAGAAGAACCGACAACTCCTCAATCGATAACTTGGTTTATAGCCATTACGTGATAACTTCATTCTCGACCCACCGAAGAAAGTCATGCTCAAATTCTGCCTTTGCTTGAACGAACATTGATTGTGTTGGATTAGCAGATGAAAGTAAGTTGGAACTTATGGATTGTCTTATAGAATCGGATGCTCTTGCATCGCCAGCCCACTTTGGTCTATCAGCGCCAGTGTCTTATGTAGAAATGTCAACAAGAATATGTCATGACAAGCCGAATTTCATAGGATTCGATCTGCTGGACGCGTTCAAGCATGATTTCGGGGGGTTCGTGATTCATTTTGGTGCATTCGAATTTAAGTAATAGTTCTATCATTCCTTGCCATTGAAAAAGTAACTTCGACTTTGATTTATACTGAAAATAGATCAAGATCTGTCAAGTGATCGTGACTTATTTCGTGCTGTCTTGGTTTAGGAGTCGGACCCAGAAATTTCTTTTAGGGCCTTGAACTCGGACTTGCGTACTTATTTCGTACTCCGTCTTGGTTTAGGATTCGTTCCCAGAAATTTCTTTTAGGGCCTCGAACTCGGACTGTCAACAAGAATATGTCATGACAAGCCGAATTTCATAGGATTCGATGTGCTGGACGCGTTTGAGCATGATTTCGTGGAGTTCGTGATTCACTTTGGTGCATTCGAATTCGAGTAATAGTATCATTCCTTGCCATTGAAAACATAACTTCGACCTTGATTTATACTGAAAATAGATCAAGATCTGTCAAGTGATCGTGACTTATTTCGTGCTGTCTTGGTTTAGGAGTTGGACCCAGAAATTTCTTTTAGGGCCTCGAACTCGGACTGTCAACAAGAATATGTCATGACAAGCCGAATTTCATAGGATTCGATGTGCTGGACGCGTTTGAGCATGATTTCGTGGAGTTCGTGATTCACTTTGGTGCATTCGAATTCGAGTAATAGTTCTATCATTCCTTGCCATTGAAAACGTAACTTCGACTTTGATTTATACTGAAAATAGATCAAGATCTGTCAAGTGATCGCGAGAGAGAGAGAGAGAGAGTCTGCGTACTTATTTCGTGCTCTGTCTTGGTTTAGGATTCGGACCCAGAAATTTCTTTTAGGGCCTCGAACTCGGACTTGCACAGTTCGGCCCGATGGAGACGTCCAAGGAAAGCCTCGCTCTGCCTTAGCAACGGAGCGATGTACTTCCTCGCCTACCAAACGGACACACAGCCTCTAATTATGGCTGAAGAGTCTGTCCTCGGAACTACTAATGAGGATAGAAGAGAGAAGCTCTGCGAGACATCGAACATCTGATGTCCAGCTCCCAGAATCAATGCTCGAAAGACTAATTTTTAACTGATCTCAACCCACTTCTGAAACGAAATCAAGTCCAAAGGAACTCAAGACTCTGGTGGGCGATTGGATGTGTAAACACATGAGACGATCAAGTCAGCTATGATGGACATGATTGATTCAAGAAAAAAAGGGACATCAGCCGTAAAATTAACAGCTGATCCTGTCATATATGTCACTTTGCGGTGTAGCAGTGCATGGCAACATAAGAACATGCTCTTCTCGTGCTCGTAACACACACATGACATAGTATATCTATCTCCACGAGCAACATCTGAAGCAGCTTAATGCAGAGAATTACCAATTTATCAGGCATATATATATAGTCTGCGGTGTGATATAACACACTGAATGATAACGCTATAAAATCCAAAGTAAAAGTAACACACAATAGCAGTCGAGTCTTAATCACGCAAGGAGATAGAAGCAATATTCGAGATCACAACACAAACTCGCATGGAAGCATAGCAATCCACCAAACGCATATCCTGCAAATAAGACACCTCCAAATTCAGGTACTGTTCCCCCATGTATTCTGCATCAACCATCAAAGGGTATAGTTCAGAAATGAAAGAAAAAGAAACGAGTGGCTAGTTGTGAAAAAGGTTATTTCTCTCCTCTACGTCTAAGGAACTTACAATGCGTGGTGATCTTCCAATTCTGATTATCTCCGTTGTTCCACTGCCAGAGCACAATAGTTGTGCCATCATGAATGCCGCCGGATAATTGGTCACCATGAAAAGCATCCAAATTCAGGTGAACATTGTTAACCATCCTTACGGCTCTGTAACCATCGCCAAGGTCCTTGCTCTCCGTCCACAGAACAGATGCATCAAGCTGCTCTGGATTATAGGCTACCAGCTGCACCTGCAGATTACCAAAAGTGCAAATCTTAGATCTGACAAATATCTGCAGCTCTGATAACAACGATGTTTTCAGAGAGCTAAGGCTTAAATTAAGCTGTTCCTTAGATTTCGAAGTGGGTCTGTCCCTCATTAATGTATGATCACCAGGTGCATGTATCCTAATCCAGAATATATATCAACCCTTTGTCCATTTTCTGCTGAGGAAGCGTGCATTATGTACAAATCATGAGAACCTCCCGGAGTTGAACCAAACCCAACAATTGGCTCAAAAATACACATGTCGAGATGAAACTCAAGTTGAGGCAACGAAAGTGAAGGCTCAGTGCAAACAGGCTTTTTCACAGAAGCTGAAAAACATTGCTGACTTTAGAGGGTAGTCGACCTTTTCAGTAGTGTCCACGTTAGCACTCATAAAGGCAAAAACGCAAGAAAATGTTCAGGCAGTGAAAAAGGTACTAAAATGGCAGCTAGAATGAAAAACAACTTATGCCACAAGAAGAATTCTTTTGGAACCACAACCAGTCCGACAATCAGTTACCAAAAATGAACCAAATCAGAGGATCGTGGTGACAACAACTGAACGGAAGATAAACAAATATTCAGATATAGCTTACAATAAGCCATTTTGAGACTAACCTTAGTTTCTATGTCATTCAAAAACTAAGGGAAACTTAGAGAATGACACACTTCTGTTCGTGAAGTCACTCACAGAATCTAGACAAGTATAGAAAAATTATAATTCAGAAGTTACGGCGCAGCTAAAACGAATGACTAGTAATTTGATCCATCCAATGCCTGAATTTTCAAAGTTGATCATGCATGTTGATACAAGGCAACATCCATAGTCATGATTCCTGGCTATCAGAGCGGATAATAATTGGAAGACTGCAATCTTCTTTTGGTCGAACAAGGAGAACAAACTTGACAGCTCTTTTGACCAATGAGATTGATGATGAGCTAAAGTATCATGGTCACCGAAATACGACTCGCACGAAAGTGTTATTTGGCTTTTGACTAGTCTCGTGAGCTTTTCTTCTACTCTACAGCCCAGATTATGCAAATAGATCATTCTTCTTATCGTAATTTTCAGCTCAAACAGGTATCCTACAATTGCAGAGGTTTCAGATTTGAATATCTAAAGAGACAAACTCACCGGGTGAGAGGCTCCAACAGAGTGCTTGATGGCCTCACCAGTGGCCTTGTTGACCAGAGAAAAGCAGGGAGAACCCTCTTCATCCTTGACTCTGGTGCTGAACTTCTCATCCTTGTACCATTTCTGATCAAATGAAATCATACAAGCCACTCCACATCACCAAAAGAATTAAAGAATAAAAACCATCACTCACACGACGGAAAAAAAAAAGTCAAACAAGCTCAGAAACGCTCAAATTAGGCAGATCAGACCAAACCCCCGTAAAAAAAAGGCTATCGAGTTGAATATATTCTACAGACCCAAAGATCAAGGTTCGGGGGTGACAGGCGAAAGCAAAGCAAAACAACATACTTGATAAGGATCACTGGAGTCAGAGGGTGCAAGAACGAGTTTGGAGTCCCTGATAGCGAGAGAATAATTGGGGTTGGCCTTGCAGAAAACGTTGTAAGTGAGCTTGTAGGCGAAATAAGAGGCCAGAGCTCCACCGCCGTGAGCCACGTGCGGCGGGTACGGGTAAGCAGAGTACTCGGTTGATCCTTGAGGAAACATCTGAGGCGGCGGAGGGTAGGGGGAGGGGTAAGCGGACGGGGGAGGCAAGTGTGATGTGTGGTACACGTTCGACGGCGGAGGAGGAGGGGGAGGCTGGCCATAGACGCAGGGCAAGAGGGTGGCTCCGGGTGGCGGGTAGGGCAGGTTTCTTCGGGACTCCTCGTCGTTATCGTCGCCGTCACGTTTGTGGTGGTGTCCGTGAGTGTGATGACCATATGGGAACTCCATTGTCGTCCGCTTTGGAGTCAGTGTCGATCACTCGATCTCTGGCACGGTCGCTCAAGATGGCGAGCTTTATGATGTCTGAATGGCAGTTGATCGTTTAATCTGAAGTGAGGCTGGACGGTTTGACTTTTACGAGGGGGAATTTCTCCCTTCGTATCTTATGATCTATTCGATGTAGAAAATTTATTCACATATACAATTAATCAATCAAGGAAATAACGGATCCATATATGATTGTAAAACACCGATCGATAAATACAGCGAAATTAAAGCGTACCCGTTTGAACTATTGCTTTACTTGCAGAAAAATAGATCACTCTGATAATTATCAGGGATCTATCGGAATGCCAGATCTTCCTCTATGACCTATTTCGATATAGCAGCTTTCAATGGGATTAAAGCAACTGATAGGTATAACCTACCCTTTTATAGGCTAGAGAGGAGACTGTGAACTGTAATCAACAGGCGTGTCAACTAATCCAGCCATTCCCATTACGGGCTTCGGACCAAACACAATTGCCTACACTTTGCTGCTCAACTAGGCCCGTTAACAATAGATGCCAATATCCAATTCAATCGGATCACTTTAGGGTATAACAAATATTGGAATATCCATTAACCCGATTATTTAAAATAGAAAATCAATTAATTAATGTAAGCCCATATTATAGGAAATTTCCAACATTCTCCCACTTGGGCTACATTAATTAACTTATTTTATTTGGAAAAGATTTTATATTGAAAACGACACTATCGGGTTAATAACTAAAATTTTGTTTTATGTGGCCACAACTTTAAAAAAAATAATATTCCAATAATGGCATCTCAATACCAATCCAATCCTATATAACTTTAGTATAAGACTATGGAAATCAATGTGTTAAGAAAATACCACAACACAAGACCTTCCATAATCACATATAATAAGTATTATATTTTCATGGATCATGGGCCTAGTAGTGTAGTAAGAAATAGTGCCAACATGTGATCAAGATATACACTATTTCTTATCGGTCCTTAATGCAATTTCTCAACGACATGAAACTGCATTAGTGCAATTTCTAAACAACATGAAACTGCCTCAGTGCGATTTCTAAACAACATAAAATTGCACAATTATGTCACAATCCAACATGAGATCTTATAATTAGTGACATCCAGTCATCTTTAAACTAAAATTTGTTTAACGATACTGTTTTATACTTCCATTTCTCAGTCAATAGGAGAAAGGATAACAACAGAATCAATAACAACAATCATTGAAAATAACTATAATCTCTAGAAATACAATTTGTATAACTCCCACTAACAAAAGAAATCAAAAGAATCTAAAACACCCATATTCTTTACATGTTCTTTAAACAAAATGGGTCGTAAGCCTTTTGTTAGAGGATCAGCCAACATGGACTCAGTTCTGATATTTTCAATTACAATGTCTCCATTTTTGACTAAGTCCTTAACAGTATAATATTTGATCCAATTAACATTTTAACCGTGCCATCGTTGTTATTTATAGAAAAAGTAACTGTTTGTCACACATAATGCAATAAGATCAATTTTGGACAATAAGTATTTCAACAAAAATAATTAGTACATTATAAACTCCCCTTTGGGCAGAGTGTATAATGCACAATTACTTTTCACAGCATGAAGTTTATACAGCACCAATAAGGAGAATTACATATAATTGTCAATGATCCATCCCCTTTGGGTAGACAAATCATTTAAATTATACATCTCCATGATATCAATATATAGAGATGATAAAAGAGAATTACATATAATCTTCAAGGTTCAATCCCCTTTGGGTAGACAAATCCTTTAAATAATATATATCTCTATTATCTCAACATAGAGGGGAATTACACATAACTCTAAAAAATTTATCCCCTTTAGGCAGATAACCTTTTGAGTCACATATCCCCATCATTCATCTCTAATATATCAATATATAGGGGAATTTCATATAACTTTCAAAAATTTATCCCCTTTGGGCAGATAAATCTTTTTTGAGTCATACATCCCCATCTTTTAATTTTGGAATTTATCTTCATGCAATTTTCAAATTAATATACACAATAACCCCCTTTGGGCAGGTAATTATATACACTAATTTTTATTAATAGGAAACTCCAAAAAATATATATGCCCAAAATTTATCTAACAATATGAAGCACTTTACAATATGTGCTTCCCAAGATCATATTGCATTTATGAAGTAACAATTTTTGCCACAAATTTTTTTTTTTTTAAAATGGGGGTAAAAAAAGAAGAAGAAGGTTTTAGTCCAAATCACTGAATTAACGCAACAAAAGAAAGGATAGGTGCATCTAGCACTTTAGTCAGCATGTTTGGTATTTAAGTTTAAATTACTCATTCACCAAATACCAAACAAAGACACCTAGGCAAGAACTACAATCTTTACAAGAAAAAGAATGGCACCCCAGCTGCTTACTTGACCTCAACTTAAACAGAATGAAGAACACTCTAAGCAAGCAATGTAACCAATTACAGTTTGTAGGGAAAGCAACCCACCATTCTGTCATCTTTAGTCAATAGGTTCTCATGCTTAAATTAATAAATAAAAGTCTCACTAGCAAATCTTAAGCACTCACTTCAAGTCCCAAGTACATATAGGCAAGAGACCAAGATAAAACAGCAAATATAAAAGTGAACGTTGATTCTGCAGTAATAATTGCAATATGTTATGAAAGAAAGCATCACTTCCACAAATTTTTGGGCCCGAGATCCTAACTACCCATAGGCTAAGCTCTCCGACGATGGCCGACGAGAAGCAAGAACAGTGCCATATTTCTCAAATTAGTAACATATAAATAATCAGAGCAAAGGCACGTCACTCAGCACTAAGGACAGAAGAAAGACATCAACAACCAACCAACGATACAAAAATCACTCCCATAGCTAATGATCTCGCACAACACGTACGCAATGCAAATTCAAGATCATTCTCTAACTTTCACATACCCCAGCTGTACCTCACCGAGTTCAACTCTTGATATGGGGTATAGCTAACTTGATCTATCTCCTGTGAAAACCTTGTCAAAAATTGCATTTATTATTATCATATTTTTAAACTACCAGGACGAGGGCAATAAATTCCCAATATTGTTCAAGTTGTGTTGCATAGACATCAGCGAAACTCTTTAACAACCAAAGTTTTATTCTTTCCTTTTGCTAATTGCTTCCCCTAGAAAGTAGAAAAAAAAAAAAAAAAAAAACTTATGTAATAGACGAAAAACAGCTCAACTAAGAAGCATGTTTTCATGAAGTAAACGCTCACGCTAGACTCCCGACACTACAATCTGATAGCCTTTCATCTTACGGTATATTGTAGCATGATTTTCCATCGTGAACAAAGAACTAAATAACCAAAAACAATGAGAGGGCACATTAGACTGTCGCTTGCAAATATATGACACACAACATTCTGAATAGATTATGTCATTGGGTCCCTCTATTAATTACATACCACAATGGACCTAAAAAGCAACCTTGATTGAAAATCTTGAAAGTTGCTAAACACAATCTATTCCAAACTTCTATAATGAAAACGACTTGAAAGTGATCATGCAACAATTGCAAAAACCTATGAAGCGCTGTACGCCACATCGGAGTAGAGCACTTTGAGTTCTCAATAGGAGAAGAAATTGCCACACGGCATTCAATCGTGGGACCTCGAAGACTATAACAAGGACTCCGTTCCCCACAAAACCTCAGCACGCAACACTGAAGACTGACCAACGCAACAAATCTCCAACTTAAACTTCTCGCATACAGATCAAGCCATGCTCAGATTATATCCAGATAGACACAAAGATAAGTTCCTATAGAGTCCCCAAAACACTAGTCAACATTGCCAGTGATGCAGCGGCGTTAACACATGCATCGCCATCACTTTCTACGATCCCCAAAACCCAGCAGAAACGAGATATAACGCAAACTGGACGGCGAAAATTCCCAAGACGTGCACGAATAAAAAAAACAGTCGTTCATGTTCAGTGTAATTACTTGACACGATGGAACTCCCACATCACGTGGCAATTTGATAGCTTAATCAATAAGTGGTCTCATATCATAATTTGAAAGCCACACTTATCTGGAATTTGATGACTCATTTGATCACTTGATCAATCAAGATTTTGCATTAGTATTATTACGCCAACAAATTACTTGGCCAACAAAAATTACCAATCACTACTCATGCAAAACAGGAAAGACCTTAGTAAACGATGTAATCTACCACTACAGAAGATGATGAGGAAATCAGCTTATCGTTTACACTTCGCTATTGACTTCTCAGACAAGAGACTGTCTATGCATAGTACTTCCTTTGGTAAAACAGGTTTGCAGAGAAACCTTAATCTTGGGGTAATTGCAGCAAGCCAATAGAAACCTAAACAACATCAATTTTTCTTTCCAAACCTAGATAGATATTAAAGAGCTTAGAGGTCGAAATTTCTTGCGAAGGACAGATATGGTTTCAAACTTTGAACTTTGGGTCTTCATTGGAAAACTATTATGTTTTCCAAGAACAATTATCTAATCACATATTACTTATTTCCCCACAAATAAGATTCTTTACCTCTTAAAGAAAGATTTGTACGATCATTGAGCTGAAACTATCCTCCGGCTAGTGAAAGAAAAGCACAATAACAAGAATTTGTCCATTTGACCTAGGCAAAGGAAAATCCATGATAACTAATGGAAAGCACACCTCGTAAAGTAGCCCACTCTCATTGGATAACTCTACCAATGCTCATAGAACTCGCAACAACAGTAGTGATAAAGACTAATCTCAATTAAAGTACATTAAAAGGTCTTTGAAGCCTTCAGGGTGCAAGCAAACCAAAGAAGTCCTAGACATAGATATTATTGATTTGAAAAACCTCTTATTTAAGGAATTTCAGCATCGGACCAGAGCTTCCTAGCTCCGTCACCAACTGCCTTTGCTTCACACAAACTATTGATAGCAATCAAGATCTAACCAGTATTAACTCATCAATCCCATAAGCAGTACCCATGATTACCATCAATGGAATTCGTCTAAATTTTATTAAAAAACTGATTTTGAATCCGCCGCAAACAAGGATATGGAAGCACCCATCAATCATTACATTAGCCGCTAGATTCCAACATACGTGAATCATTAAACGAGAACCTACACGAGAAGTCAAAAGACGTTCAAGCCGCTCAGCCCTCGAACCCAAATTGTTTACGCGCCCTCCAGTCAAAGCAAAAGCTACTGCACAATGAGGCTCAATCCCATGAATCTAGCCCAAATCACACCAACACCATCTATGTTTTGCAGATCTAGTCTAGCATAAGTAAAATAGAGGGCCACGATTCGCCCCCTTTTCCCCAACACAGAAGTTGGCCAGAACATCAGAAAGCACAACCATAACGATCCCCGCACTGGAAAATAACCGTGACCCAACAACGGTCGCGGAAGATGAAAGTCTGGGGTGACGCGCTTTACCTATGACCCACCATATTTCTCGACGATGCAGACACGAAATCAACCAGTATCCACATTCATACAGATTACACAAGACCACACCTTACCCAGCTTCGAATCAAGCTCGCAACGAACTGAACTAAAATCCCATTAATACAATACCAATTTCTAGAACATCAATATAATAGCAATAGCACAAGCAAATAACATGAAAAATCGCTTGATAATTTCAAGCCAAAAAGTTTGTGAAACAGAGACTTGCATATAACATCAATATAATTGACTAGAATGAATTAAACAAAGAAAAAAAAAAACCGAGTAAATCTACCACATACAAGCTTCAAAATTTTGGATCCAAGCCTCCCATGGCCGAAAATTTGGTTTTCTTAAATTTAAACCCTAAAAACTTACCTTGATGCAACAAAAGGATGCTAAAACATATATATAACAATACCCATGCACCGATTTACAACAAACATCAATCAATTGCAAGTAATTTGCAATTTCTAGAACTTTTTTATGTATAAACCCTAGAATTTCAAATCTAAAATACTCTCTCAATTCTTAATGAAATTATGCAAATTATATATGGTTGAAAAGATCTTGACATGTAGAACAAAAGCCCTATGGTTCCGGGATCAATCAAGCAAAAAAAAAAATCTAAATGAAAAAATAATGCCCATATTCGGCTCAAAGAAGAGGATTTCGATTTTGTCCATAGTTTTTTTTTTTTTGGGTTTTACAATCATATATGACAAGCTCTGATACCACATGTAGAAAATTTATTCACATATACAATTAATTAATCAAGGAAATAACGGATCTATATATGATTGTAAAACACCGATTAATAAATACAGCGAAATTAAAGCGTACCCGTTTGAGCTATTGCTTTACTTGCAGAAAAATAGATCACTTTGATAATCAGGGATCTATCGGAATGCCAGATCTTCCTCTATATGACCTATTTCGATATAACAGCTTTCAATGGGATTAAAGCAACGATAGGTATAACCTACCCTTTTATAGGCTAGAGAGGGGCCTAAAGAAATCCTGTCAACAACGTGTCAACCGGGCCCTTCCCATTGTGGGCTTCATCAAACACAATTGTCTACACTTTGCTTTTCAACTAGGCCCGTTAACAATAGATGCCAATACCCAATTCAATCAGATCACTTTAGGGTATAACAAATATTGGAATATCCATTAACCCGATTATTTAAAATAGAAAATCAATTAATTAATGTAAGCCCATATTATAGGAAATTTCCAACATTCGCCTCATCCGAATCCCTCGTGATCAATGATTATAATTTATATGATATATTGAAATTAGGTCCGGATGAATATTTTTCCAACCGAAAGGGTGATTTTGACTCGATCAAAAGGAACTTAGCATTAAAACTTCTGGTGTTGCTTAACATAGTCAATACCGGTTGAACTAATCAAAAGAATTATGTATAATTTATGTAGTTATATATGAGTGTAACTAAATGTGTTATCATTTCCGTGTATTAGAAACGACACATGTTTAATTTGGTTATTTAACAAATGCCTTAGAAAATATTTTAAAATTAAATTCATTATTTCTTTTCATGTAATATGTGCAATATTCAATATTCCTTATCTATGTGTGCTTTAATATGGAGAATTGTCCAAAAAATCATAAATTTATTATACGACGGCTAATTTAATTCTAAACTTCTCAATTTGTATGAATTAAGTTCTAAACATCGTCATCTCGTAACTATACTTCGAAGGGGTCGGATGTGTACGATTGGAATGAAATTTGTTAGATCATCGAATCCGGTGATCAAATGGGATCTTCTTTGCATAAGAAATTATTATATGTAATACATAATTTTTCTTTCTATGTACATAAGGAAGCACGCGTATTTATCGCAAAGATAATATAATTCACAAAGCAACAGTTATTCTTATCTTTACATAAGAGCGAAGTGTTTGATGAAACCTCTCGGGAAACTTCTCCTTTCTTTTATAAATGTTTTGCCAATCGGAATTTTCTTTTTATTATTGACAAAAGATTATATCAAACCCTAGTTAGCCGCCTCCCCCAATCCGGGCCACTTGGTACGAGGTTTATGGCCAGTGGTTTTAACTTCGACCTTCTCGGTCCTAAGGTGACAAATGGCCACTGGGAAGAGGCTTTGAGCCGTCCATGTTGGGTAGCCAAACACGACATAAAATATTGATAGTTTGGCATATAAATTGGTGATGCATTTCCCATCTTTCTTGCGCACAGTTGTCATGTCCAATTCCAATGAGCATACATATAATAAGGGAGTTGTTAGCTGGGTTGTTGTAAGGTTGTCATCGCGAGATAATCAACGATTCAACTAGGTAGAAATTGTACGACCAAAAAAAAAAAAAAAAAAACTAGGTAGAAATTGCAACTAAATCTTAATGAAATTACCAATTAAGTCTTAGATTGATTGTATTTATGTCAACTCAATTTTAAAATTTTTAATTTTACCAATTTAGTTCTATCAAAATGCTAATTTGACTTGATGCCTTGATGCGCAGAACTTAGCTCGAAACTTTTGGTATTGCTCAATATAGCAACACCTGTTGAACTAATCAAATAATTATATATAATTTAAGTAATCAATTATAAATGTAACTAAAGTGTCTTATTATTTTCACGTATTAGAGATGACACATTTTTAATTTTATTGTTTAACAAATGCCTTATAAAAAATACTGAAATTAAATTCTTTATTTTTTTTCACGTGATACTTCTGATACTTTCTTGGTACGAGGTTTATGAGCTGATACTTTCTTGGGGAGCCAAACACGACATGAAATATTAATGGCTTGACATAGAAATGGGTGATGCATCCCCATCTGTCCTCCGCGCGGTTGTCATGTCAAATTCGATGAGCATAAAATAAGGGAGTTGGTACAAGGGTCTCACCAGCAGTTTTAAAAAATTACAAAAATTATTTTTGTTAGCATTGAGTGTGTTAAGTAAAAAAATTAACATCAATATTAGTGATTTCCGATCAAAATTGATTAAAATAATTCAATTAGCAAATTGTCAAAAAGTTTAAGACTAAATTGACTAGATTGAATTTATAAAAGTGCAAGAAGTTTATTTTTATTAGTGAAATTTTCCCTTTCTAGAAGTGATCAAAGTTCGATTGAATGGGATTGATGGCCGATGGATATTGATAAATTTTATTTCTATCCAAAGTAAAAGGAATCTAATATGCATGAAAGACTCAAGGGCTTTGCCAAAACTCAAATTGCTAAATAATGCATGGATAATAAATTGAAAACAACAACGCATGAAATTTTAGTGATTCAAAAATTGGCTTACATTCTTGGAGGTTCCACTATCTTGATGACCGAAACCAAACCTATATTGCTAGTGAAGATGATTGGAGTATGTAGAGAAAGTAAAAGACACATAAAATACAAATGGAAAGCTTTTATAGTCAAAGACAAGTATTTAAACCAAGAAATCTAATTTCTATCATAATTCAACTTCACACTTGAGCAAAATCAATCTAGATCGATCTTTTATGAATGATATTCACATTTTCATGTTTTCATAATCGAAATTTGAAGCGTTGTGCTTCTATTTATACATTTTTCTTGATTCTTCCCGTATCTTTAAATGAGCGATTTCATTATGAATTCCACTATTTTTCAATAAGAATCTCTAGTTGTCTTGACTTGTGCATACTCTAGGGCTAATTTCTAACTATCCCCTGATCCTTAGCTACTGTTACTCTTGACCGATGGATCCTTCTTTACTTAATCTTCAACTTATATACATGTTTCGAGTTAATCGATTGTCGTGTACTTAAACTTTACCCCTTGAAAATTGATGATCTATGGACTTGTCAAGCAATTCATTTTAAAAAATAAAGTGTGTTGTCATAGCCTGGTGGAGTCCCATTAATTTCTTTACAATTGGGCCCAACTCTTGGATTTGGGGTAGAGGACAAGTCGATCTTTTCCCCATGTAAGCAAAGGGACATTATTAAAAGCAAAAAAAATCTTTCAAATCAGAAACGAGGCACGTACTTGTCATAGTCAACATGAAGTGTAAGGGTGCGTTTGTTTGCGTTTACATTTAAAAAATTGTTCCGAGAAATGAAAATGAAAAAAATGTTTCATTCCAGCGAACAATTTTTGAATAAAAAAACACGTTTGGTAAAATTTGTATAATTTTTTTATTTCTTTTATTTTTCTATTTTTTTTTCTTATTTTTCCTTTTTTCTTTTTCCTTTTTCTTTTTTTCTTCTTTTGGCCGGTCGCCGGCCTCGGCCATGGCCGGTGACCGACCAAAGAAAAAGAA
This sequence comes from Eucalyptus decipiens, assembly GCA_014182575.1. Lineage (NCBI taxonomy): Eukaryota > Viridiplantae > Streptophyta > Magnoliopsida > Myrtales > Myrtaceae > Eucalyptus > Eucalyptus decipiens. The sequence continues at coordinate 36,440,996 of CM024609.1, read as the reverse complement.
AGAAAATAAGAAGAAAACAAAAAAATGTTTCTAATTTGTTTCGAAATAAGAAACACAAAATTTGTGTTTCTTATTTCTTTTCTTTTGTTCCTGGGAACAAAAGAACAAAAAAAGGAATAGAAACGCACCCAAACGCGTTTTCTGTTCCTTTTTTCTCGGAACAAAAAACAGAAAAAATGTTTAAAAACAAAAAAAAAAAGAAACATAAACAAACACAGCCTAAGATGCCCGAGGGCTCCGAGCATACTTCGACTTGCGTGAGCGATCCCGACGAGGGTTGGTGGTCGGCCACGTGCTGTCCCTCAATGTCTCTTGGATACGACGAGGCTCAGATGACTTTTTATCTGGTTTCTCATGCAAAATGGGGAGGAATAAGTGGACAATGAGCAAAAGAAAGGTTTTACTTTGGGACAATAAATAACGGGGGAGGCAAGTCCAAGAACATAATGATGATTTTGCCCGGTGCATGCTTTGTGGAGTTCACTTGACATAAAGAGATCACACCATACGTCCACTTTTGAACCGCCAGCCAAATGCAGAGAGTATAGAAACTTAAAATCGAATGGATCGACGGTATTGTAGTGCTCTACATACGTATTCCATTATTTGTCCTTTTCAATTGCTGATATAATGCAAACTTCTCGATTACTTTTATGATATGGCAGGCCAAAATCCAGCAAGAAACTTAGATGCGGGTCCACCCGAAATAGTATATAAATGGCAATTAGTACTAGAACTCTTGATGTTTAGGCCAATTAAATTTAAAGGGCTAAAAATTTCGTGCTTATTTCGTGCTCTGGCGTGGCTTAGGACTCGGACCCAGAAATTTCTTTTAAGGCCTCGAACTCGGACTTGCGTACTTATTTCGTACTCTGTCTTGGTTTAGGATTCGGACCCAGAAATTTCTTTTAGGGCCTTGAACTCGGACTTGCACAGTTCGGCCCGATGGAGACGTCGAAGGAAAGCCTCGCTCTGCCTTAGCAACAGAGCAATGTACTTCCTCACCTACCAAATGGACACGCAGCCTCTAATTATGGCTGAAGAGTCTGTCCTCGGAACTACTAATGAAGATAGAAGATAGAAGCTCTGCGAGACATCGAACACCTGATGTCCAGCTCCCAGAATCAATGCTCGAAAGCCTAATTTTTAACTAATCACCCACTTCTGAAACGAAATCAAGTCCAGAACTCAACACTGTGGTGGGCGATCGGATGTGTAAACACGTGAGACGATCAAATCAGCTGAAAAAAACGATGGACATGATTAATTCTAAGAAAAAAAGGACAGCAGCTGTAAAATTAACAGCTGCTCTTGTCTTGTCACTTTGCGGTGTAGCAACACATGGCAACATGAGAACATGCTCTTCTCGCGCTTGTAACACATACATGACATAGTATATCTATCTTCACGAGCGACACCTAAAACAGCTTAATGCAAAGGATTACCAATTTATTAGGCATAAATATATAGTCTGCGGTGTGATATAACACACAGAATGATAACGCTATAAAATCCAAAGTAAAAGTAACACACAATAGCAGTCGAGTCTTAATCACGCAAGGAGATGGAAGAATTATTCAAGATCACAACACAAACTCGCTTGGAAGCATAGCAATCCACCAAATGCATATCCCGCAAAAGAGACAACCTCCAAATTCAAGTACTCTTCCCCCATGTATTCTGCATCAACCATCAAACGGTATAGTTCAGAAATGAAAGAAAAAGAAACGGAGTGGCTAGTTGTAAAAAAGGTTATTTCTCTCCTCTGCGTCTAAGAAACTTACAATGCGTGGTGATCTTCCAACTCTGATTATCTCCGTTGTTCCACTGCCAGAGCACAATAGTTGTGCCGTCATGAACGCCGCCGGATAATTGGTCACCATGAAAAGCATCCAAATTCAGGTGAACATTGTTAACCATCCTTACGGCTCTGTAACCATCGCCAAGGTCCTTGCTCTCCGTCCACAGAACAGATGCATCAAGCTGCTCTGGATTATAGGCTACCAGCTGCACCTGCAGATTACCAAAAGTGCAAATCTTAGATCTGACAAATATCTGCAGCTCTAGTACCAACAATATTTTCAGAGAGCTAAGGCTTAAATTAAGCTATTCCTTTGATTTCAAAGTGGGTCTGTCCCTCACTACTGTATGATCACCAGGTGCATATATCCTAATCCAAAATATATATCGACCCTTTGTCCATTTTCTGGTGAGGATGCATGCATTATGTGCAAATCATGAGAACCTCCAGGAATTGAACCAAACCCAACAATTGGCTCAAAAATACACATGTCGGGATGAAACTCAAGTTGAGGGAACGGAAGTGAAGGCTCAGTGCAAACAGGCTTTTTCACAGAAGCTGAAAGACAATGCTGACTTTAGAGGGCGGTCGACCTTTTCAGTAGTGTCCACGTTGGCACTCATAAAGGCAAAAACGCAAGAAAATGTTCAGGCAGCGAAAAAGGTACTAAAATGGTAGCCAGAATGAAAAACAACTTATGCCTCAAGAAGAATTCTTTTGGAACCACGACCAGTCTGACAATCAGTTACCAAAAATGAAACCGAATCAGAGGATTGTGGTGACAACAACCGAACGGAAGATAAACAAATGTTCAGATATAGCTTATAATGAGCCATTTTGAGATTAACCTTAGTTTCTATGACACACTAGAATGACACACTTCTGTTCGTGAAGTCACTCACATAATCTAGACAAGTATAGAAAAACGATAATTTAGAAGTTATAGCGCTGCTAAAACGAATGACTAGTAATTTGATCAATCCAATGCCTGAATCTTCAAAGTTTATCATGCAAATCAATACAAGGCAACATCCATAGTCATGATTCTTGGCTATCAGAGCCGATAATAATTGGAAGACTGCAATCTTCTTTTGGTCGAACAAGGAGAACAAACTTGACAGCTCTGCTGACCAATGAGACTGATGATGGGCTAAAGTATCATGGTCACCGAAATACGACTCGCACGAAAGTGATATTTGGCTTATAACTAGTCTCATGAGCTTTTCTTCTGCTCTACAGCCCAGATTATGCGAATAGATCATTCTTCCTATCCTAATTTGCAGCTCGAACGGGTATCCTATAATTGCAGAGGTTTCAGATTTGAATATCTAGACAGACAAACTCACCGGGTGAGAGGCTCCAACAGAGTGCTTGATGGCCTCACCAGTGGCCTTGTTGACCAGAGAAAAGCAGGGAGAACCCTCTTCATCCTTGACTCTGGTGCTGAACTTCTCATCCTTGTACCACTTCTGATCAAATGAAATCATACAAGCCACTCCACATCACCAAAAGAATTAAAGGATAAAAACCATCACTCACACGACGGAAAAAAGAAAGAAAGTCAAACAACACTCAAACAAGCTCAGAAACGCTCAAATTAGGCAGATCAGACCAAACCCCCGTAAAAAAAAAGGCTATCAAGTTGAATATATTCTACAGAACCAAAGATCAAGGTTCGGGGGTGACAGGCGAAAGCAAAGCAAAACGACATACTTGATAAGGATCACTGGAGTCAGAGGGTGCAAGAACGAGTTTTGAGTCCTTGATAGCGAGAGAATAATTGGGGTTGGCCTTGCAGAAAACGTTGTAAGTGAGCTTGTAGGCGAAGTAAGAGGCCAGAGCTCCACCGCCGTGAGCCACGTGCGGTGGGTACGGGTAAGCAGAATACTCGGTTGATCCTTGAGGAAACATCTGAGGCGGCGGAGGGTAGGGGAGGGGTAAGCGGACGGGGAGGCTGGCCGTAGACGTAGGGCGGGAGGGTGGCTCCGGGTGGCGGGTAGGGCAGGTTTCTTCGGGACTCCTCGTCGTCGTTGTCGCCGTCGCGTTTGTGGTGGTGTCCGTGAGTGTGATGACCATATGGGAACTCCATTGTCGTCCGCTTTGGAGTCAGTGTCAATCACTCGATCTCTCGCGCGGTCGCTCAAGGTGGCAAGCTTTATGATGTCCGAACGGCAGTTGATTTTTCAATCTGAAGTGAGGCCGGACGGTTTGACTTTTATGAGGGGGAATTTCTCCCTTCGTATCTTATGATCTATTCGCCTCATCCGAATCCCTCGTGATCAACGATTATAATTTATATGATATATTGAAATTAGGTCCGGATGAATATTTTCCCAACCGAAAGGGTGATTTTGACTCGATAAAAGGAACTTAGCATTAAAACTTCTGGTGTTGCTTAATATAGTCAACAACGGTTGAACTAATTAAAAGAATTATGTATAATTTATGTAGTTAATTATGAATGTAACTAAACATATTATCATTTCCGTGTATTAGAAATGACACATCTTTAATCCGGTTATTTAACAAATGCCTTAGAAAATATTTTTAAATTAAATTATATCTTTCTTTTCATGTAATATGTGCAATATTCAATATTCCTTATCTATGTGTGCTTTAATATGGAGAATTGTTAAAAAATCGTAAATTTATTATACGGCCGCTAATTCAATTCTAAACTTCTCAATTGTATGAATTAAGTTATAAACATCGTCATCTCGTAACTATCTTCGAAGGGGTAGGATGTGTACGATTGGAATGAAATTTGTTAGATCATCGAATCCGGTGATCAAATGGGATCTTCTTTGCATAAGAAATTATTATATATAATACATAATTTTTCTTTCTATGTACATAAGGAAGTATACGTATTTGTCGCAAAAATAATATAATTCACAAAGCAACAGTTATTCTTATCTTCACATAAGAGCGAAGTGTTTGATGAAACCTCTCGGGTAACTTCTCCTTTCTTTTATAAATGTTTTGCTAACTGGAAATTTCTTTTTATTATTGACAAAAGATTATACAAACCCTAGTTAGCCACCTACCCGACTCCGGGCCACTTGGTACGAGGTCTATAGCCAGCGGTTTTAACCTCGACCTTCTCGCTGCTTTGAGCGGTCCATGTTGGGTAGCCAAACACGACATAAAATATTGATTGTTTGGCATAGAAATTGGTGATGCATTCCCCATCTTTCTTCCACACAGTTGTCATGTCAAATTCAACGAGCATACATATAATAAAGGAGTTGTTAGCTGGGTTGTTGTAAGGTTGTCATCGCGAGATAATCAACGATTTCAAATAAGTAGAAATTAGCAACTAAATCTTAATGAAATTACCAATTGAGTCTTAGATTGATTGTATTTATGTCAATTTAACTTTAAAATTTTTAATTTCACCAATTTAATTCTATCGAAATGCTAATTTGACTTGATGCATAGAATTTAGCTCGAAACTTTTGGTATTGCTCAATATAGCAACACCTGTTGAACGATCAAATAATTATATATAATTTAAGTAGTTAATTATAAATGTAACTAAAGTGTCTTATTATTTTCACGTATTAGAGACGACACATTTTTAATCTTATTGTTTAATGAATGCCTTATAAAAAATTCTGAAATTAAATTCTTTATTTTTTTTTTCACGTGGGTACGAGGTTTATGAGTTGATACTTTCTTGGGGAGCCAAACATGACAGGAGACATTAATAGCTTGACATAGAAATGGGTGATGCATCCCCATCTATCCTCCGCACGGTTCTCATGTCAAATTTGATGAGCATAAAATAAGGGAGTTGGTACAAGGGCCTCGCCAGCAGTTTTAAAAAATTACAAAAATTATTTATATAAGCATTGGGCGTGTTAAGTAAAAAAATTAACATTAATATTAGTGATTTCCAATCAAAATTGATTAGAATAATTCAATTAGCAAATTGTCAAAAAGTTTAAGACTGAATTAACTAGATTGAATTTATAAAAGTGCAATAAGTTTATTTTTATTAGTGAAATTTTCCCTTTCTAGAAGTGATCAAAGTTCGATTGAACGTGATTGATGGCCGATTGATATTGATAAATTTTATTTCTATCAAAAGTAAAAGGAATCTAGTATGCATGAAAGACTCAAGGGCTTTGCCAAAACTCAAATTGCTAAATAATGCATTAATAATAAATTGAAAACAACAACACATGAAATTTTAGCGATTCAAAAATGGCTTACATTCTTGGAGGTTAGACTTTCTTGATGACCGAAACCAAACCTATATTGCTAATGAAGATGATTGAAGTATGTAGAGAAAGTAAAAGACACATAAAATACAAATGGAAAGCTTTTATAGTCAAAGACAAGTATTTAAACCAAGAAGTCTAATTTCCATCATAATTCAGCTTCACACTCGAGCAAAATCAATCAAGATCAATCTTTTAGGAATGATATTCACATTTTCATGTTTTCATAGTCGAAATTTGAAAAGTTGTGCTTCTATTTATGCATTTTTCTTGATTCTTCCCGTATCTTTAAATGAGCGGTTTCATTATGAATTCCACTATTTTTCAATAAGAATCTCTAGTTGTCTTGATCTGTGCATACTCTAAGGCCAATTTCTAACTATCCCCTGATTCTTAGCTACTGTTGCTCTTGACCAATGGATCCTTTTTTACTTAATCTTCAACTTATATACATGTTTCGAGTTAATCGATTGTCATGTACTTAAACTTTACCCATTGAAAATTGATGATAGATGAACTTGTCAAGCAATTCATTTTAAAAAATAAAGGGTCTTGTCATGGCCTGGTCGAGTCCCATTAATTTCTTTACATTTGGGCCCAACTCTTGGATCTGGCGTAGAGGACAAGTCAATCTTTTCCTCATGTAAGCAAAGAGACATTATTAAAAGCAAAAGAAATCTTTCCAATCAGAAACGAGGCACGTACTTGTCAAGTCAACATGAAGTGCAAGATGCCCGAGGGCTCCGAGCATATTTCGACTTGCGTGAGCGATCCCGACGAGGATTGGTGGTCGGCCACGTGCTGTCCCTCAATGTCTCTTGGATACGACGAGGCTCAGATGACTTCTTAATTCTTATCTGGTTTCTCATGCAACTTGGGAAGAGTGGACAATGAGCAAAAAATAGGTTTTACTTCGGGACAATAAATACTGGGGGACCCGCCCTCGCCCGCGGTGGACGAGATGGTTTGCGCCTTGTCCCTCAACCGATAAGGAAGAGATTCGAAACTTTTCGCTCCCATTGCACGATTCACTTGCAGCTCGTGAGAAGTGGATCTCTGTAGATTGCCCCGAGTTTATGCCGTCGGTTGCCGGCTATCCGGTAGTTCCCGGATCACAAAAAAAAATAAAAAATAAGTACCGGGGGAGGTAAGTCCGAGAATATGATGATGATTTTGCCCAATGCATGCTTAGTGAAGTTCACTTGACATAAATACATCACACCATACGTTGACTTTCGAACCGCCGGCCAAACGCAGAGAGTAGAGAAACTTGAAATCGAATGGACCGACGGCATTGGAGTGCTCTACATACATATTCCACCATTTGTCCTTTTCAATTGCTGATATAATGCAAAATTCTCGATTACTTTTATGATACGGCAGGCCAAAATCCAGCAAGAAAGTTAGATGCCGGTCCTCCCGAAATAGTATATAACTTGGCAATTGCCAATTAGTGTTTAGGCCAATTAAATTTAAAGGGCTAAAAATTGACGAAGAACAGTTTCAACCTTTTCATTAGGCCCCTTGTTCACAACATCGGAGCTACTTATCCGAAGCCCATATGCTTATTTTGTGGCTATCTTCCCCCGACAGCCTCCTTAGCTCCCAGATAAATATTTGTCTTTCCCACCAAGATAGAAATATTTCCAAATTTTCAGATGAAGTAGTTCGACATACTCCGGTGTAGGATTGTAGTAGCTAAATATTTTGTTTTCGGCAAGAGGACTCAGACTAGTAATGGTCTATGTCAAACTGATAAAATCACAGAAAAAATGGCCCTGCTGTAACGTTAATCTCTCCCACACGCTCTTGCTCTCCCTGCTTTGTATTCCCAGCACAAAGAATCCATCAAAGATGCCTTGGCTTTTCCTGAAGCACGATTCGGCGAAGACATAGCAAGCCTAATAGATGAAGTCATTGACAAGAGTCAGAGGGAGTTCCTCACGGCTAGACCTCCTCCAAGTCAGCATGCTGTCGTGGAGAAGCATAGACCGAAGATGAAGAAAGAGGAGGAGTAGAAGAAGACGATGACGTGGATGCCTCGGCTTTCTGCTCAAGTGCGATTCGGAAAGGACATTGCAGACCCAAAAGATGGAGCCATTGAGGAAAGTTATAGCGAGTTCCTCCAACTGCCAGACTTCCAATGTTGTCGATGGAGCAGCAGACCTTGAAGATGAAGAAGGAGGAGGAGAAAAAGAAGACGACAATATGCTCAAATGCGATTTGGCAAAGATATTGTAGGCCCAAGAGATGAAGCGACTGATGAAAGTTACGGGGAGTTCCTTCGACCGCCGAACCTCCAATGTCTGTACACTGTCGATGGAGCAACTGACCCCAAAGACGAAGGAGGAGGAGGAGGAGGAGGAGGAGATGACTCCAACGACTAAACGGAAGATGACCAGGACTGTGTGGAGTACATTGACGTTGCCGGCGAAAGCAAAGATGCCTCGGCTTCTGCTCAAGCGTGGTTTGGCGAAGAAGAATAAGAACGGAAGGATGAACATGTGTTCTTTAGGTCGCCCGTGGCAATGATTCTAAGGTCAGCTAGTGCAATCGGGGCGAGATCTACTGTGTCTTTTGCTCTATCTGTGCGGACGCTTGGACCAACGATGACGATCATCACATCTGTATGTTTTCGCATCCTCTGCTCTTTCCACTGTACCAGAACTCAGATCACTCGAGAGGTACTATTGGTGTGGAATTAGATGCGTAGTCCATGCCGTAATTGGCCAAAATTATGGCACGTCCCGCATCAAGAAATGGCTAAAAGGAACTCCGGAGAGGTTCTCCCTATCCCTTTCGTTTGTATACGTACTCTGATTCGTTAGTGCACTTTTTTTCATACGCTTATGCTCGTTCTTAGATCTATCCATTATTGTCTTCTATGCATCAGTATGTGCAAATTGAAGGGTGTGAGAACTTTTTGCGTTGCGCTTTGCAACAGCAGATGAGGAGCTGCAGAAGGTAATTTTAATCCCCAAAGCAGTGACATGCTTAGAAGGATGAAAATAAGCTTACTTGAATTGACAAGCTTTTTCCTTTTTTGCAGAAAGCTGATTCCTCGAGGCCGAATGTGCTTCTGTTGAGAAGAAGCTACATATGATTCCCACGAGTCAGCTGAGAAAACGCTCAACATGATCAATTTCACAGAAACTGGCAGCAGCTGAAAAATTCAACTGCTGCTCCTGTCATATTTGTTGGTTCGGCATGCCGCTTTGTGGTGTAGCAGCACATGGAAACATGAGAGCATGCTCTTCTCACACTCGTAGGACTACATCACTTAGTATATCTATCTTCACGAGCAACATCTAAAACAGCTTAATGCAGAGGATTACTAATTCACAAAGCATATATGTAGTCTGCGGAGTAATAACACACAGAATGATAACACTATAACATCCAAAGTGAAAGTAATACACAAAAGTAGTCGAGTCTTAATCACACATGGAGATACAACCAATATCCGAGATCACAACACAAACTCACATGGAAGCACAACAATCCACCGAACCACATATCCTGCAAATAAGACGCAACCTCCAAATTCAGGTACTCTTCCCCCGTGTATTCTGCATCAACCATCAAAGGGTATAGTTCAGAAATGAAAGACAAAGAAACAAGTGGCAAGTCGCAAGAAGGTTATTCCTCTCCTCTGCATCTAAGAAACTTACAATATGGGGTGATCTTCCATCTCTGATTATCTCCTTTGTTCCACTGCCAGAGCACAATAGTTGTGCCATCATGGACGCCTCCGGATTTTGCGTCACCATGAAAAGCATCCAGATTCAGGCGAACATTGTTAACCATCCTTACGGTTCTGTAACCATCGTCTAGGATCTTGCCTGCTGTCCACAGAACAGATGCATCAAGCTGCTCTGGATTATAGGATACCAGCTGCACCTGCAGATTACCAAAATTGCAGATCTTAGATCTGACAAAAATCTGCAGCTCTGATACCAACAATATTTAGAGAGCTAACTAAGGCTTAAATTAAGCTGTTTCTTGGACTTCAAAGTGGGTCTGCCCCTCACTAAGGTCTAGTTACAATGTGCATATATCCTAATCCAAATATATATCAACCCTTTGTCCATCTTCTGGTGAGGAAGCATGCAGTATAAACAAATCTTGGGAACCTCTAATAGTTGAACCAAACCGCAATTGGCTAAAAAATACACAAGTTGAGATGAAGCCCAGGTTGAGGCCGCGAAAGTGAACGCTCAGTGCAAACAAGCTTTTACACAAAAGCTGAAAGATATTGCTGACTTTAGAGTGCGGTCGAACTTTTCAGTAGTGTCCAAGTTAGCACTCATAAAGGCAAAAACGCAAGACAATGATCAGGCAGTAAAAAAGGTACTGAGATGATAGCCAGAAGAAAAAATGGAATTATGCCACAAGAAGAATTCTTTCAGAACCACAACCAGTCTAACAATTAGTCACTGAGAATTGAACCAAAGCAGAGGATCATTGCGTTAACAATTGAACAGAAGATAAACAACTGTTTAGCATACAATGAGCCATTTTGAGACTAACCTCAGTTTCAATGAAATTCAAATTCTAGGGAAACTTAGACAATGACACACTTCAGTTGGTGAAGTTACTCACAGAATCTAGACAAGTTCAGAAAAATTATAATTTGGAAATCACACAGCAGCTAAAGCGAATGACTAGTAATTTGATCAAAATTAACGCCTAAATTTCCAAAGTTCATCATGCAAGTTGATACAAGGCAACACCCATAGTCATGATTCCCAGCTATTGGAGCCAATAATAATCGTAAGACCACAATCTTCTTTTGCTTGCCCAAGGAGAACAAACTCGAGAGCTCTGTTGACCAATGAGATTGACCACGTTTGGATGAGCTAAAGTATCATGGTCACCGAGATATAACTCGCACGCAAATGATAGTTGGCTTATGACTAGTCTCACAAGCTTTTCTTCTACTCTACAGCCCAATAGGTCATTTTTCCTATTCTAATTGCAGCTCGCACAGATATCCTATAATTGCAGAGGTTTCGGATTTGAATATCTAGAGAGACAAACTTACCGGGTGAGAGGCTCCAACAGAGTGCTTGATGGCCTCACCAGTGGCCTTGTTAACCAGAGAAAAGCAGGGAAACCCGTCTTCATCCTTAACTCTGGTGCTGAACTTCTCATCCTTGTACCATTTCTGAAGCAATCAAATCATACAAGCCACTCCACATCATTAAAAGAATTAAAGAATATAAAACCATCACTCACATAACGAACAAAGCTGTCAAACAACACTCAGACAAGCTCAGAAACGCTCAAATTAGGTAGATCAAACCAAACCCACATAAAAAAAGCCATCAACTTGAAAGTATCCAACAGAACCAGAGACCAAGATTCGAGGGTGACAGGCGAAAGGCAAAGCAAAACAACATACTTGATAAGGATCGCTGGAGTCGGAGGGTGCAAGAATGACTTTTGAGTCCCTAATGGTGAGAGAATAATTGGGCTCGGCCTTGCAGTAAACTTTGTAAGTGGGCTTGTTGGCGAAATAAGAGCCGAGAGCTCCACCACCGGAAGCATCAGCAGCATCGGCGGGATCATATTCAGACTGGTGCTGGGTGTGATGATGGAGGAAAGAAGGCAGATGGGGGCGGTAAGAATGGTGATCGGTCTCGCTCGGCTCATCGACGTCGTGAGCCACGTGCTCGACGGTCGCCGACGGCGGCGGCGGCGGCGGGTAATCGGAGTACTCGGCCGATCCTTGAGAAAACCTCTGAGGCGGTGGAGGATAACCGGAGGCGAAATCGTCACCGGGCGGAGGGTAATCGGGCGGGGGAGCCGAGTGCGAGGTGTGGTACACGTTGGACCGCGGAGGCGGGGGCGGACCGAAGTCGTCGTCGCGGCCGCCGCCGTAGAAGGGCGGGCGGGGAGGGGGAGGCTGGCCGTAGACGTCGGGCGGGAGGGCGGATCCGGGCGGCGGGAAGGGCCGGTTTCGTGGGGATCCGCCGCCGTCGTAGCCGCCGTCGCCGTCGTCGTCGTCTCTCCGGTGGTGTCGGTGGGAGTGGTGACCGGACGGGTACTCCATTTCCGACGGGGTCGGTGTCGATCTCTCGATCTCTCGATCAAAGTGGAGAGCTTTTTGATGTCTGAACAGCAGGTAACCTCCTCCTTCTTTGTGCAGATTCTTTTCCTTTTTTCTTTTATTTTCCCCTGTTTTTTACCTTTTTGGGATTTGCAAAAGCTAAGCACAGGAATTTCTCCCTTCATATCGATGTATCGATGTGTACGAATCGCATGAGATCAACGGCTGTAGTTTATTTGATCCGAAAGGCTAATTTTAATTCGATGAGCTAAAGACATTATGGAAAGCAATAATGTTTCGACTCATAAATGAAACGTACGATATTTATAATTAACGGGTGAGTTTTAGATAAGAGATCTTTTGACGAGGGATGGTCCACGTGCTCTGCTGTCGATGTCTCTTTGCGATGCAAAAGAGACTCGGATTGCAACTTGGGGAGGTATAAGTGGACCGTGAGCAAAAAGATGGGCTCTATACCGGGACAATTTTAAAACCGAGGCACGCGAGGTCAAATTGTACCTTTGCCGAATATTGAAAATCGAAGGCCCGCAAGGCCAGCATTTAATGGGGATAATGCTAGGCCATAATGTTATTCCACCAAGTGGTGGAATAACGAATCCATTGATGGTTTGTCTAGCAACCGATTAGATAGTATCCGATTTTTTTTTTTAAATAAAAAATAATAGAATTTTGTTTGATAAATTTTTTAGTTTTGGGAATAGATTTAGAACAAATCAAATAATAGAAAAAATATTATTTTTTTATTCTGGAGAATAACTTTAGAATCAAACCAACTCATTTTTCCTTTTTCTTTTTTCTTCTTTTCTCTTTTCCTTCTTTTTTTCCTCTTCCTCCCAATCAATCATTGGCCACCATCACTTGCCAGTCACCACCGTCGTCGCCTCACCATTACTAGAGACCGGCTGAACGAGGTCCGATAAGCTTGTCGAAGACTTGCTTAGCCATTGCGAGGCTCAACTTTGCCAACCTCACCCAGCAGGCATGAACTCGACCTCGCCACTAGCTAAGCAAGCTCGACCTCACCAAATTCGAGCAAGGTTGACCTCGCCTAGAGCCTTGCCAGGCCAGGCCAGGCCATCATTAGGTTGCCCTTGCCTTGGCTGGGCAATGCCAACCTGGCAATGGCCTAGTGAGGTCAAGCCTTTCTAGGGGTTGATGATATTCTGAAGAGGTCGCCGGCCCTCATTTGGTTGGTTGTTGGCCATGGCCGACAACTTAAGGTAGGAGAAGAAGAGAAAAGGAAAAAAAGGAAAAGGAAAGAAGATAAAAAGTAATAAAATTTTACTCACCCGTAGGTAGCGCAATTGGTTAAGTTCACTCATTCCAGCGCATGGAGGTCGAGGGTTCAAAATCCTGTGTTGCTAGCGATTTAAGTGGAGGCCCCTAGCGATGGGTTGCTAGGCTAGCTCTCTCCGAGGTATAGGCGTTGTAGGTCCTCCATCGCAAAGGCCGGGCCATGAGACCCCGAATCGGCGTAAGCCGATAAGAGCATGCTCCGACGGATTTTTGGTCACAAAAAAAAAGTAATAAAATTATTAAAAAAATTAAAAGAAAATTGTTTGAGCTATAAATTTTAAGAGTCCTACCAAATGCATTTATATTCCAGAATTAGAAATTTTAAGTTGTTATTAAACGCCTTTAAATGCTCAGAAACTCGTTCAAGGAACATAATAAAAATAAATCATTTCTTGATAGAAATTATTATTGGGAATATAATGGTTACCAAATGCATCATAAATATTGGCGTCGTGATTCCACCAATTGCACGGTATGTGCCATATCAACCTCAATTGCCAATGGATTATTTGGCAAGGCTGAATGGTTAGCTCTTGCAGGCACAAGATTCTCATAGAGATGAGTGTATGACCTTCAACAAAGGGTACCTATACTCGAAACCAATGCAAGTGGGTAGGTAGAGAATACCTAAGAGCACAACAAACTGCCGGAGTGGTGATGTGGCACATCTACCTCGATGGAGGAGTCGCTAGGCCGATGTATTAGAAACCATACCCTGATTGGGTTGATAATCTCTAATAACTGAAGAATTACAAAATACTTTGCTACGGCGTGTTCATTGGTGAGTGCGATTAGTCAACAATAGAACACATTAACAAATTTACAACCCAATGTGGTGATGCGAAGATGGCCATATGAAATTAAGGCTATTTCCTTTGTCAGCGTCATAGACGGCCTTCACTTGGTTGGCCAGCTTACTGGCTAAATCTGTTTATATTTGGAATGAGATGCAAGTCGATTTCATGGCCAATTTTACAGAACGGTCCCTAAGATGACAAAATCAAATTTAGCCAGCATTAGACAATGTAATAATGAGACGGTAGACCAATACAACGCTCAATTCAAGAAATTAAGGAATCGATGATTGTTTCACTAAATAAAAAGGAAATTCCCGACCTGACGTTAAATGGCTTGACATTTTCCTTGAGAGATCGACTTGAGGGCCAAAAGTTCACTGATTTGTTTTCATTAACAACAAGTGCAGCAAAATATGAGAATCTCCAAAAATAAAAGGATGAAAAGCCATTTAAAGATTATAAAACAATGTGGCTTTGGTTGAAGGTGAAGATGATTCTTACAATGAAATCGACCAAGATGAGGCCATTAAAACAATCGTGGCCCAAATGATGCTCAACAAACCATATGTTTGTCAAGCCTTGAAACAAGCCCGAGTTAAAGAAACCATTAGAGCTACGGCAAAAGATACTCAGAGATATTCATTCGACGTAACGAAATTGGATGAAATATCTTGTTTACTTTTAGAGGATGGTCTCATAAAATTAACCGGAGGCCAGACCATCCGATAACGAAGGAATGGCTAACCAAAGATATCGTTAGTGACACCATTAATGGAGTCATAACACAGCCAATTGTATTGTTTTTAGGCGAACGATCCGGGAGGCTATTCGTCAACGGAAGATCAAGGGTGCCCATGAGAAAGATAAAAGGCAAAATGGAGGTTGATACTGATCCTTTCAGTCTGATGGTTGGTAATATCTAAAACAGCTTAATGCAGAGGATTACTAATCTACAAGGCATATATATATATATTGTCTGCGGTGTAATAACACACAGAATGATGACACTACAACATCCAAAGTCAAAGTAATACACAGGAATAGTCGAGTCTTAATCACACATGGCGATACAAGCAGTATTCGAGATCACAACACGAACTTGCACGGGAGCATAACAATCCACCAAACCGCGTATCCTGCAAGTAAGACGCAACATCCAAATTCAGGAACTCTGCCCCCATGTTTTGTTCTGCATCAACCGTCAAAATGGAATAGTTCAGAAATGAAAGATGAAACAAGTGGCAAGTCGCAAGAAGGTTGGTCATTCCTCTGCTCTGCATCTAAGAAACTTACAATACGGGGTGATCTTCCATCTCTGGTTATCTCCTTTATTCCACTGCCAGAGCACAATGGTTGTGCCGTCATGGACGCCTCCGGATTTCTTGTCACCGTGAAAAGCATCCAGATTCAGGCGAACATTGTTAACCATCCTTACGGCTCTGTAACCATAGCCAAGGTCCTTGCTCTCTGTCCACAGAACAGATTCATCAAGCTGCTCTGGATTATAGGGTACCAGCTGCACCTGCAGATTACCGAAAGTGCAAATCTGAGATCCAACGAATATCTGCAGCTCTGATACCAACAATATTTTCAGAGAGCTGAGGCTTAAATTAAGCTGTTCCTACTTACTTGGACTTTAAAGTGGGTCTGTCCCTCGATAATGTATGATTGCAAGGTGCATATATCCTAATCCAAAATATATATCAACGCTCTGTCCGTTTTCTGTTGAGGAAGCATGCAGTATGAACAAATCATGGGAACCTCTAGGAGTTGAACCAAACCCAACAATTGGCTTAAAAAATACACTAGTCAAGATGAAGGTCAAGTGAGGAAACGAAAGTGAAGGCTCAGTGCAAACAAGCTTTTTCACAAAAGGTGAAAGATATTTTATTGTGTGGTCGACCTTTTTAAGGCAGTTAAAAAAGGTGCTAAAATGGTAGCCAGAAGAAAAAACGGAATTAGGCCACGAGAAGAGTTCTTTTGGAACCACAACCAGTCCAACAGTTAGCAATCAAAAATGAAACCAAAGCAGAGGATCATGGCAACAACAATCGAACCAAAGATAAACAACTGTTCAGATATAGCTTACAATGAGCCCTTTTGACACTAACCTCAGTTTGTTTGTCATTCAAAAACTAAAGAAAACTTAGAGAATGACACACTTCAGTTCGTGAAGTAACAGAATCTAGGCAAGTTCAGAAATATGATAATTCAGAAGTTACGCAGCAGCTCAAGGGAATGACTAGTAATTTGATCAAACCAACGCCTTAGTTTCCAAAGTTCATCATGCAAGTCAATACAAGGCAACACCCATAGTCATGATTCCCGGCCATTGGAGCCAATAACAATTGTAAGACCACAATCTTCTTTTGCTCGTGCGAGGAGAACAAATTTGACAGCGCTGTTGATCAATGAGATTGACCACGTTCTTATGATCTAAAGTATCATGGTCACCAAAATATAACTCGCACACAAGTGATACTTGGCTTACGACAAGTCTCACAAGCTTTTATTCTGCTCTACAGCCCAGATTATGCAAATAGATCATTCTGCCTATCCTAATTGCAGCTCACAAAGATATCCTAGAATTGCAGAGGTTTCAAATTTGAATATCTAGATATACGAACTTACCGGGTGAGAGGCACCAACAGAGTGCTTGATGGCCTCACCAGTGGCCATGTTAACCAGAGAAAAGCAGGGAGAACCCTCTTCATCCTTAATTCTGGTGCTGAACTTCTCATCCTTGTACCATTTCTGAACAAATCAAATTACACAAGCCACTCCACATCATTATAAGAATTAAAGAATAAAAAACCATTGCTCACACAACGAACAAAACTGTCAAACACGCTCAGAAATGCTCAAATTAGGTAGATCAAACGAAAACCCATTAAAAAGCCATCAACTTGAAAAATTTCAACAGAACCCAAGATCAAGATTCGAGGGTGACTAGCAAAGCTAAGCAAAACAACATACTTGATAAGAATCACTGGGGTCAGAGGGTGCAAGAATGACTTTTGAGTCCCATATAGTGAGAGAATACTTGGGTTCTGTCTTGCAATACACTTTGTAACCGGGCTTGTTGGCGAAATAAGAGCCGAAAGCTCCACCGCCGGAAGCAGCATCAGTGGGGCCAGAGTCAGACTGTTACCAGGTGCAACGACGGAGGAAAGAAGGCAAACGGAGGCGAGGAGAATGGTGGGTCTCTCTCGGCTCATCGACCTCGTGAGCTACGGGCTCGACAGTTGGCGGTAGCGGCGAGGGCGGGCATTCGGAGTACTCGGTTGATCCTTGGGAAAATTTCTGAGGCGGTGGCGGGTAGGGGGAGGAGTAACTGGAGGCGAAATCGTCCTGAGGCGGACACGGGGTAGGTGCGTGTGAAGTGTGGTACACATCGGACGGTGGAGGCAGGGCCAGGGTGAAGGCTGCCGCTGCCGCCGCCGCCGCTGCCGCTGCCGCCGCCACAGAAGGGTGGGCACGGAGGAGAAGGCTGGCCATAGACGTTGGGTGGGAGGGTGGATTTGGGTGGCTCGTCATCGTCGCCGCCGCCGCCGCCGCCGCCATCTCTCTGGTGGTTTCGGTGGGTGTGATGACCAAATGGGAACTCCATTTTCGGCGGCGGCGGCGGCGGCGTGTCGATCTCTCCTTCTCTCATAGTCGCTCCTGGTGGAGAGCTTTGGATATTTAAAAAGCAGTTGATCCTTTGGACGCGTTCGCTAGCATTTTTGTTCAAAAATTATTCCCAACTATTTTTGTTAGGGTAATAATTTTTTAATAAAAGAATTTAGTAATTACACAAAATTTATATTCCTAAATAAAATAAAATAAAAAATATATAAAAACATGTTTTTTTTTGTTTATTTTAATTTTTTATTTTTTATTTTATTTTTTCTTCTTTCTTTTTCTTTTTTCTTTTTTCTTTTGGTTGGTTGCCGCCACAACGGTGGCCGGCGACCGACTGGGCGGACGTCCGGCGAGCTCATTGGAGGCCAACCTGACCCGGCGAGCCTCGCCCAGGGCGGCGCGAGGTCGGCCTCACCCTAGCCTGCGAGGCTCGGCCTTGCGCGAAAGTGTTCCTAGGCAAAAAGAAGAAAAAAAGAAGAAAAAAAAAAAGAAAAAAAAAAATGAGAAGAAAAAAATGTTTTTTGAAAGTGAACCTGGGAATAAGAAACAAGTTTTTTCTACTTCTTATATTTGTTCCAGATCTGTTTCAGGGAACAAAAATATAGATTTTTGTTCTCAGAAACAAAAGTGTAAATAAACACATTTCTGTTCTCTTTTTTGTTCCCCAGAACAAAAATTTGTTTTCCGGGGAACAGAAACAATTTTAAACAAACACACCCTTATTTGTAGTGAGGCCTGACCATCCGAGCAGGAGTGAAATCAAAACTCCTTTTCTTTGTGCTGATTCTTTTTCTTTGTATGAGTTACCAAAAAAGATTTAAATATATTATACTTTTATCAATTCAATTATACTAATTGAATTTTAAACTTTTTTACTTTTTATCAATCGAGTTTATCCAATTAATTTTAACAAAAAGTTTGCTGGCGTGAATTGCAATCATCCTTCTTTGCACAATTAATGCTAACGTACATAATTTTTTAATGTTTTTCATTTTTTTCCTTCTTTTCTTATATTTATTGTGGCCTATGAGGGTCGCTAGACCCCCACGGTCCTCGTTCAATTAGCAGGTGAGGGTTTAACGACCCTTGCCGACCACAATAAATATAAGAAAAGAAAAAAAAAGTTAATTTTTATTTTAAATTTCTACGTCAACATTTAACGTGTCATATGGAATGTTTGGCATCCACATTAGCAATTTCTTGCAAAGATTAATCGGATATACTCAATTGGCAATAATTAAAAATTTATGACTGAATTAGCAAAAGTGCATCAATTTATGACTTTTTTTGTAATTCTCTCCTTTTTCTTTCTTTCTTTCTTTTTGCTTATTTTTCCATTTTTATAGAATTATGCATGACACAACTGGAGCTGATCTATCGAATCGGGTTCGAACAAGCATTTTCCTTCCAAAAGGCTAATTTTGATTCAATGGGGGCAATTTATCCTTAAAAACTTTTGGCATTGCTCAATATTAGGCATATTCCATATAGAATTACTCATAATACAACCCTCGCCCAATTTCCAATGAGGGTTTAGTGACCCTTGCTAATTTACAATAAATATAAGAAAAGAAGGAGAAGAGAAAAAAGATGGCACATTAGCATCAATCATGCCACATAGAATGATTGATATCCACATTAGTAATTTACTGGCAAAATTGACAGGATAGATTCAATTGACAAAATGTGAAAATGTTTATAACTCAATTTTTTTTTTTATGACCCAGGAAAGCCCCGTACGTCGATAGCGAGGTGAAGTAAACCCTGGGGAGGCATGTGAGTCACCACCACCCCTTGTGCCCCGGATAAGTCACCATTGCGATACTCGGGAATCGAACTCCTCCCCTTACATTAGGGGGAGAAGCTTGCCGCCAGGAGTGCCACCCAGACGGGTGGTTGTAACTCAATTATTATAATTAACTGAATTGGTAAAAATACAATAGGTATAAGACTTTTTTTGTGATTCTTCCTTTTTTTTCATTCTTTTTTCCTATTTTTCCTTTTTTACAGAATTCTACATGATTTTTCAATAAGGAATTCCTCCACAGCTGTAGCTGATCTATCGAATCGAGTCTAAACAAGTGTTTTCCTATCGAAAAGCTAATTTTGATTCGATGAGCAGAATTCATCCTTAAAAACTTTTGGCATTGCTTAATATCAGGCATATTTCATATAAGAATCAATCATAGCATGGCTCTCGCCCAATGACCGATGAGAGTTCAACAATCCTACCATAATAAATATAAGAAAAGAAGGAAAAAGAAAAAAAATTAAAAATTTTAAAAATTTTACGTCAATATTAGTCATGTTATATAAGATGGCCGACATTCACGTCAACAATTTCCTATCAAAATTGGCCAGATAAATACAATTAGCAAAATGTAAAAATATTTAGGATTCAATTATTATAATTAAAAGGTTTATGACCGAATTGATAAAAATGTAATAAGTTTATGACTTTTTTTGGTAATTCCGCCCTTTTTCTTTCTTTCTTTTTTCACATTTTCCCTATTTTACAAAATTTTGCATGATTTTTCAAGAAGGAATTTCTCCACAGTTGTAGCTAGTTCGTCGAATCAGGTTCCGAACAAGCATTTTCCTACCGAAAGGCTAATTTTGATCCAATAGGCAGAATTTATCCTTAAAAACTTTTGGCATTTCTCAAGATTAGGCATATTCCATATAAGAATTACTCATAATACGGCCCTCACCCAATGACTGATGATGGCAACCTTTGCTGACCACAATAAATATAAAAGAAGAAGGAAAAAGGAAAAAAAAAGAAAAAAAAATTAAAAAATTAAAAAAATCAACATTAGCATTAGTCATACCACATAGAATGGTCAACATCGATGTTAGCAATTTCTTGCCAAAATTGGCAGGATAGATTTAATTGGCAAAATGTGAAAAAGTTTATGACTAAATTAGTAAAAGTGCAATACATTTATGATTTTTTTGGGTAATTCTTTCCTTTTTCTTTCTTTCTTTTTTCCTATTTTTCCTTTTTTCTTACAGAATTGTGCATGACTTTTCAAGAAGGAATTTCTCCACAATCGTAGCTGATCTGCCGAATTGGGTCCGGACAAGCGTTTTCCTACTTAAAGGCTAATTTTGTTTGATGGCCGGAATTTATATTTAAAAACTTTTGGCGTTGCTCAATATTAGGCATAGTCCGTATAAGAATTAATCATAATATAATGTCATTAATTATACATATCGCTAAAGACATTGTTAGTTTAGTGTATGAAAAACGATACATTTTTAATATGGGTATTCTAACAAATGTCTAAGAAAAATATTATCCAATTAAGCCCTACATTTTTTTCACATAACACTCGAGACACTTTGATATTGCTTTATCTCTGTGTGAATTAATGTGTTATGTACATTGTCATCTCATAATTAAACTTCGAAGGAGTAGGACATGTACGAATGGAATAAATCTTATCGGACCGTCGAATCCGATAATCGAATAAGTCTCATGTTAACATAATGCAAGTAGCTATCGGATGTGCATTTGGGGTCATTTCGAAGATACAAACCAATGTCTAGGACAAAATCAATTAGGTGTTAGGATAAGTGTTTAATGAAACATCTGGTCTTCTGCTACACAATATCCACGAATGCATCCTCCTTTCTTTCAACTTCACCTTTTTATCATACAGATTAGATGATGCTCCTGAGTAGAAAGATGATGGGCAATGGGAAGATGCTTTGAGCTGTCCACGTTG
Source organism: Eucalyptus decipiens (assembly GCA_014182575.1). Lineage (NCBI taxonomy): Eukaryota > Viridiplantae > Streptophyta > Magnoliopsida > Myrtales > Myrtaceae > Eucalyptus > Eucalyptus decipiens. The sequence continues at coordinate 36,419,448 of CM024609.1, read as the reverse complement.
TGGAGCCAGACACCACATAAATATTCTGGAAGATATTTTGACATGGAGATGGCAAATTCAATGAGCATAAAACAAGAGAGGCGTTATGTAGATTTTCATAGGATTGTGATCGAGAGGAAATTCGATGGTTTCAATTAGTGATTAAAGCTCAATCGAGGATGATCGATAGCTGATTAAATTGTTAAGTTTGACTTCGTATTAAAAGTAATGGGATTCTGGTATGCCTTGAAGTCTCAAGGATTTTGCAAACTTCAAATTATTAAATAATGCGTTCAGTAGGAAATAAAAAGGAAATTACATGAAATCTAATTAAATTAGAACGATGGAAGCCTTGCCTGCTTGACGACTGAAGTTGAACATAAACTGCTAACGGAGATGATTAGAGTATATAGAGAAAGTAAAAAGGTTAGGAAATACGAACGGAAAACTTTTATACTCAAAGATAATTCAAAGGGTAAAATCTAATCACAATCAATCTATTACGAATGATCTTCACGTCTTCACTTTTTTAGAATCAAAATCTGATGTACGATTCGTGATTTTTTTTATATGTCTTGATTGCTTGTGAGTGCATGTCTTTCTTGATTCTTCAAGTATCTTTAAATGGGTAAATTCCGTTTTTCGTCCCAATTTTTCTTTGCAAAAATCTCTAATATCTTGACTTGGGCGTTACTCTAGGAATGATTTTGTAACTGTTCCCAATTCTTTAGCTACAGTAATTCTCTAATCAAGGGATCTTCATTGACTCAATCTTCAACTTCTATACATGCTTCCAGTCATAGGATAAAGCAAGCAAGAATCCATCAAGAAACTTAGATGCAGATCCACCTAATTTGTACATAACTGAAAAATTGATACTAAAACTCTGCAAATTTAGTCCAATTAAATTTATAGGGCTAACGACAGGGGAAGAATAGTTGGCCCCTTTTTTACAACATTGGAACTTCATCATCTGAAGCCCATGCTAGACTGGCGATGGTAAAGATGCGGATGCAATTGTTATCAAATTGTTGCTTTTGTTTTCTTTATTTTTATCTTTATTTTCGAAGTAATACTATTAAGAACACTGGATGTGACCTCCAAATAACAGGGCTTAAGGTTAGGCGATGAGACAACGAAGGATAAGTTTCGTTGACGAAAGGGAGATGTAATAAAACTGCAACCTAAGTATATCAATCGAAAAGTAGCTACGCTTCGACGATTATTGCTTAAGACGGACATTAATTTAGTTGATAATCAAATATACTTGTTCTTTTCTTTTCGGATGATAAGTGCAACTTATTTGATGACTTAAAAATCCCTCATGGTTCACTGGGCCGCATGGTTTATACATAACAAGCATAGATATACAGAGCCCAATAATCAGTTAGATATATATATTCCTTATTTCCTCACAACTATCAAGGAATATGTTGCTATGAACTATATAAGCATTGCTTGTACATGCTCTAATCTTTTCTTGCACAGAATCCCACCGGATATGTATTTCCACGTCCAAGTTAGCATTCCTATGACAATGTTTTACCTTACAATACTAGGAGGAAATACTAATAAAATCCTCAATCAATTATATCGGTATCAATTTATTCTAAAATTTTTCAATTGAATTAATTTAATCATAAACATTTTGAATTTATCTCAATTCAGTCCATTCGGACCTAACATTATCAATCATATGTGGTAGGACCGATATTGATGTAGACATTTTTTAATTTAATTATAATAATTGAAAAAATAATTATAATTTTTTTGTTCTTTTGTTCTTTTTTTTTGTCCTTAACTTTTTTTCTTTTTGGCGGGGGCTAGTAAGGGCTATCGGCCTACCCTTGCCTAGTGCCGTATAGGGATGCCGATCCTTGTTTGTGGCCAACGAGGATTGGACAACGACTATTGCTAGCCCTTAGAAAAAAAAAAGTAAAGAAAAGAAAAGAATAACAAAAATGTAAAAGAAAAACTCAAAATTTTTAAAAATATTATTAAAAATGTTTAGGTTAGCACTAATCATATAGTTGAGGTTCAAAATTTTGAACCAAAATTGACTGAGGGGTTGAAAGTATAAAAGACTTAGGACTAAATTAATATTAATATAATAGGTTTAGTCTTTTTTTTTACTTCCCCGGTTATAGTGTAATTGCTCCGATTGATATATATTTTCAGAAAGAAAAAAAAGAAAGTTCTTCTGCGATAGACCGTTACAATTCATGTGAATGGGCAGTGGTGGCACATTGTTTTATGGAGATGTCCAAGTGGCTGCACTGTTTAATTTCTTCCGTGGGTCCGGATTCGATCAGTTTTGTACTTCATTTGAAAAGTCAGATTGACCTCTTAATGATTAATGTTCTTAGATTTGATAATCATGACATTTAGGTACCTCCTAGTCCTAGACTCCTGCGGGCTCAATCACGTGGATGCACCTACTTTGTCGACTTTAGCTTTAACTCAAGCATAATTTTCTCGAAAATCTCTACTCATTTCACATCCCACGTACGTAAACCCGATTAAGTTTTCATCAGCATAGACCTCCCGTTTCAATCCATTCGCATTTTTCTGCTGGATCCTTACAGTCTAAGGTTACACTTCTAATTCCCCTCGTTGTCAAAGGGAGAGAAAAATCATGCATGCACAGCCAATATTATTTCCCTAAAAACCCTACTTCACTTATATCACGCGCGTCCGGCGCAACCCATAAACAATCGTCTCTTCCCTTTTTAATCTCGCCCTTTTAGCCATCCGTTTTAACCATGAAAATGGCCGTAGTTATTGGGTCCTAGTAGCAACTGCTGGTTCAAGAATGGGTAGCTATTGATCAAGTTATACTGCGGAAAGTCGGCCGCCTGATTCGCGGTGTTGGTGAAGCTGCAGTGGCTGAGGAGCTTCTTTGCCTGATACGCCGCAGTGTCGGGGTCCGAGCGGTGACGCTTGAGCCTGTTCTCCTCCATGAATGGAGCCGATGACGAGGGGCTGAGCTGGGGCAGCTTCTGGGGAAAGCAATTGCTGCTTCCATTGTTATAAGTCCCACTGCCGAACACGTGCGGGTCAGTGATGTCCACATGGTTACTGTTGTTCGGAATCAATGGAGCCAATTGGTCGAATCCGGGCACGCCGACCCCTTGCGGGGTGTTGTCAGATAGAAGGCTACCGAGCATCGAGTAGTCCAAGGCGTCCATTAGATTGGAGAACGAAGAGGACTTCTGAGACATGAGGCCGCCGTTGTTTTGAACGTAATTGTTGGGGATGTCCGCGAAGGGTTTTAGCATTTCGTTTTGGTGAATGTAACTGTGGCCTTCTTCCTCTTCTTCTTCCTGATCTTGATCAGGTGTGGCCACCGAGGCTGTGGCGGTAGGGGACAAGTTGGTCTTCTTGTAAATCCGACACAGAACCCAATCGTCCAACTGGAACCAAATAATTAAAAAGTTAGGATGCCAGATTCTCGCCTAAAAAGAGAATGTGAAAAGCAAAGAGAGATAGAGAGAGAGAGAGAGAGAGAGAGAAATGTCAACAGCCCAGAAACTGGAAACCATCGGGCTTTCTCGGGCCTTTCGCCTTTTGTTGGTTTCTTGCACGCCTAATATTTCTGGTTTCTTGTAAATTGATACTTTTCTCACAAACCGACAGCTATTAGATCACTGTAAAGCCTTCTTTTGCAGTACAAAGGACATCGTCTTCCCAAAAGGAGGAAGAAAAAAAAAGCGCTTACAGATTAGGCTAAAGCATTGATAAACTGAGGTCGACTTCACGTGTACGAAGAGGGGTTTGTCCGCTAGTAGCGCACCTTTCGAGTCGTAATTAATAATTTGAGATCGACTTCGGAGTTATGGAGTAAGCTCGTCGACAAATAGCACAACTTTTTTCTAGACTTTATGTGTCCAGCAAAATGTATTGGATAGACTCATGGGGAACAGACAAAAGCACGATAGAATTAGGTTAATAATGAAAAATCTATTTCTCTTCTTCTCATGTGGAATTACTATGAGTCTCACTATCTAAATTATAATCAACTGATCTGTTTTATATGGATTATCAACTTAAGTGCACTTGCGAGAGAAGGCTCACCCTCATGGAAGAATCTTTAAGCTTCAAGGGGTTAGTATTGGGGCGACTGTTGTAGGCGGGCGACTCGGCGAGGCGGTACTCGTGCATGATCCAATTCGTCTTGAGTCCCTTGGGAGGCTTCCCCTTGTAGAAGACCAGCGCCTTCTTCACGCCGAGTTTCTCGTGGTGCTGATGTGCGGATGCTGAAGAAGATGAAGTCACGATCACTTTGTCCGTGCCGGTGGCCTTCCAATACCCAGAAGCAGCTGCTCTGTTGGGCCTTGCTCCATTCGGGTACTTCCTATCCCTAGGGCTGAAGAAGTACCATTCTTTCTCGCCAAAAGCTGCTTTAGCTGATCCAAAGAAGATCAGAAAAAAAACAAAAAACAAATTAGTCTCTTGACAGATTGATGCACGGAAGGGGGTGGGGATAGAAAGAAGTGATTAGAGTATTAGATACCTGGTAATTCCCAGGGGTTAAGCTTGTAGATATCAACCTCTGCAATGATGGAAACTGGGAGAGGTGAGGATGTGACCTTCCTTCTGAGGTAATGGAGGATGAGTTCTTCATCAGTTGGGTGGAACCTAAATCCAGGTGGCAAGGATGATTGTGGGTTCTTCATGATCATGTTAGAGTTCAATCCTTTCTTCTAAACCAACGCCAGAAACAAAAAGGAAAGAGGCTCACAATCAAGACGAACCCTAGAAAGGAGGGTTGTTTGGGTGAATTTGGGAAAAAAAAAAAAATTTTGGGTGGGGGGCGAGAGAGAGAGAGAGAGGATCTTCGCCAAGTGGCTCTCTCAAGAAGAAGACTGGAGAGAGGATTGAAATTTTGGGATAGGGGAGATTGGAGCCCATTTTATGGTTGAGTTAATTTGTCGTCATGTGAGAGAGAGAGAGAGAGAGAAACACGAGATGAGGCCAAAGCAAAGGTGGGGTACGAGGATGGAGAAATTCAGTTGCATGAGATGAGGCCAAAGCAAAGGTGGGGTACGAGGATGGAGAAATTCAGTTGCATGCTGTGGTGCCAAGTAATTATTCTCTTGGGGGGTGTTTGAGTTGTGTGTTTGGTTAAGTTTCCTTTTTTTTTTACTTTTGTCTCTCTCTCTCTCTCTCTCATAATATTTTATTAATTCGTTTCGTGGGAAAGATGGCGGCTTCGAACTTAGGATGAGGTCCAGTCTTATGACATCACCTCAAAGGAGATAAACACTTGACACGTGCCCCCACCTATTTTGTCGGCATTGAACTTAGAAAGCCTTGTGGCAGTCCCCCTCATCTTGCCGTCTACATGTACCTCTCTTTTTCAATTTTTATTTATTTACGGTTCTATAATTTATATAATCGAGACGCGTGTTACGCGGAACAAAATCTTATGATAAATAGATCTGTCGTGTCATATATTTGATCAATCTTATCTCAATTAAGACTTCATATTCGTTTATTGTAACATCTTGATGTCTTTACAATAATCATGTGAAATCATCATAGTATAACACGCGATATATGAAAAAAACAATTGTGTACTTGAATTGCAATCCGACAAGAGAAAAATTAGGAGACACGAATAAAGGGACACAGAAAAGGACATTAGTAATGGCAATTCTTCTAGCAAGGGGGGATGTATGGTGGTCAATGTTCTACAAGGTTATTGGGGAACTAAGGATGTATTGGTAAATTTGACTCTTCTTGTCAATATGACTGCATTACCCGCATAGGATTATAGTTCGACCTTATCCATATGTTATGTGTAGATTGGCCAGCAAACTTATGGTCGTGCGCCACATAAAAGCATGGCAAAAGTTAGCAATCGCTTTCCTCTTGAAGTGAAAGTATACCCTTTTTCTTTCCTTAGCCAAGTTACATCCCAGGACTGGCATGCCGAGAAGTGTATAGCCAAGCCCCACATTCATTTAGTAAAAGATTAGGAGAAGTTCTAGGTTTTTCACTTTCAAGCACATTATCTATAACGCACGACACTCTTGCTTTGCATATGAGTACGACATCTGAAAATCTCTAACATACCAAGTGAAAATTTCCCTAGAAAGAAACAAGAACTAATCTGCAAAGCTTCCTTCCATGGAATATTTTCGACAAACCATGAATCAAACAAAAGAAAGTTGAATCATCGTTCTATATTCCATGCAACAGCTTGGTAAAACTTTGGAACTTGTCATCAATTGAACAACCACTTGTGGGATTAAGCATCATGGTCCAAGCATATGGCCAAGCATATGGCCACGTTACTGTGCATCCCCTCCCTTCTCCTCATCTGCTTTTCTCCATTTGAGAGATGGAGGGTCGAGGAGAGATTCTCCATAAATAGCAAGGGACAATGACCCTTACAAAGGGATGGTCAATCAATGAACTGGGTTCTCATGCTACGTGGAGTGGGAAAGTACGTGCGTTTTCCGGCTTCGTGGCGAATGTGGAGTTAGTCAAATAATTAGATGTGAAATAAAGAATCTCTACCCCCCACCAAGCTCCATGCATTCTGAGAAAAAGTCTTGATGTGCGGACTTTTGTCGTTCTTCGCCACGCTTCCTTCACAACTTAGCCAAACTCGAGAAAAAAAGAAAAAAGAAAAAGGTATTAAAACAAAAGGGTTCCTATTCTCTCGTGTCTTTATGATATTTTCCAAAGCGCATGCGCGTCCATGCACCAATGAATCGCTGACAATCATGGAGGCGTCTCGAGCTACGATACTGTTCCTCCAATCGGGATTAAAATATCAATATTCGTGATGTTAGGCCCGCTCTGCTTAATCCGTAGTTTATGGCTAAAAGTCTTTGGAAAAGTCCACGAAGCAACGACCCAGAACCACATATAAATTCCCTCCAAACGAAATATCATCCCGATTCAAAGTCCTCAGAGTATAGGGAAAACCCAACAAAAAAAAAAAAAAACCAAATATTTATTAGGAAAGAGCGATCAGACTAATTCAATCCGGAAATTGACCTTACTCAGATGGTTCAGGACCAGCTCACATGGGAACCTGTCTGGTTTCCTGTTCCAAAAACTTGAAACCAGAGTTCAACCGTTTCAATTCTCAAAGCTATACCCTGATCGGCCACTTAGGGTAAAGATTAAAATATTGATGACAATCATGGAGGCGTCTCGATCTACGAGACTATTCCTCCTTCAGGATTAAAATATTGATCTCTGTGATGGTAGGTCCGCTCTGCTTTATCCGTAGTTTACGTTTAAAAGTCCTGGAAAAGTCTACATACAAATTCCCTCCTTACGAAATATCATCCCGATTCAAAGTCTACAAAGTATAGGGGAAAACCCCAAAAAACTCAATATTTATTAGGGAAGAGCGACTGGGCTAGTTCAATCCGGAAAATGAGTTCAAGGCCAGTTCACAAGGGAACCTGTTCGGTTTCCTGTTCCAAAAATTGGAAACCATAGTTTAACCGGTTAAATTCTCGAATCTATATCTTCATCGGCTGGTTCTACGAAAGAACGTGAAATCCAATCTGTTTTGAACCGATGTATCCCTAAACGTAAGTTCTTTTGCTCTTTTTTTTTTTTTTTTCCTAAAAGCAAAAAAAAATAAAAAATTGTTGAAATTGAATATGTTTGATACATCATCCTCTAACAGAAAAAATTGTAGTCATGTTTGGCACATACATATTATATATACGATTGGTACCTAAGTTGACCCTGAAACCGCTTGGAGCTACCGTATAGTTCCAGGGTCAACAGGGTTGGTTCCTAAGAAACCAACCTGATCAAAATATTCGATTGGACGGAAACAAGACGGTACTTAACTTCGTGTCCTAAATGACTTGGTGCCCTAAATTTGAAACATGAGCTGCAACAGCCTACATCCCATCTGCTACCAAATAATTTTGATTCCAAACCTTGAAAAGAAAGCTAAAAAGATAAGGATATTGGTAAGCATTACTGTAATTGTCACCAAAAACGTGTATTCCCTGGACAATGCGATTGGGTAATCTACAATTGCATTGCATATCACCGAAATATTTAAAACATGTCAAAACCATACTATTTATATTGTCGAAATAGATCTATTTACAGCTGTACATACACCTAAAGCTCCCATTGGCCCAAAAAAAAAAAATGAGATAGAATAAAGGCTACCCGTTTGTTCTAGGCGAAAAGGAAAAGGTAAAAAGAGGAAAATGCGGCCCGAGATGACGGGTTATACGGACCAGGTATACCATGTCAATCACCTCGAGGAATATTCTGACTTAACAACTAAGTTAGCAGGACACAAGAAAAAATGAATAAAGAATTGGTCCGGAGCAGCATTTCAGGGCATGGTATAAAACTTTTTCCAAAGTGGGCATATTCTTTTCAACAGGCTTCCAATTTATTAACGAATGCCATCCTTGAATTACCACGGCATGGGGGAGACTAGCAACCAGATTAATCATGCCAAAGGAGGTGGTTAACTGGCGGTGAGGCTCGCCGGTTCGACAAAGATAGATGGGAGGAGAACGGACAAATGAAGGCGTGTTCAAGTGGGTGATGAAGCATCTGCTGAAAAGAACGACAACTACCTCTCAGCACACGGAGAGAAAGGAAAATATAAAAAAGGAACAAGAAAGGCTGATGATTATCCATAACTTCTTGGACTTCATTGATGATTATCCAATCCGAGATTCTCTTTTTGGTTAGGTCCAAGAGGCTTTGCTTTGCACTACTTATTACCCTCTTTCTTGACGTATTCTACTCAGAAATATATATAGGGAATGTGATTAAATAGGATTAGGATAATGCCATGAATGATGCAAAGTACCTCGGATATTCCACAGGTTGTTCACGCCACCTCGCTTCCTTTTCCCCATGCACCAGGTAGCTTGTTGAGGTTGGGTTTCAAGAGTAGAACACGTGATGGATATCCAAAGTTTGATTATATTATTGTTGTTGTCCATGACTGCGCATAAGGTCCAGCGCCTCTTCTCGTCTGTGGTCCAGCTTTCCCAGGCATAATCAAAGGAAGAGAGAAGAGCCAAGAAGAAAAACAAACTCAAACAACCACCTGTACAATGGAAAGGAACATGAAGACTTCTGACAAAACGATTGAGATATTTGATTAAAAGTGATGCCAATTGGTCAAAAGAGGGCTCTCCACTTAGTTGTGGAAGACTTGGACTTTTTTATCTCCTTTAATTTTTATAAACTTTACTAGATTGAAGATGGACTAAGGACAAAACTAAATGGAAAATCAGAACAAAAGATGCATTACTTTAATACCGCTCTAGATTGAAAAGTCTCCCCGGGACGAACCATTTTGTCACCACACTATTAACCCACTTTTCTTGCTTAAAAGGATGAAATTATGAAACAAAAGGACGAAAAAAACCGAAACCTCTAGTCACCCTAAAATGAATATCTCAGAATCTTTCCGCGACTCTATACTTGGAGCCAATACATGCACAATCAGGGCATGATGGGATTGAACTCCTGAATTGGACTCGCACGCTTTCTTGATAGTTACAGAACCGGTGGCAGAACTTGGGTTTATCACCACGTAGTTGGACCAGTCAAAGCATCTAATAGTTGCCCAGGAATGTAAGTTTGTGAGTTCAGACAGCCAAAAAAGTCTCGATTATGACATCCAGTAGTTTTCCACGTGTGGTTCACCTAATTTAGTGGCTAGTAGTTATCCAATGTCAAATGGTGATGCACCTGCTTTCGCACTTGAGATGCACAAGAATTGTGATTTTGACCTAACCTTGATGTAGTCTAAAGGGCTCCTAATGAATCATCCTCATCTCTTCCAGCCTCTGATAGCAACATATTCTCACGGAACAACCATCGGCATGTATGACCAGATAAAAACTTGTCACCTAAAAGACTAAGAGAATTTAGGTCTTGGGTTAACTCTTTCTAAGGACGGTAAAATCATCAAATTCTGCCTCAAAATTGACTTCTTCCTGAGGGCTGATGAAGGAACAATTTGCTCTTTGCACAAGACTCGCATTCAGAAATTAGAGTGATCTATAGCAGCAGACAAACAAAAGATCTTCTCCAGCTTTATCATGTATTTAGGTGAACCCATTTTTATCTGTTAAGAAGTTTAGATACAACACATTTTTTCCCTAAAAAAGAAGTCCATTATTCAGCACAAACAAGGAACAAAATAAGTTTGATCCTAATGTTGAAAATGGAACTGATGGAGGTGGACTAGTTGATAGCTCAAACCGCCACCAGCAATTAGTGGTGAAATATCCAATTGGTGGGGATGGCCAAGAGCAGAGGTGAAAAGTAGATTCGATACCAAAAGTGATGCCTGGAAGTGAAAACAGATTGCAATCTTTTGAAGACAAACAGTGGTTTTACTTATCCCAGCAAGTGGTGGGGGTAGGGCAATGATGGCACGCTAATCGGTGCAAAGTGGTGACGAACAGTCTTCAGCAATAAGTCTACAATCACATGTCCTCGGATGCAAGACTATGGTTTGAAAATTAACTCATCCTTTTGAAATCGGAAAATTTTCTAAAATGCCAAATTCAAGCATTTCACCATTGACCAAGAAAACTTTTCTATTCACTAATTGCCATTGACTGTGCTAAGCAAGACGAAACCAGATATAACGCACCACATGCACATGCATGCACCACACCTGCACATGTGTGTACATATATGTTGACAAAATAAAAGTAGAGCCTTACTGCAATTCATTCCAAGCAGGACAGAACAGTCACGTCCAATTATTTCAGAAAAACTGACGGATGTTACCGCATTAGTTCTCAGACCTGAGATCCCACAAATTGTTCATACGTTGAATGGAGATTTAGCCATTTTAAATACTCTGACGCTCAGAAAACATCTTCCAATTGATAAGATATTAATGACTTCTTCTTTAAAAGGAATGAAAGGCTCCAAGTCGATCTCCCTGAAATAACTGGCTGTTTTAATGGTCCACTTATCACGCTCTGGAAAAGAAACCACACATCACTCTCACCTAGATGGTATTTTTCCTCATTACAAAAAATGGTCTAGCATCCATAAATTTTAGGAGGAAAAGTATTTGAAGATGACAGGTATAAGAGCATATCGGAGCAATCACAGTTACCTTTCATCAATGGGCAGTTTATAAACCACAAGAACAGGTCCCACTTCTAGATCTTGGAATTGTTCTGGTTCTCCACTATGCCTGAAGAGGACAACATTGCTCAGACAGTGCACTTGCTTAACAAAAAGCTGAAAAATTCTCGACGTCATTGTCTATAGGAAAAGGAATTCTAATCATGCAGCGAGAGGGCAATTAAACCGTTAAACTGCAATAACAATCAGGACTCCATTGGAGAAAACTCTCACTAGAAATCCGCAAGAGGTACACCTGCACATGAGTTTTAACCAGTGCCCATGACACTTGACAAGCATCATCCAATGTTCAACATCGTGTGCATAAGTGTGATACAGTGAATTCATCTGAATTGAATGCTCACCAGAATGCTAAAACATAGGTTGGAACTATTAAAAGTGCTTCTACCATCCTCCACATTCCAGGTTACATACATTTAGTGTGAGCCACGCACGCACCATTCAGGGTGACAGAAGGTCCGTTGGGCTCAGGTTTGCGAAAAACATGAAAGAAACCCTATTCATTTCTGAACTCCCATTAGCCATTACTTTTTCACCCTGAACCAAACACTGTTCACTGAAAGAAAGGCGAACCAAAAGGCCTCTTCTATTTGGTCGTTTCAGCATCAATATACTCTTATATTCATTTGAAGAAATATGTATAATTGTCATCTAATGACAATTTTAAGCCTATTATATGTAACTATAAAAAGTACAAGATAATTATTCAGCTAGGCCTTATAAGCTCAGTCTTGTTTATCCAGTTTCTCTTCAAAAACTTGAAACTGGAGTTAAGTAATTTGAGAAGCAAAAGTAAACATGAGATTCACTCAAATCCTACTGAGACACATATTTTGCTAGGAATCACTCTGCCCATCTCAGTTTTACAGTTCTGCCGACATTTGGTTCACCTTTGCCCGTGCTCGGTCATTTCATGTTTAAATGTTTTCAGCAAGACCAACATAAGTAGATGGAATGCAGCAAATAAAGAATGATACATTTGCCAAACACACCACCAGATCCTATTTTTCATAGGATTAAATGATTTCCCTTTAGTGCTACCATCACCTATAAGGCAACATCCACGCCTTACAGATCCAACATTTTTGTGCTCAGAAATATAGTCATCACAGTAACTCTCCCTGACTTGATGACAATCACCAGAGGCTAGGAAATTATTCCCATGTTAATTTGCTATTTTGCCAAGGGGGTACACATTACAAGATTGACCAGAGATCACATTGAGGGAAAAATATGCACACATAGTTTCAGATTTACTGCACCTTATATCCAGTACTTGTTGCAGGGTAATTGCCAAAAGAATATGGGATTCGAGGAGAAATTCATACATGAATACTTCCAATTACAGCATAAGCGCCAGAAGGACTAACTTGCTTTTGGCCTTCACTTATGTTATAACTTCATCAAGGGCATAATCATGCAAAATTCAAACATGAGGGGTGTGCAATCAACTGCATAAACCTTTAATGACAAATAGCATGCCTCATAGGATTCTCTGTTATCTTCCCAAGTGTCTAAAAGATGAAGTTTAGGAATGTCTGTATACCTTTAGGAATGTCTGTATACGATGCATTGACAGCATGACCAAATATACCCTATCCTAGTGCTCCCAAAAAGAATATCCCCGCTCTCTCACAACTCTTCTCGACTCAGGTTGACGAAGGAAATCTGATTCACAATTGAGTTTTCCAGAGGAAGCTTGATCCAAATGACTAAAATGTGGCTGATTCTCCACTGTACTAATTGCTGTTACTTGTTTCCCAGATACCCATGCTTGAAGCATCTCATCAATTTTAGGCTCGGGCAAAAACAGCTTGTTCTTCATCTCCAAATAATATCTGTATGCTTCCTCCAACTTTCCATTCAGAAACAGTCCATGAATCAACACAATATAAGAGCTGCGATCAGGACTCAATCCATTCTCAGTCATTGCATTCCACAGCTCAAAAACATTATCAAGTTGGCGCCATCGACAAAACTTTCTGATCAACATAATGTACGTATCATAAGTTGGATGGCATCCCATCTCCTTCATTTTTGTTAAGAGTTCAAAAACTTCTTCCCCTGTCCTAAGAATACGTAAAAAGGCATTATAAGTTCGAATGGTAGGGTGAAGCCCCCGCTGCAACATCTCATCAAAGACCTTTTTAGCTCCATCGACATTCCGGGCCTTACAAAGGGGCATGATCAATGAATTGTAAGTAACAGCATTGGGTGCAATACCTTTATCATCCATCGTTCTCATGAGATTCACAGCTTCCTTCACAAGCCTACCCTTTGCAAGAGCATGAATGACCGCATTGTAAACTTTCCTATCTGGAGCAATCTCCAATCCCTTCATCCGGTTAAAGAGCTTAAGCACCATGTTGAGGTTCCTGGATTTCGAATAGCAAGATATGAGACAAGCATATGAGACAACATCATGCGCTATGCCTCTCTTGCTCATCTCTTTCCAAATTCTCTCCCCCTGCCGAGGACTGACGATCACGTTACACCAGCCATTGAGGATTATATTCAAGCTCTTTGTATTGAGAGGGAACACACTCTTGTTACAGAATAGCAAGTGCTCCGCATCTCGCACGTTCTTATACCGACAAAGCGCAGAGAGCAGACCCTGGAACTCCTCAATCCCGACATCGAAATTATATCTTCTATGCGCGTAGAAGGTATTGATGGCCTTACCGACGTTGTGCACAGCACAGTATCGCCTGATCATGATCAGCAGAGTCTGAGGGGTAAGGAGGCATGGACGATCCTTGCCTCCTCTCATTTCATCGATCAACGCCCAGGCAGTGTCGAACTTCTTCATCTTCGCCAAAATAGAGATCATGGAGTGATATTCCCGAACCGAGTGGGAGTAATCCCGTTGATTCCCAGCCCACAGGAAGAAGGTGAACGCCGATTCCCAGTCATTTCGGACCTGCGAAAGAACCTCCGTCACCAGTTCCGACGACGCGGCAACTCCGCACTTATCGAGCCTAGGCTTCGTTTCCACGCGACGGGACGCCGTCTCGCGTAACACGTCCACGATGGATTCCGCATCGCGAGCGAGAGCCTCGCTCACCACCTTCCGCTCCCGGAAATCAGCCTCGCAATCCGAGGCCCCGTCGCCCTCCTCGTCCTCCTCCTCGTCTCCTCCTCCGTCGCGGAAGATACGGTCGAGATCATCGCGAGCGGCAGAACGTCCGGGAGCCACCGGACGCGGATCCGGAGGCGCGCGAGAAGGAGACGAGACCTCGGGGGCAGAGACCGGGGGACGCGCGCGGTCGGGACCGCCGAGAGCGGACGACGCTGAGTCGAGCGCGGGCGAGAGGAGCGCGCGCTTCGACGGACCGGTTGGAGCGGAACTGCAGTGGCGGCGGAGCAGAGCGAAGGCGCCGAGCGACCCGAGTCTCCTCATTCTGACGCGAAGCAAAGGACGGAGGGCGGCATGCATGGCGAGTGTTTGAGAAAAGTACCGAGCGGAAGACCTGACTTGCTTCGTCAACGGACGATAGTCGAGCGACTATCGAACGGGCCTGATGGGGGGTTAAATGGCTCGAACGAACGCTTACGGGGCGTCGGATTGGGCCTCGCACCGAAAGAAGCGAGCAGCTTCCATGACGGCAATGCTAGTGGCGGGCCTCCGGCAGTCGGCGAGGTGGTTTGAGACAATTTTTTTGCTGCATAACCACGGCCTTATTACATTTTTCTTCTTCGATAAAACTCGTGTCCAATCAAGAAAGAGCACATTGGCACCTGCACTTAGTTGACCGAGGTAATTGGGCGTGAACCCAGTTATTTCATGAGTTAGTTATATTTAGAATATTGATCATAAATGGATTTACAATGGTACTGCCTAAACTAATGTGTTAAATGAATATTTTAACTTAGACTAAACTCATCTCTACAACTCACCTTCACTTGATCTCGCGTCCAGTCTAGTTACTTTGTGCTCTCAGTTTCTTTGGATTGAGTATAGATCACTAAATATTTATTGTATTAAAATAGGTCCAAGTGAAATAAATAAATCAATTTGGACTAAATCATTTTCGATCCAACCTAAACCCAATCAATCCACCTGCTAGATTGGTCTTATTCGTTATCTTAAATGGTTGATGGAGAGAAACAAGGATCGGTCAAGGATCGAGCAAAGTTCAATGCATGCTTTTCCATCCTTGAATGCAACTAAATCAATAAAGCTAACGAAATTGCATCGAGTTAACGCAGTTATTAGACTCTTTCAATTTCTTCAATTAGCAGCAATGGATTCCGTGTGAAACTGTGATTTATAGGTCTGACGTACACGGCCCCTCATGTCTCATTTATTTTTTATACACCAACCAGAACCAACAAGTAAACATGATGAAATGCCAAAGAAAGGTAAGCTTAAACCACAGAGCACTTGTATTACAATCACCAATGTTCACATGCAAAGTAAAAGAATATGACAGGTCAAAATCATCTCAACAGGCACGCGTCAAAAGAATATTGGAACTGAGATAATTACATGGCAATAATAAATCAATGCTCTTCCCTCATTATTCCGAATATATTGACCGCAAAATTCGAATTCAGTAATGACCTGATGTCAACTTTTAACAATCAACTACTTTTTCCTTCAGCCTCCTCTGACAATCACAGAACCATGTGCCTCTTAGAATGCCAAACTAATATGAGACAATCTGCAGTTATCTTGACGCTGATACAGCCTCTATGGCACTGCCTAATGGCCATGCTGCTTCAACAAAGGCATTGCGATACTTGACCTTCTTCACCAGAGTAATTTTTTGCCAGGGATCAATAGCTGTAAAATGAAATAATGAGAAACAAGTGCTGGACGAATCAAAATACCATACAAGTATCGAAATTTCTCTATCACCCCCATTCATAAAGCAAAAGACTTGTCAGCACCCTTTAAACATAGAGCAAAAGCCAGGAATCAACACACAAGAAACCCACTGGACAGCATACTTACCAAATCCATCTACAAGCAGTGTATATTGGTACACGAGATCCATGCACAAATATGGTAGATTAGCATCTTCTACACGAGGATATACAGATTTTGCATCTTCCAGTTTAGTTTGGCAAGCACGTTTAGCTGCCTCCTCAAACTCTGCAGCACTGACCTTGGCAACAGGTTTGTTGGGGTCCACAAAGCCAGCCTACATTAATAAGAGACTCTGCATAAATTATGCTACATATATATCTTGAGAAGTCTTCAACTTCAAAAATTTTAAGATATAACTACCTCAGCAGCCCTGTCATAGAAAAACGAAGCAACGAATAGATTCTTCTGTCCATCCCCTCCTCCACCATTCCAAACACCACCGAATGTGCATTTCATGTGTGTACAAGTTGATTCATTAACTTTGAGAGCTTTCGAAGCAATCCTTTTGCACTCATTCATGCTTGAACCTGATGAAGAAGCTGATGCTTGGTAGGTTGCACCACCATATTTGTAAGACCCTAAATAGTCAAGGCAGATGGTTAATCATTAATGCGCCATTTGCTACCCAATGTAAGTTTTAAGAAATGAGTTATGAGAAGGATCAACTATAGAAAGCAAAATCTGCTTTTGCTTCCACATTTTAGGCTTGGCAAAATGCTTTGAAATTCGAAGTGCTTGTGTGGTCATGCGATTGCTAAAGCCGCATTACTAGGAGTCTAAACTGCCACCATCACTCACCCTCCAACCCATGCATAGGACCAGTGAAGCTCACAACTCTTAACAAAATATGTTTATAATAGTAAGAGAATCCATTGTATGCAAAGAAATGAACCTACGTCTAAAGGACTTAAAAAAGTGAGTAGTATATATACCCTCATAACCTTCCAAGATGCAAGGGTTGCCTGAGTCACCAGAAACCTTCAAAATCTCCGCTCGAGCTGCTAGTAGACCATAGTGCAAGTAACTGAAAAGGAAATAATGCACCATACACACAATGATAAGGATATAATCACTGGTGAATATCATAAAGAAGAAGACACATTAGGACTAACAGTAGATTGGCCTAATATTATCTCAAAAGAAAAATCAAAAGAACAATACTTCAGACTGAGAAAGAGACCTATGAACATAGAGGTAGTATCTTCTTCCTTTGAGAAACATTTCATCGACATAACTATCCTCTCCATTTAAGACCCTGGGCGCCTTCGCAGCATCCTCTTCCGATATAGCATATGCCATCTGAACTGAGCCCCCTCCAAGATCAACTACTCCAACTGTATTTGAATAGTCCTTTCCCAAGTATCCTAACAGATAGTTTATTGTCACCTGAGAAACATCAAGTATGTTATCAACTTACTCAATCCTAGCAGAGCGCAACATTACCATTAGACTGTAAGCAATTGCTCTGGTGGTTAAGGAATGCAATCATATTTTAAATTTAGGCCTCAGAACTTCCATCTCATTGCTGATGAACCATAGACACCTACAGTGTGGATTCATGTCCAAGCATCGCATTCTCTTTCTTCTCTCCTCCTTCTATTTCACCTTTTGTTCGATAATTTAAGGTACTGTCTCATAAATTAATAAAACGGTGAAAAATCATAAAACATAAAATTAAAAAAAAATAAAAAAAAAAAAAAAAAATTAGGTTCCTACTTCAATTAAAGTACACAGCCTACATTTAACTGCTGCTCAATTACAAATGTCCATCCAATCTTGAAGAAAGGCAACATAACCTACATTAATGTACCGTAATTAAACACAATTTCTCAAATGTATGGTTATAAATGTAGTAGTACAACATTCAACAGACAAAGGTCATCATTTCCATAGTAAGTCATTGCTAGTAGCTAAGTACAAATGCTTTCCACGAGCTTGGGAAGGCCAAGGTAACTTTGAAAAGGCATTTAAGTAGGGAAGGTGACTTGGAAAGTCATGTGTAGTGAAAAGGCAATGCTTGTATTACAGTGCGATTTAACACGAGTTGCTGATAGAACAACCAAAGGCAATGAGCACCATTTCTTTTAATTGCTTCCCAAGCCAACAGAGGGTGATGCATTCAACATTAAACCGCATCATCACTACAGTTCTTTAAACTACATAACGCATCTGGCACTCGAGAACCAATTATAGCATCAGTTCCCAAATTAAATCCAACTTTATCATGCATGGAAAAAAAGGTAAGCAAACATACCCACTGATAAGCACCTTCTTGTGTTCCATCCAAAACACTAACCCACCGTGGGTCAGATTTAAGGCTGCTTCTATCTTTCAAAAGCTCCCGAACCTAAAGGGATGTCCACAAGTACAAAATACAGCAATATTGCAACACAAAAGTTAGTTTTCCAATTCAAACGCAAGAAACTTCATTTAATGGTGCAATAAAAGAAAGCATTACCGCATCTAGAATTCTATCAGGTGCATCGCCTTCCAGTGCCCTCAAGCCAGCGGTTGCCTAGTGAAACATCAGAGCCAAATGCAGGAGATGAGTAAACAAATTCAAATGCCAGGACAAGCACTCCATTCCAGCGTTTGCATCATTAGCTTACCCCGACTTTAACTGGAGTGTCCCCCCGGAGCTCTTTAGGAACAACACCTTCTGCTTTATCAAGAAGCGAAAGCAACGACTCCGCAGCCTGTCTGGGATTTTTCGCAAACGCACTTAAACCCGGCTTAGTCTATACACACAAATCAAACAAATGTCAGACGTAAACATCCAATTCAACCAGCATTAACCACAATCACCCGAGCAATGAAGGAAAAGAAACCTGAAGAAAGAGCTCGAGTTCCTTCCCCATGGGAACGAGATCCAAGTACTTATCGAAACAAAACACGTGCACGCGACTCCCGGAGCTACCCGCGTCAAAAATAACCGCATAAGTCCTGGACTTGGAGCCCGGAGAGCCCCTGCGGTTCGAGAGCGCGAAATCCTCAATCGCCCCGGAAGGAGATCCGGACGGCATCAGAACGAGCACGAACCCAATGAGCAGAAGCGGCACCGAGATCACCAATATGACGCCCCGGTACTTCTGGATCTTGTCCTCGTGGAAACGCCCCGGCGGCCGCTTCATCATCTTGTCGAGCTCGTGCTGGTCGTGGAGCTGCTGGTCCGACGGCGGCGAGCTAGGGTTGACGACGACGGCGGCGTCGAATAGCTCGGCGGAGGAAGGCGATCTGTACCGGATCTGGCCGTTCCCCCCGGCGGCGGCGGTGGCAGGAGCCTTCAGGGACTGCGCTTCCTGTATCGGCTCCAGCTCTTACCTCCTCTGCACCCCGATCGCTATAAGCGCGCTTACTGTAAGGCCACCCGACCGCGACCGGCGCCGACGAGCGGATCCCCCCCCGCGGCCGCGAAATCCTCCTCCGCGGCGGTTCCCGGACGCCGGCGAGCGGAGGAAGGCGATCGGGGGGACGGTGCCGACCGGCGGCAATGCGGATTCGGATTGACGGAGGGGGAGGCCGGATTGGAGCGCCGGCGAGTGCGCGATTCTTGAAGAAGAGCTCGCGGGATCTCTCTCTATCTCTGCTGTCCTCCTGAATCTAGAGAGAGAAAGAGAGAGAAAGAGGGAGAGGGGGTTAGACAGACCGAGCAAGCTGCGACGCGTCTGTAACTGCAACGGGTTGATCTCAGCGGGGTGATATGGGGGAAAATATGGCAATTAATTTTATTTTATTTTTTGAGAAAATGGGATTGTTTGTGAGATTTTTTATTTTTAGTTTAATTTATTTTTACGTAGAGTCTGTATTGTATTCCGCTCGAGTGTAGAATGTGCAAAGTACGTGTGGAGTAAAGTTCAATTGAAGTAGGCTTTAAATCGATCTATTTATACGATAATTAGGAACGCGTAGATGGAAGGATTTAGTCAATGCGGGTGGGTTTACATAGGTGTCGTGGACTGAGTTCACAATTAATTTTGATTCATCCATATTTTATACTCCACGTGGGTTTGAACTGGTCAATAGACCTTTTATTTTTACATGTTCAATTTCTGATAAGACAATCTTTGATGTCTCATCATTATTGCTCACCCTAAACATTCATGAATTCCATAACACAAGGAAATCGCAACTCTCGGGAACAAAAATGGAGCTCATTTTTGGAGAAAAAGATACGATGATGGCGTGTCAGCAATTGATGTGATGTGTATTTTTCCCGCTTATATCCACTTGTAAGATGACATGTGTCCGGAGCACCACATCAACAACTGATGTGGCGTAAATTGAAAAAGATAAGAACGTGAAGTTTTTCATGTCCATTCCTCGTCCTCATCCTTTGTTCAAAGCCCCTCCCATTGCCATCACCACCGGAGGAACCGCCAGCACCACGTCCTATGCGTCCAAAGCCTGGCCTAGCCTAGCCCCTCCTTCCTACGTCATCGCGGTTGTCCTGCACGGTGAGCTGACTCGTCCACCGATTTGGCAAGCCTAGACGAAAGGGTGGCCTAACTCGGACGCATCGGCAACGGTCCAAATCGGGAATTCTAGATTTGCGAACTTCCAAATCTAAAATACCAGAATTGCAAGCTTCCAGAACTGGAGCTAGCAATGACGGCCCGCCCATGGTCACGAGCGAGCGACGATGGAGAGGACTCAATTTGGACGAGTCAGCGCCAGTCTAGATGTGGAGTTGTGCCTCCAGATCTAGGCTGCAAACTTCCAGATCTGGTAATATCAACCTACTTAATATGCACCAACAAGCCCTGACTATACTAAAGCAGAAGAAACATTAACACCCGGAATTTCCAGCTCGACATTGCCCACGGCGAAGAACACTCTTGTCGAGTTCTTGCCGATGCCAACTTCACTCCATACAACAGTTACGCCCGAAGCAAGAGCAGCTTGGATGGAAATACACCAAACTGTCCATTTTCTTTTATTACACGCATCGTAGCTGTTCAAATCTACATCGATCAATGGAAGTAGGCCTAACCGCTGTAAATTAAAAGACAGAAAAACGGAAAAAGGAGCGTGAAAGTTTGAGGACAACGGCTGTCTGACACCCAGAAGGAAGAACGCGAGGTGCTTTCTTAGGCTTTCTTCTGCTTCTTTTTGGCAGGTGGTGGGGGGAAGAGGACCCGGAAGACCCAAGCTGCTAATATCGCACCGACGAAAGGGCTGATCCAATAGACGTAGAATTGTTCCCATGTGTTGTGCTGATTGTTCACATATGCCCACCCAAAAGCCTGCGAAGACACCATAATACAAGTCAATGCATGTTCTCTTGAAAACCTGTCATGCCAAGGGAAGGCCGGTATCGAAAAAGACAGTCGACCAAGAACACACATACACACAGATAAAGAAAGGAGGGAGAGGGAGAAGGAGAAGGATGATTAATCGGTCAGTCAACATAAATTGTCCAAGTTAGATGCACTCAATGGGAAGTTGGGACGATGTTCACCAGGTAGCAGAAGGAACGGGAAAATCTCATATGAAAGCCGGATGCTTATATTTTCTGAACTGAAATAATAGTTGAGAACCTTAACATTTGCGTATTGATATAGATCAGCTCTAAACAGGAGAAAAACTCTGTCCTCTAAAGCCACAGAAATACCATTACTAAACTATTCTGGCAGTAAACAATCAATCAGTCCTAAACAAACTTGTTCCCTAAAGCTGTAGAAAGACCACTGCTAAACTATTCTGGCAGTAAACAATCGCTGAATTGAACTCAGCACCCCCGCGCACCCTTGCTGAATTGAACAATGAGAAGCCAATTGAAAAAAACAAGAAACACGACTGACAAAGAGGGGGCAGAGATTGGAAGAAAATGGCATGTGTGTCATTGCAAACCACGGCAATAACTTTTTCACTGGAATACCAGGAACAAAAACCTATCATAAAAAAGATTATATAGTGATGCTTGCTTGCAACTAGACACGGAAAATATCCTTTAACAAGCTCTCTCCACCAACTTGTCTGGCGGAGAGGTCCAGAAGAGAGAAAATTGGGCTCCATCTGGTACAGCCGCATCTTTTCACACACAGCACATCCGCTAAAGCAATGAAAAGCATCATAATGGAAATGAGTATCCCTACCACCTAGTGAAAAATCTCCCCAATGACTAGGGAACGGATCCTTCATATACTCAATGGAGAAAGAAATATCTTGTCAAAGTGGGGAAGCTGTTGCAAGACCTCATCCGACAGACTAAAATTGGAGCTCACGTAACAGAAAAAGAGTTCTTTTGACTTTTGAGAAGATAAGGAAGAGCAATAGAGACCGAACTATACATCTAATATATACAAGAACAATAGATGTACATATCATATGTGTAACCTGAGAAGCAAACTTTCAAGAATTAGACTATTTGTTGTATGAATGCTTCCAAACCTTGCATATGATAGTTAAACAGATTCGCTCTAACAATAGTGCATATTGGTATAAAAAGCAACTCATGCATCGAAGAGAGCGACTGCTGTCAAGATGTAATTGCATAAGATCGGATCCACATAATATGAGAGGAAAAATTACTGTAAACCAAACTCATTTTTAAATATTCAAAACTTTACCAAGATCACACCTTATTATTATATCCACCAGTTACAGCTACAATTTTTCCTACACCAATTTGCATTATTAGGTCATATGTACTTTCACGATTGAGATAGTTTAGCTTGAGGTTCAGTCTACCGAATGAGGATATACGACTCGTTGCTAGTTTAAAAAGTTGGGCTGGAGCTGATTTGATGCTGTCAATAGCATTTGGCACCAACAGATTGAGAAGAGATAGAGCTCGGGATAGTGACATCAAATTATTGAAGACTTGTCATAAGCAGTACACTCTGCAACATCAATGAATTTATCTAATGGCAACAAAGGGGTTTTAAAGACCGTGACCAACAAAATTATCGATGAGATAACCAAACACTGGAAATAGATGATTATGGATTTGGTAGAAAGAGCAATCATCTGATACAGGCAAGACCTATACTCACAAGGGACAATTCGGAAAAAACAAGAAAAATCTCCATCACACCAACAATAAGATGACCAGAAACAGGTCCTAGAATTAGCTGACTCAGTCCAACGCTATAATAAATCATCTTATTTGAGCTGTAAAGGTGCACCAATGACGAGTTCATATTGTTTATATGTGGATGTAAGATCGATAGGCAATAAGTGAACACCACGCAAGCAGATGGAAGCTCGGGATTGGCAAAGATAATATACTCACGTTGGCTGGATTCATGGATGGCCCAGTGAAGGAAGATCCCGTGACTACCAAGGCGACCGTCACCGCGGCCAGCAACCAGGTCTTCAGAAAGGAGCTCTGAGGCCCTCTGAGCACGATGAGGAGGACGAGGAAGGTGATCACAAAGGTCAAAACGCCCTCTGCAAGAGCTCCTGTATGCAAGTCCACCTTCAAAGATGGCCCTTCCAACATATGCTTGTATTGTGAAGGCATCACCTCCATGATCGCAAGAGCTCCACCGACAGCACCAGCAGCCTATCCAAGCAACATTCATCATTAACACATGCACGCACCAAAACAAACGCAAAACTGAAAACAAAAAAGCAAAATAGAGAGAAAAAATAAAAAGGTGGGGGTAGCGGTTCTCACAGCAGCGATTCGAACAGTGTTGTTTCTCTTTAAATACCCCTTTCAGATCCCCGGGGAAAAAAGGTGAACTTTATACCAAAATCTCAACTTTTTCGTGACAAAACGCTTCACAAACGGGCAGAATTTGACCCAACTGCGCCGTTAATCAAAAACCCACAAAAGCAAAACAAACTATCTCCAACAGATCCAAAAAACTGTCACTGGATGAAGCGGTAATTCGAGCACAATGCAGCGTACTTTACCTGAGCAGGAAACCGCAGAGCCATGGAGAGGAGGTCGTCGGAGCCGACGCCGGCCGCATAGAACGACGCGGTGGCGGTCGGGTTGAAGCTCGCGCCGCCCAGCGCGGCCCCGACCAGGTCGAACACCAGCACCAGGACAAAGACGAGCGCGGTGGTGATCAGCAGCGACGCCCACGGGAGGACGTCGTCCCCGAGCCCGAGCGCCGCCGCCAGCACCGTCGTCGCGGCCCCCAGCGTCGACGCGAAGAAGACCCACATGAAGGTCAGGACCCCGTCGGCGATCGCCGCCTTAACCGCGCCCATGACGGCCCCGAAAAAGGGAGGAAGAAAAGGCCGTCCGCCCGCTCGACTCGACTCGGTAGCGAAGAACAGCGGGGATCTGGGCGGAACCGGCCGGCCAGCAATGAGTGGTGAATTGCTTTAATAGCAGATGGGACGGGATGAGTCACGGCGATGTCGGGGGTAGGATGATGATGATGATGATGACGACGAGGATGACGGTGATTTGACGAGTCCCAGGCTGAGAATTCCAGATGAACTTCCGGGATATCCGGTCCAATCTTTTCACCCCCCGTGAATCTAGTCCAATCATGCTAAACTTCGTTGGGTCAAATCTTACTCCCTGCCCCCAACGGACGCGAGTCGATCGAGCTGGGTTCCGAAGCCGGCCGAGCCCAGCCCACTCCACTTCTTCGACCGCGTCTTGCGTTCCTTTTCTCGCTCTTCGCGTGAAAGTCCCCTCGACTTTAAGGATTCTCGTTTTCGGACAGATGAACTTTTCTCATGTTTCGTAAATGTCACGCGTGAGCAGTGACTGTGTTAGGATTAGTTCGAGTTTCACTTGAAACCTAGGTATTGAGATCAGTTTTTCAAATTTTTGAAATTTGAAACTTATTATGCATACTCTGAAATCTAAAATCTACCTTATCACAGATTTCTTGATCAATTCTAGATTCTAAAGTCTACTTAGATTTTATAAGTATTCTTAATAAAACAATTATAGTAAATTGTCACTTCTAATCACCATAATTTGGTGCTATAATTCATTGATCATGACTCATATTTGGAAACACTAGATATATAAAATTTTAATAAAGTAAAAGTCTTACTCATATATCATTGGAAATAAAAGCTCGAATTAATGATTTGAAATTACACACTCGTCATTATATTTTTATGAAATGCGGCAGGATCACATGAAAACATATAACAAGAAAAACACAAAAATTTGTTCCAAATTCCAAGTCCAATAACCTAGAACTAACCCATCAGAATTGATTCCCTAATTCTTGAAACTTGAAATTTGGAGTCAATCCATTTCCTCTCAGTCCAGTTCTTGATTTTATTTTGAAATCATGCTCAACCATACTAAATATATTACTTTAAGAGAGTACTTTTGTTGTGCTTGAAAAGAAGTACAATGAGCCAAAGAAATAATGCAGCATATTAATAACTTAAATTTGAATTGAAGATGCTTTTATGAAACTAACTACTTATTAAAGAAAGTAAGAATAAATGAGAAGCCACACACGTGAAACAAATCCCATTTGGGGTTCGACGCTTGTACTCAGTTTAATTATCAAACCAACAAAATCTTAATCCATTAATTGGAGAGAGACTTTTGAAATCTTATATACAAGTTGACGCGAAATATTTTGACAAATCAGTGGCCCTATAAAAGAAGTTTTGTAGCACGAGAATCTGTCCTTACGTTGTGCAGCTGGTTTCTATAAACACGAAATTCGCGATAATTGCTTGAAACTTGTGGGCTTTGAAGAACCCGTATCTCAAATGATCTATTCCCAAAGAACCTTTCTCGTTGTCTTCTTCTCGATGGCGGTATCCTAGTGCAAGTTAAATACGCAAGGGGGAACTTGTCAGGACGTGCATCGCTCGAAAGGGAAATCCATGAATTAGCAGACAAGTCACCACTAAACTTTACGGCCGGGTCAAGACACCCGAGCTATGAAAAGAGATCCTCGGCACCTGCCATTGCAAAGTGACAGGAGATGATCTTTTGACTTATCAAACGACGTAAAAATTAGAAGAAAAGCAGGCAATCATCGAGGGAAAAACATCACTTGACTCGTCCGAAAACGTGGCCCCCAAAAAAAAAAAGTTTCCACGTAATGAGGCCTGAAATCCTTTATATTTCCTTGCGTAAGTAGCTCGAGAAAAGCGGCAAAAATGTTCAAAATCCGGATTAATAAGATTTGAAAGCTGAACATTAGATTTTCGAAATCGGTCTTATGAGTTTCTCCAAAACGTAATTCTACATTGACATTGTATTTTTTGACGGCCCATTGTCTTTACGTAGGTGAAAGATGGTATTCTGATTCTCAAACGTGTTTCTGTGTGCTGAACTAGATTGGATTTCTATGCATTTCCGTGTTGCTAATTGTTGACTACGATCGTCGGTCTCTGTATTATAAGGCATCGAATAAAAAAAGAAGGGAAAATGGGGATGGTCCCGAGGCAAAAAAAGGAGCTTATTTATATAATGGGAGCTATGTAGGAGGTTGTAAGCGATCAGCACTAGTTCCACTGGTGCAATGAATTATGATAAGAAGACCAGATAACTAAGTTGCCTTGGAAATGCAAACAAAACTAAAAACGATTTGGGTGAGAAAGAATCGCAAAAAAATAAGCTCGATATAGCTGATTTATATGATTTGATTTATATGATTCAATGATGTGCTTACTAATATATAGAGATCGACAAAATGGTTACACTATAATTGATAAAGAGAGGATTTTACCATGACTCAATTATATCCACTCACGAGTGTTTCCTAATCTGATTACCCCTGAATAAGCCCCGTGTAAATCAATTAAGAAAGTTGGTCACAATAAGTTTCTCTCCCCAGTTCTTTGAAAGCTTTCTCTAATTTAAGTTTGGTTTACTGAGCCAAATATGTCAAATCACGCATTTATTGCGTTCGAATGTCAGGTGGGTTGAACGTTCAGATTTCTTTGACATGAAATCTGGACCAACTTGGACGTCTAGATGTTCGAGCGGTGCTATTGCAGCTAGGGGCGTCTCCCTTGGTCCCGACACCCAACCAGGCATACGATCATCGTCCCACGATCCGAGAAAAAGCTTTTCGAACCTAATGGTGGCTCCGGAACCTTTTCTTATTTCGTCCCGGACGATGGAATCTTCGTCCCCGTGCCCTCCAAGCTATCCTCGGATCGCAATCCAAGCCGGGTCGAGGACCCAAAAAAGAACCCGAATCGGGTTTCCAAGCCAATTGGGCCAAAAAGAGGAATGCAATGCGTATCCATAGTTTCATCATCATCATTGGAACTCGACTGTCGCCGTACAAAGGGGCTTCACGCGGCGTGGGAGCAGCCTAATCAGATGCCGGCTGTACCCGTAAGGCCTTCCTCTGCATGGAGGAGGAGGAGGAGAGAAGGGGAAGGAGAAGAGAAAACGACAGCAGCAGAAGATGGAGTTAAAAAAGGAGGAGAGGGAGGGGATGGTCAATGGTCAGGTTGATTATTACCATCTTTCTTTCATCAAAGGAATGATGTCGGTGGGGGCCCGTTTCGCATCCGCACTCCTAAAGCCTGGCAAAAAAGGAGGAGGAGCTACAGGACGATACACTGTTAGATGAATAGTGGCGCCAGAGAAAAGTAAAAGGGCGGAAAATATAGACGCGACATTCTGCAATAGCGATTCAACGCGCGGTCAACCTTAAACCGGAGACAGATAGAGAGAGAGAGAGAGAGATTGAAAAAGGGAGGCGTCAACCGTAAAGACAAACGCCCCAAATTCGCAGCTTGGCAATATCTATCTACTTGGATTTCGTTTATTTAAGAAAGCTCTTAAAAGTTAGTTCTCTTCACGGTAACATTTAAATTCGCGGGACGTAGCAAATCGGATTATGACAATTGGCTTGCATTCTGTTGATAATTTCGACCCTTCAATAATATAGGATCGCTTTAATAATTCCTTTTAGCCATATATTCCGTTGAGCGGTATTTGAATTTCCATTACGGGGTGATTCTCTTGTATAAATGACATATTAAAATGAAAATTTAAGAACGTAAATAAAATTAGAGCAAATATCGCAAATGTCAACTATAACATAATATGCACTAATTTTTTTGTCACTTAAAACTCTAAACTTATTTATTGATGATATAAATATTCTCAATTTTTTTTGTGACACAAAAAAATCTAAACCGATAAATATGCGATGTGTATATATTCTATATCAATTCCATCATAATATTTTATGATGCTAATATAAGTTTTGGAAGAACTCGCGTTATAATGACTAAGTTTAGTGTTTTAGCGACATGAAAAAAATTCGAATTATTTATGTCATGACTGACTGGCGTTGTTAGTCTGTGGTGTTACCTCACAAAAGGAAAAAAAAAAACAAAAGTTAATAGTCAAATTGAAGTAAAAGTGACAATTACATGACTGTCACTTTTCTCTCACACTGAGAAAAGGGGGAGAAAATCCTACGCCAATCTCCGCTTTTTCTCCCTTTTCTTCGGAAAATCCGGGGTTTTACGGCTTTGGGGGGCAATCAATGGCTCCCAACAATCAATGCGTTCCAGAGAGAGAGAGAGAAGGCTGCCCAATAAAGCCGACGCGAGAGATATTCGAGGGATAAATTGGTAATAACACGGCCCCCCCCGCTTCAACGTGGTGTCTGAATACTCCGTGGGCCCCCCCTGTCCTTTCTTCTCTCACTCTCTCGCTTTCCTCCAGTCACTCATTCAATTCAACTCCCGTCCACGACACATTCCCTAAAATTTATTAAAAATAAAAAAAAATAGAAAGAAAGTAATATAAATTTCCCTCCCCCGCCCCAATTCACCGAAAATAATTTTCGGTACGAAATACTTTGCTAATTTCATGAATCGAATAAGGTCAGGTACGAAATTAAAGATGCTCGCGCGGTATCGAACTTATTTGCGATAATCCCATTCGCTCAGTTGCTTATGCTCCGCAACCGTGGGTCCCTCTCGTTCCGTCCCTGTGTCGCTCACTCTAGCTTTGGTTCACCATTTAGGTCCAAACTCGAAAATTCACGATTCGTAAAAGATTTCGATACAAGATATTATACTAATTTCATGAATCGAGTAAGGTGGAAAGGTACGAAATCAAAGGCGGCACGGTACCGAGCTGACGCGGCGAGCTAGGTCTACCTGAAGAAAAGGGATAATTCATCAGTTCAGTCCCATACAAAATTTTCAACAAATAAATAATTCTATTTCTTTTTTGTTTTTGTCATTGTTTTTTGCCAGGAAATGTAATTGATTATTGGAAGAGAGAGGAGAGAGGAGAGAGAGAGAGAGACGGGAGAGGACTGGAGAAGACTCTCTCTCTCTCTAACTTGGCAATTTACTGAGCTACAGCTACAGGGGCTAGCTACAGAGAGAGAGAGAGAGAAGCTACTAGTACTAGACTACTCCCACCAGCCTTTTCTATCTCTCTCTGAAAATCCCCAAAACATCCGCTTCACACAAAACTGTCACTTCCCAGCTGCTTCTTCGCCTCCCCACTCCCCCTCCCCTCCCCTACATCATATCCCTCCTCGCACCTTCCGTCCTTTCTCTCTCCTCCTCCTCTTCTTCTTCTTCTTCTTCTCTTTCTCTCTCTAGCTCTCTCGCTCTGGCCCGCGCGGCTGCTCCTTCTTCCTGCTCTCTTCCCCCATCGCGGCCGAGCTTAATGTGAGCTCAGCTTCGAGATCTGCGTGGATTAGGGTTTTTTCGCGAGCCGAGCCCGCCATGCGCCCGGCCCTGTCCGCGGGGCCCGCCGCCTGAATGCGCTCGCCGCCTGCTCGGTGGAGCCGACGCCGCGCGCGGGGGGGTCGAGGAGGAGGGGAGGAAGATCTAGCGGGAGCCTGCTACGATGGTTAGGGATTTCGTCTACTGTATCGGCATCGATTTCGGTTGAGGCTTTTCGTTTCCTCTTCTTTTTCTGTTGGGGGGTGGGGGTTGGGGGCGTGAGGGATCGGTTTCGGGTCGGGCAATGGATGCGTTCGCGTAGGAGGCGCGGTCCGTGCGAGGGGAGAGGAGGGCGGTTTGCGCGGGGGGGTTTTGGGAGTTGAAGACGGGAAGAAAGTGGAGCTTGTGCTGAAGAATGAGACTCTCGTCGTCGGGCTTCAACCATCAGTCGCCGGAAGGTAATCTGTTTTTCAGCGCGGAAATGCTGCTGTTTTGCTGGTTTTCGCGTGAGGGCCAATTGTCGGTTTTGCTGTTGTGGATAGAGTGACTTTTTAACCCTGAGAGTTGGAGGTGCTGGGCATGCATATCTTGCGCATGTTTTCGACGGGGCCGTGAGCATCTGGAATTGGATGCGGCTGCTCATGCGTTTTCTGAGCTACATATGTGGATGTTTGAGCTTCTTCTGTCTTGTTCTGTCTTGCTGATCATGAGCTACTCGAGTGTGTTCTTTTGCTTGTGCAAGCGGGAAACTTGTACTGCTGTGGTCCCAGAAAGATCGAAGACAGCAACGAACCATTCTTTAAGTCACTAATATAGTGTGTGTCTTTAATTTACATCACCACTGAACCGTCATGAGATGACAAAACGACGGGCATGAGGCTCGTTGTATGCTTGCGTTGGGTTAGGCATTGGACATAAGACATGAGGTGATGGGTGCCATAGACATATCTACGGATCTGTTGCGTGTTGCACCACTTGTCGTAGTTGATGTTTGCCAATGTTTCTGCGTATGCTTATATAGAATAATATCGGGGCTTTACTAATGTCAAGTGAATTGTCCCTTGCTAGCCTCAAATGCAGGGGAGAAGAAATGTTTGAACTCTGAGCTATGGCATGCATGTGCTGGTCCTCTTGTGTCGTTGCCTCCTGTTGGAAGCAGAGTCGTCTACTTTCCTCAAGGACATAGTGAGCAGGTCTGCACCACTATGCAACTTCCAATCTCTTTGTTTTAACTGAAATCATCGGTTCTTGTCTTGTGACTTCGAGCAGCAATACTAATGTCTTGCTTTTGTATTATTCTCTGGAATTCTCAGATGTTTAATTGCTCTAATTTTACTGGGGCATGCTCATTGCAGTCACTGGTGCTCAAATGTGTCGTTGTTTATGTTCTGTGCAAATAGAAATTGCATGCATAACATGAGAAGATAAAACTTTTAGAGGAACCATTTAATGATTATTTAGTTTGATCTCAGTTAAATTCTTCACAATAATCACTTTTTCCTTGCTGTGTTCTGCTTTCTAGTTTATGAGATTGGTGAAATTGTTGCCTACTGCTGTACTGTTGTTGTATTCTGAGTCTCCATTAGTTAATATATTTGATCAGTATCCCTGCAATCGTGCCTCTGCAGGTGGCTGCTTCTACTAATAAGGAAGTAGATGCTCATATCCCGAATTATCCAAACTTATCCCCACAGCTTATCTGTCAGCTTCATAATGTTACCATGCACGTGAGTGTTCCATCTACCGATGCTTTCTGCTTAGTGACTTTATCTTGAGTTGCAATTTTGAGTATAATTTCTTGTAAATAACAGGCGGATGTGGAGACGGATGAAGTGTATGCTCAAATGACCCTGCAGCCTCTAAGTCCGGTACCTGCATTGTTAAATTTAGAAATTGGCTTTTTTTATATAATTGTTGCTTGATTTTATACAAGACTGACGTGGATTATTTTCAGCAAGAGCAAAAGGATCTATATCTACTGCCTGCTGAACTTGGAACTCCCAGTAAACAGCCAACAAACTACTTCTGCAAAACATTGACTGCAAGTGATACCAGTACTCATGGAGGATTCTCTGTACCTCGTCGAGCAGCAGAAAAAGTCTTCCCTCCTCTTGTATGTCAGACTCTAGTGCACGTTCTAAATTTGTTCTTTAGAATCCGGGAAGCTGCCGAAACATATTTTTCATCTGCTGGTCTCTTCGTTGTTTGTTCAGGATTACTCACAGCAGCCTCCTGCTCAAGAGTTAATAGCCAGGGATCTTCATGACAATGAATGGAAATTTAGACATATTTTTCGAGGTATGTTTTCTTTATTTCAAATGCATGATCAATACCTCTTTCAATAGACATGCCATGGTATAATGAAGAAACCTAATAATAACCCCGACTGGCGTTATCACAGAACTTCGCCAATTTCTATAAGATATAGAGGCGTACTTGCACCCTAAAACCTGGAGAAGAAGTTGCACGCTTAACTTCAAATCTTCTAAGTTTTCGTGCTTCATTATTTGTTTATAGCTTCTCCTCAGATAACAAAGACAACAAGCATGTGCTCTAAATTTGTTGAGATTTTTCCAGGGGTTGAGGGTATCGATTACTTTGGTTCATCATCAGATCTTTTTTTTCTACGAATTTTCATGATATGATTCAGCTGCTTATCTGCCAGTTTGAAATAAATGCAGTTCGTTTGTCTCCACTTCAAGTGTTCCAATGTTCTCTATAATCTCGGGGGGCTCGCAATTCTTTGCAAAACTCACAACCCATGACAATAGTTGGCTGTATTCATCATGAAGGAACTTTGCTCGCCAACTAAGTTCCAATAAACTAGACCCCTGCAATTTCTCTTTTGTAGACTAGTATGTTTATTAATAGCATAGTCAAAGAAAGAGGATTTTCCACCTGCTTAAAAACTCACAGTTAAAAAAATATTTTTACAAAGGGTGGTACCATTTTAATGCACATTGGACATTTTGGCACTATAATGCTTTTTACCTGGCCAACTTGGAAGGACATCTGTTGATTTCTGGAAGTTTATAGTCTATTAGATTGACATCAGGAGAGTCATTTCATTGCCGAGCCTGCTAACTCAATTAACTAAGTCAATTGGCTTCCATAATGAGCCATCAGCCTATTCACTAGTCCATGCTAGCAGTCCATCTACTAATCCATCTGAGGGTGAATTGAGAAAGGAATTGTGTCACAGTTTTGTGTATCCTGGTCAATCTCTTGTATTCTGCCAGTTATTGGGTGATGTACGTGTATGCATTTGCTCTTGGAGGTGCTTCTTCTTTATTTGCCCAAATTGGAGGAGCTTAGTTGCAATGCACTTTCTTAATTGAATCCATGCATAAGGTTCTGTTGCAACCTTTGCAACTTCTTGATTTTTTTTTTCTTTTGCCTGACTGGAAGTCCATGGGCTACTGTTTAGGATTGAAAATCGGTTTTAACTCAAGGCTATATCTTCCAGTAGGCAATTTTTTTATGTTATTTTTTGCATCGTCTTCATTACAAAGAAGCATGCTTATGGAAATGGGTGTCTGAATGAGATTGTTTGTTTGTGGGAAAAGAGTGCGAAGACATTCTGAATTTTTACTCCTAGTGGCACCCCTCTGGGTTGGAGACACAATTTGCCCTCTTAGATTTGGAGTGTCTATTCATAAGTGGCAGTCCTTATCCGGTTTTTTTATAGTTTCATAGAGGCAATTGCTTCAACTGTGGAAGTGTTATTTTTCTGACAATATCAACAAATTAGTGGTGAGGCATCTTAAGCTGGCCATTCATTTCTCTTTGTGAAGGGATAGGAACTGAGGTTTTTGAAATTGATGGTGCAAAAATTTAAGCAACCTGTCATATGCACATGCAGGTCAGCCCAAGAGGCATCTTCTCACAACAGGCTGGAGTGTATTTGTTAGTGCGAAAAGACTTGTTGCTGGAGATTCTGTTCTTTTTATCTGGTAGGATGTTTCATTTCTAGTCATATTTTTTGCTTCTCAGATTATTGTGCTAGAGTTTGCATTTGTAGTGGTCGGAAGGTTTAACTTGAGTTCTCTTACTTGCATATCATGGAACTGTAACTTGGAATTAATTTGTGGATTTTTCCCACAGAAGATTATAGACATTCATGAAGATTTTTAATATCCTGATTGATAGTGCATGACATAAATGCTTCTTGAAAAGTGCTCTCTACATTTAATTTACTGATACCCTCTGTTGCAGCATAAGCCCAAGTCTTGTCATATTCCCCTTCTTTCTTTTACAGAGTCTCTGTATACATGATTCTCTCTAAAAGCATTCAGTCCCATTTATGTTTTAAGGTTTTACACGTTCCTGGTGTTTTTCAGGAATGAGAAGAATCAATTGCTTCTTGGTATTCGACGGGCAAATCGTCCCCAGACTGTTATGCCTTCTTCAGTTCTATCAAGTGACAGCATGCATATTGGCCTTCTTGCAGCAGCAGCTCATGCTGCTGCCACGAACAGCCGCTTTACAATCTTTTACAATCCAAGGTAGAATGACTTGAAGCAGGTCTGGTTAAAATAACTGTGAGATTCATCTGCTTGTTGCTTGTATGCAGGGCCAGTCCATCGGAGTTTGTCATACCTCTGGCAAAATATGTGAAAGCAGTCTATCACACAAGGGTATCTGTTGGCATGCGATTCAGAATGCTTTTTGAGACAGAAGAGTCAAGCGTTCGTAGGTGGGTCCCAAAACTTCCTGGAAATTAATGATTTTATAATCGCTTGGCGTTTGAATCTCCTAAAACAAGTTGGTTATGAACTTCTATTTGTATCTTCTGATTTGAAATGCTCTGCTCTTCTCCAAAAGAATCACTAATTAGCATGGGAGCTTACCTGTTGATGTGCTGCTTCATTTGCTCTGTGACTACTGCTTCTACAGCAGTGCACCAACCTATAGTTTGCCGCAAATCATCATTTATCTATTTCCTTTTCATTTCTAAGCCAAGAATTCTGCAGCTCATACTGATGCAGCTCTATTTGTCAATATCCTGGCCTTGGACGACATTAACCTACTCTTTTAAGAGAGGGTGTATGCATGAGTCTTTAATTTTAATACTGCTTATGTTGTTAAAATGTCGTGCTGATGGCAATTAATGTCCTCTTCACAGTTCTTATTTCCATTTTCTTGTGTGAACTAAACATTCCATAAATATGATATGTGGAACTTATCTTACTGAATTTTCTTCTTCCAGATACATGGGGACGATAACAGGCATTAGTGATCTGGATCCTGTTCGCTGGCAAAACTCACATTGGCGTTCAGTAAAGGTTGGTCTTAGTGGTTCTTGCTACCTTAAGTCTAGCCAAGAGGCATATCTTTTCCAGTTTCTTGGTGAAACTATGCAATTTTCCAACCAAATATAAATTGCATGAGTAAACTTAAGTACTGTAACAGGTTGGATGGGATGAGTCAACTGCAGGTGAGAGGCAGCCAAGAGTATCCTTGTGGGAAATTGAGCCACTAACAACATTCCCAATGTATCCTTCTCCATTCCCCCTCAGACTGAAGAGACCATGGCCATCTGGACTTCCTTCATTTCATGGTATACTTGAAGTTACCATTACCAAATTAGAAATACTTTCTATTAAAAAAAAAAAAAAAGTAACTCTTACCTATGTTAGAAGAATTCAAACATTATTCCTCCTAATAAGTCCATTTATTTGACTGATTTCAGCTCTTAGGGATGGTGATATGAGTATCAGTTCTTCACTGATGTGGCTTCAAGGTGTTGGGGATCAGGGAGTTCAGTCGTTAAACTTCCAGGGATTTGGGATGACTCCATGGCTCCAGCCAAGATATGACACTTCAATGGCTGCTTTACAAACTGATGTGTATCAGGCAATGGCAAGCGCAGCACTGCAGGATATGAGGGCAGTGGACCCTTCAAAATGTGCATCTCAGTCTCTTCTGCCTCTTCAGCAATCTCAAAATGTTCCTATGGGGCAAGCTTCTATCATCCAGAGGCAGATGTTGCAGCAGTCTCAATCTCAAAATACCGTTCTTCAGGGCTTCCAGGAAAATCAGGCCACAGCTCAAGGTCAGGTTTTGCAGCACCCCTCTTATAATGATCAGCGTCAACAACAGCAGCAGCATCAACAGCAACCTCAACAGTCCCAGCAGTTCAACCATACGTCTCTTCAGCAACAGATGCCGAACATCATCACTACTCTTCCACAGTATGGATCTATTGGTCAATCCCAGTCATCATCCTTGCCGGCCATTTCACAGTCCCAGCAGAATATCTTTTCTGATGGAATGGAGAATCCTATAGTCGCATCTGATGTTTCCCCTATGCAGAGCATTTTAGGTTCAATTTCCCGTGATGGGGCATCGCAGATACTCAGTGTGAATGGTTCTGACTCCATGATATCATCGTCATTGTTGAAGAAGCAAAATTCAGTAGAACCACATCTTCTTTCTGAAGCTGCTCACTGCATTCTGCCTCAGGTGGAACAGTTGGCTACAACACACACCAATGTCTCTGAATTTGCAAACTACTTACCTCCATTTCCTGGAAGAGAATATTCTGCATATCCGGGTGCCACTGACCCGCAAAGTAGTCTTTTATTTGGTGTTAACATCGATTCCACGTCTCTTATGATGCAAAATGGGATGCAGCATCTGAGGAATATTGGCAGTGAACATGATTCCTTGTCTGTGCCATTTGGTACTTCAAATTTTGCTAGTGTTGCTGGCACAGAATTTCCACATAATTCAGACATGGCGACGTCAAGTTGCGTGGATGAATCGGGTTTCTTGCAGTCTTCAGAAAATGTGGACCAAGTAAACCCACCGACCAGAACCTTTGTGAAGGTGAATTTGATTCTTATTTCCTTTGATGCCTATTTGTTTTGTTTGATCGCAAAGGAACTATTCAGAATTCTTGTCTGATCACTGGTTTTTCATGGTCAAATTGCTTTTTCAAGATCTCAGAATCAAGACTGCCCAAGTGTTTTCCTTGAGTATTGTGCTTCACAATCTGAAAGGAATGCTACATGTGTTTCAATTTATATTATGTTTGGTTTGACTATTCAATGATCATCAAAATACTCACAACCAGTTTTAATTATGATATGTTTCCTTTTGTAGTCGTGCGAGTTTCCAGTAGCATCTAACTTTTTCAGTAGAGGGAGGGATTTATCTTTCTGTTAGAGTAAGGGAGGGATCAATCCGAGTGGAGCTTGCTTTAGTTGAGTTTTGACTAGCATGCACACAAATCAGAGGCTTCAGTGTGATTGGCATGAGATCCCCTCGAATGATGTAGATCTTGTGATTTACACATGCTTTCTTCACCCTAGACTGTAATGGCCTTGGGATGATAGCATTTAGCATGCTGGGAATGTCAGAGAATGTAGATGGTTTATGAGTTGTGATCCCTTTCCCTGGCAATGGGCTGAGGATGACATATTGTATAGTCAATAGGCAATTGAGTGTTTCTGGATATACCTTTCTAAGATGACAGTTTGCTAACCCACCTATGTGAAAAGGCCACATAAATTATGTACCAGTGGTAATATGGTTATGAGTCCATTTCTGATGTATATATAAATGGTGATTCTATATTATGGTTTTCCTTGAAGTTGTCTCCATCTGGTCTTGTTTTGAGCGTCTCCTGAATAACCCCGGATCTTCTTTTGGAGTTAAAGTTCACAACAAAGTTGCTCTTTTCTCCTTATGTTCCACATTTTTAATTTGTATATGAAAACCATGACGATGCTTCTTGGTTGATTTGTGACTTAGGTTTTTAATCACTCCTCTGCTCCTACTTGATAATTTCATTGTCCCAAGTACTCTGTTCCGAGAAATAGGTGTTAACCTTTTGTGCTGATGACATAAATTGACAGGTTCACAAATCGGGGACCTTTGGGCGGTCACTGGATATTTCAAAATTCAGCAGCTATGATGAGCTGCGCAGTGAACTCGCTCGCATGTTTGGCCTTGAAGGCCAATTGGAGGACCCTCAGAGATCAGGCTGGCAGCTTGTATTTGTAGACCGGGAGAATGATATCCTTCTCCTGGGTGACGACCCTTGGCAGTAAGTGTTGCTTCTCTTTTTTCCATCATAGGTATAGGGTGATGGTAATGTGCGCTTTAAGATTCTTCATTGCTGGCAATTGATTATGGCTTTTTGTTGAATTTTGTGGCAAAATAGGTGCTTTAAAAGGCTTGTCTTAATCTTTTGTATTTTACTTTTCATGGATGTCATGTTTTCTTATTACTTTTGATGGATGTCCAGGCGAGTGAATCTTGATATAACATACGGATTATTGGCTTGGTGAAATATGCTAGGAGCTAGTAACCTTCAGTACGGGTTTTTTATTCTTATTATTGAGTGAGCATCTCTTTTGGAAGTATAGTAGTTCAACCTCTGAGGTGACTATTCAGGCTGGGCGATTGGGTTTGCAATTTGCATTGACAGTTTGTGTGGGATTGTGCTGCGAGCATTCCAGGAATTGTTTCACCAGAAATTGTAAACTAGTGCTTCTGTAATAATTTAGTTGCCGAGCCTTTCATTTGCTAATGGTGAAAGTAATGCCTTTCTCTAGGGAGTTCGTCAACAATGTGTGGTACATCAAGATTCTTTCCCCTCATGAAGTAAAACAACTGGGCAAACGAGGCATCAACCCTGCAAATTCTGTCCCAAGGCAGGCTCTCTGAGCGCATCACTGTATTTGATGAGCATGGTTGGTCGACAGAGTTGACCGATCTGAGCTTTGGGGTAGGCAGATGATGGGGGTCGCTGGACTACTTGAAGCCAAGTCGTTTGGTGTAAGAAACGGACTTGGCTTCTGATAGTGTTTGACCGTGTTGTAGTGGATACCTATGAGAAAAAAGAGTTGTAGTAATATATTGCTTCGAGAGATGTAGTGACGTGGTAAGTCTATCTCAAGTTTGCTTTATAACTGTAAAGTTTAACACCACGGATGATTGAAGAGAATGACATCGACATTCCCGTAATTTATCTGCTGCTATATGCTATTTGTGCCTGTAACTTGTAAGATGGACTCCGGACATTTTCATGAAATGCGAACTAAATTACTCCCTTCGTAGGAGATCCACTGCCTAGCTTTTGTGTGCCGCATTTAAACAGCGGAATTTGCATCCTTATTTTAGCCAAGGGTGCATCAGTTGGCTGATGATATTTACTTCAACATTGTATGACTGGTGACTGGGACTCTGTTCCGAATATTAAATCTTTCTTATCTTGGCTGCTCTCAATAGCGTAGTGCATGTGTTGTGATGTTCAAAGTCATGCAGACAGAACATAAAATCATGTTACTTGCCGACAACTGAAGCACTGTATCTAAGGTCACCGGTCATGCGTGAGCATGGGATCTTGGAAAATAATCAGAGCTTGGAAGTTCCATTCAAGACAAACAACTCCATTAACCAGGCCCATTTAATATTTGTCCAAGCAAATGAGATGTCGGCCTCAAAATGATTCGAGGGGTCCTATAAGGAGAATGGACTCATTCGGTTGAGTCAAAGGCTGGAGGGTTGTTTCCCATTTTAATTAGAAATTTGATGTTTCCTAGCTTAATTTAAGGTTTCCTACTTTTTCTTTTTTCCTTTTTTGGGAGAGAGGGGGGTGGGGTTCAAAATATTTTTCCTAGTTTAGTGTTCTAGTCCCTCTGAAAATAAGAGAACTCTATAATTCGTTGGAACTTGGTCGTGCAATGGAGGAGATTTTAGGTTACCTCTCCTGACAAGCTAGTTTTTCGGGATGAGTTCTTCTGTCAATTGCAACATTAGATTCCCTCTACTGAGCAGCTAGGTTTCTGGGATTAGTTCTTCCACCAATTGCAACGCGTCAACTATAACTGGTTGCCTCTTTCCTTTGCCATTTCGATGACTTGTTTAAGGAGGAATTGTGTCAGAAAGCCTGCATATTAAATTGGAATGGGTTTGGACTCTGTGTCTGAACGACGAGTTAATTAACAAGTTGGTGAGATTAAGTCCAAGGTCAACTCTACGTCACATGAAAAGGTATCAAATAATTGTACAGATCAGTGTAATCGATGTGATCGAGATAAAGTATGCAATGACTGACTAAACAGAGCGAGAGAGAGAGAGAGAGAGAGAGAGGGAGGGAGGGAGGGAGGGAGGGAGGGAGAGATATGATGATGATGATGATGAAGGCTATGTGGGAGACTGCTAAGGAAATTACGTTGCAGAGGATCGTCATGTCATACCAACTCCGTTCTGCAGCTCTTCTCGTTCCAAATCAGTTGGATGGTCTGTATGTGATCGTCACGGGTTCTACCAGTGGCATCGGTTATTACACAGCCAGGTCTCTCTCTCTCTCTCTCTCTCTCTCTCTCAAACTAGAACTCTCCCTGTTGTTGTGCGATTTCAAGAAGGGCCGTTATGATTCTGAAGTAAACCAATGATATTTGAATCAGAGGAGGAAAAGGGGGTCAACTAAAGTAAGAAACAGTAGCATATATGTTTTTTTTAAAGTGAAATCTCAACTTGAATGAACTTGAATGGAAAGGACTGTTAAGGAGGATATCTAATTGCCCGGAAAGGTTTGACAGATCTTTTCTGCAGAGAACTTGCTTTTGCTGGTGCACGTGTGATAATGGCTTGCCGGAGAGTTGATGCAGCAAAGAAGATTGCTGAAAGTTGGAAAGAAGACACAGACGATAGCAAGACTCTGCATGTCGAGGTAAAATAGCAATACTGTGACAGCTATGCGTGTAAGCATCCATGATCAGCATTCAACCACCTTATCACCAAAGTCGGTTTTCATTGCCCAAGTTTAGCACAGGCTTCATCTTGGGTCCTGATGATTAAGTGAGATCAAATTGAACAAAGCTTTCAGTTAATGAAGTTCTCTATTCAGGCGAAAGACGTTTAAGTCAATTTTTAGGGGAGCATTTTGTCATGGACCTACACTGTGGCGGTGGTATAGTTCACGTCTGGTACTTGTCTTCTTGACTGATCCCAGATGGTTTAAAGGACATTTGGACTGGACTTAGGATACTCTTCCAGACATTTAAATCGTTGATTGTCTCTGACTCTAGTCCTAATACAAGAAATGATCCAAATGCAGGTGATGGAACTGGACTTATTGTCCCCTAGCTCAATCAGGCAATTCGCAGCGGAGTGGGATCAAAGTGGAAAGCCTCTTCATATTCTCATTAACAATGCCGGGATTCTTCTCCTGGGAGGTATAATTTCCTGCTGCTGTGTCGCATTGTGTTCTCTTCTACTTTTGGTCATCTACGTATGTGCTCAGTCAGTTCTTATTACGGTGCGTAAAACTTAAAGCAAGAAAAAACACTTAGGGAATGCATATTCTTCTTGGAAATTTTTAACTTTTGATGGCAGAGTCAAGGCAATTTACGGAGGATGGAATCGAGAAGCATATTCAAGTTAACCACATTGGCACCTCACTGCTCACCCTTCTTCTGCTCCCTTCAATGCTCAAAGTCAACTCTGCTCGCATTGTTAATGTCAATTCCGTGGTAACTGTTGTCTGAGATATAAGATCATTTTAAAACTTCGAAAAGAGTTACCTATGAATAAAATCCAGATGGTTTGCTGAACTAATACTAAGCTTAGAGAAAACCTAGGGACATCACTGGGGATCTGTGGAACCCAAGTCCTGGAAAATGGGTGCCGAGGAAGAGCGTAAGTTCAGCAACATGATGTCCTATGGATCAAGCAAACTAGCCCAGGTATATACATAAGCTTGAATCGGTCAATCGCGGAACCAAACAGTCCACTATCAGGCTAAATTAACCCCTACAACATATTTTTAAACATGCAGCTCATGTTTCTAAAGGCTCTAAGCACGAAACTCGTAAGTATGGGAAGGACTTCAGTACTATGTGTAGCTGTGCACCCTGGTATCGTCGAATCAAACTTGGTAATCCGTTGACCCGGTTAGTTTTAGCTTTTTGTTCCATATGAAATTATGAAATGACCAGCGTTGGCTTTTCGATGCTTTTTTGCAGCTGTCAGACGGCAGAATGAGAGGGTTTTGGATGTTGGATCCTTCTGAAGGTAAATCGAACTTGTTTCCTATGCTTATGATTAAAGCATTATGCGCTTTAGGTTTCCTTTTTCTTCTTTCGCACGTGATTGAATTTAGAATGACCATTTCTGAGAATATATAAAGTAGACAATCTAGTAGATTATGGCTACTGAGATGATTCTAAGAGTTGGTAATTAAAAGCCGAAACATTAAAGAGGACATGAACCAGAGATTCAGAAGACATCGTTGACAAAACACATGAAAATAGAGGAAAGAACACAGACGGATGGATCACCATCTGATCCTCTGCCTTCCTGTCAATGTTTGTTGGACGAAAGAAAATTCAGTTTTCTGGGAAAACAGAACAGAGTTACTCCGTTCATTTCTATTCATTACGGAATCAAGTCATAGTCTGCTCAACCAGAAAAAAAGGGAGGGGGAACAAAAAGTTAATGACAGACACGGGCAGTTTTCTGCGGTGTGTCATCCCCAAGAAAGAAGTGCATATCACTCTTTTTTCGGTTAATTTTCATTTGGCCACTGCTTATTAGCAAAATAATATCTTGCTACATATTCTTGTTGGTTAGGGGCGAGAAATGTCGTATTTTGCTCTGTCGGAGCTGATGTACTGCGCAACACCATGGAGAACTTTGCATACTATAGCCAGTGTAAGCCTGGAAGGATGTCAAGCCTTGCAGATGATCCAAAGGAGTGCTTGAGAGTTTGGGATGAAACACTGCGCACTTTGGGTTTCAGTCCCAATGGTTATCTGTCTGAAATTGTTGCAAACAGAAGCTTCTCTTGACCGCTATCAGTTTAATGATCTTTCCTCCGTTCCCTTATGCTGGGCATAGACATGTTGGTTCAACCTTTAGGTGTGAAAATAAGATCAGACGTTCAATATGGTTGGGGGATGAAACGTAGTACAGAGAATTGCAGTACAACTATGATCTGTCGGGCGACTATTAACCTTGGAGACGTGGTGCTCAGCGCTTCTCTTAGTCACTGTCCAGTGTTTTCTTCCTCTTCTTGCATTATCTGCCGCCCATTTAACTTTCCCCACATAATTTATCTACCACTACTAAAGATTGAGTACTGTAGACTATTCTAGAAAACTTGGGGATGGTCCATTTTTCAATGCACATCCGTGATAAATTTTCGTGATACTCCGGGCATGCTTCAAAGCATATTAAACTCGACTTGCGGTAGCACTTCAGTATATATGTCTGTGACTTGGCCCTCGTTTTTGCAATATTTGAGCATTGATAATGCCGCTAGGTTTTGGTGTTAATATGCGAGTATGAGTGGGCTTTTTATGGCAAAGGAACACCAAAGACACAAAGGAAATTCTTATTGAATTTACTTGTGTGTTACAAAGGCTAGAGCGGATGAGCTTTATTGGGGTTGGTCTGTACTTCAGAGAACTGAACAGTAAAGCATATTTGTAGCTCGACTTTGCCGACTTCATCCACCAGATATCTCTGCCATCTCCAGGGACAATGGCTGGTGATCTTTCATCATCTTTTTACCATGAAGTGAGCTAGACATGTAGACTTCTATGGTACCGCAGGGACACGATGTCCTTGTCACATTCCAACGTGAAGCGTCGAAAGCAATTAGATGATAAATCCTTTGTGATTTACGACATTCTTTGTTTTTTGGGGACGAAACTTGACATGTCCTTAATGAAACGTGTCTAAAATAACGGTGGTTGCAATTTACATGACGCTTCGCATTGGAAGGTAATGAAATTACGCAGGACGGCTCTGACACAGGGCGTAGTGGCCTGAGCCATGACTGAAAAACCTACATCTAAGAACTAGGCAGATGGCCAAGATCTGTCAAGAGGGAAAAACAGTCAAAGCTTACGTGTGTATCTGGTAGTCATCTTGGGTATTTGATCAGAAAAAAAAGGACAAAGATGAAAAGGGTTTCATGCCGGTTCTACAATGCCTGATCAAAGCTTCTCAGGAAATCGTATGTCCTGGCCTGGAAAAAGTCAAGGTGCTGAGATGGGAGAGGGAATTCAACGGAACACGCGTTAGGAATGAGAGTTTTTGGAGCTCAGGTCGTCATGGTCAGAAGTAGTACTTTGGACCGCCTGGAAATTATTACGCAGAAAATTCCTACTCTGTTATCGACCCCGTCCACAATGGAAGCGCTCTCATTCGTGCATCCTGTGTTTATGTATATAAAGACCAATGCTCTAATTCTTCTCTCAGCTTCAAACTGAAAGCACATTTGAAGCAAAGCACGCCCGCCAACAAATCAAATGAAAACGAAAGATGATAAACTGCGAGGGGGGTTCAAACTTGTCGCTGTTTATTGCTTTCTCTTTCTGCTTCTGCCGATCGCTGTTGTGACGGCCCAAGCGCAGGGGCGCGTCTCCTATCCCACATCGCTTAGGGGGAATCCTGAGGCTAGTTTATAAGACTTAGGTCCCTCTAACCTATGTGACGTGTTTTAAAGCCTGATGACTTAATGTTCAAAGCGGACAATATTACATAATGGGGCCCAGCTCCCGTTAGTTTTACATACGAAGGCCTTTGGAACCACACAAATGCAGACGCTTTCTTAGTGGAGAAATTACCAACACGATGTTGTTAGGTCCAGTTACTGGTGCAGCCACTACGACAGCTTTTTATACGATTCCGATAACCCCAGGCCTTACATGCAATGCCATTGCATGTCTGGCTATTCCGGTAATCCCTATATGATTGATGGATGCAAAGGTGAGACGACCCAACATTTCTTGTTACGTACGTGTTTGGTTAATTTGCATACCCAAGCTAGTAAGATGCGTTGGAATACAGGCCAGTTCTTCTGGATGTTATCCACCCTTCTTTTCTTGTCAAAGCTTCATCAGCTTAACGTAGTCTAACCACAACAGGTGTGCTTGGTCCATTAAGGAGTAAACTACTTATGCACATATTACCATAGGAAGGGTTGTTTACCGTTTCCAACAGTGTTCTAAGAATGTTGTTTGTGACCTTATTGATTGTTGGCAGATATAAACGAGTGCTTAAATGACACTGCTTGCCCGGAAAAGTGCATGAACGTGCCTGGTTCATATCTCTGTGTAGACGACAACAATAATGATAAGGCGGCCATGATAGGAAAATGGTACTAGCTAGATCATTTGTCAATATAGGTCTAAATTTTTTTGATAAGTCACTACGCTTCTTGATGGATTTTTTCTTTATTGATGGGCCTGAGTTGGCCCGTCCGCCCAAGTTGGGCCCAAAAAGCCCGGCCCATGGGAATAGGACCCGTGGATGGGGGAAGGTATAAAAGGGAGGAGAGAGAGAGAGAAGACACCTCTTGGCATAACAATTCCAACGTACATTCCTTTCCCTCTTTTTTTCTCCCAAATGCTTAAGGCGATGCCGTTTCCCTCTTCAAGCCAAATTGACATCATCGGATCAGAATTTCTTCCTCGATCT
Source organism: Eucalyptus decipiens (assembly GCA_014182575.1). Classification (NCBI taxonomy): domain Eukaryota; kingdom Viridiplantae; phylum Streptophyta; class Magnoliopsida; order Myrtales; family Myrtaceae; genus Eucalyptus; species Eucalyptus decipiens. Next base: position 36,374,465 of record CM024609.1, on the reverse strand, counting down.
TCAGCATTGGTGTTTAATCTGTGGCTAACAAGGTACGCTCGAATCCGTGGTGTGCTTTACGATTGGTGATACGTGTTATTTTCCCGGGCTTCGCTTCCGCATTCGATTTAGGGGTTCGATTTAGTGTCGAATCCGGTTTTCGGGGATCCGTTATTCCCAACATTGGTATCAGAGCCCTAGTTCACGTTTTCCCGACTTGTTTTTGATGTTTTTGATTGATTTTTCGCGAAAGAACTTCGGCCGTACGGATCGGGGCAAAAATCCCGACACCCGAGCGCTGTTCGACCCTTTTTCCGAGTTTTCGTAAGTCGAAAACGAATTTTGAAGGCACTGGGTGAAAGGCGACGTCGAGACGAGTCCGGGGATAGGTCGAACGCCGCCGGGCGACGCCGCATGCACCGGTCGGCGAACCGGCGCGTGCGCGCCGTCGGCGGGCGAACCGGCACGCGCCGGTCCACGGACCGATGCGTGTTGACGTCAGCATGATGTCACCCAATGTTCAGTAACCGCTGGGGTGATGTTATCGATGACGTCAGCAATGACGCCGGTTGGCTGGGCGGTCATCGGCCGGCGACTCGACCCGACCCGAATCGCGACGCCCGGCACGCGCGCGGCACGTGCCGGCTGACATCTGCGTGACGTTAGCACGCGCACGCGCGCGGCACGTGCCGACGGTTCGCCCGAACCGACCCGATGACGATGGCATGCGCGCGGCACATGCCGCTGACGTCCGCGTGACGTCATCCCTCGCACGCTCGCAGCGCGTGCGTCGGTTTGTCCGACGCGGTTCGACCGGCCGACCGGTTCGACCGGTCCGACCCGCTCGCCCGTTGACCGTTGACTGACGACCGTTGACCGTTGACCCGAAAAAAAATAAAAATAAAAAGGAATTTGTTTCTTTTTCATTTATGCCTATGTGGATTATATGTAATCCATTTTTTATTCTACATTTGTTGCATGAATTATGGAAAATTATGTATTTTCTCTTATGTGCATTATGGATTATAAGTGATCCATTTTTTAGTTCTGCATTTGTTGCAGGAACTATGATGCGTCATGCACGGATACCGCAATCCCGAGAACGGACGAGGGAAATGCAAGACTTAAAAGGCTGATGTCAAATTTAGCTAATTATCGGTGGCATGACGGTGATTTAGTATCACATGTGGTCAAGGTCAATCAGATGATACAGGAAATCATCTGGAATTATTATCTTATACCGGATTTTGAGAAGGTGCTGGCTTTGATGAACACTCTTCCACTTGAATGGCAAACAGTGTTAAATCGACTATGGGAGGTCAACATGGTCCTGGGTTATAGAATGTTAGTGGAAGCTTTTGTAAGAGAGTACTATAGGATTGAGTTAGCTAAAACTTCAACCCTTAGATTGAGCGCCACATGGCGCAGAGTAAATGCGCCTTGGTGGCGACATGAAAGCTCTCCAAAAGTTTTTCCATGGTTGACAAATGTGCCTTCAGTTTTTCTCAGATGTTTTGACTGATAGATTAGAAGGGACATTCCCTAATTATTTCTTAGATTAATTATGAGATGTTTTTTGAGTGTAAATATCTCTTTCCATGTTGATATTTCTCTGTATATATTGCTTAGTGTAATGTATAATTGTATTATGTGAAAGCATTGTTATTCCATTGGATGTTAGATATTGTTGCTTCACATCATTATTGCTGGTTCTTTGTGGGTAATTAGTTGTGGGTAGTTATAGAAGTTTTTGTAACTTCATAGAATTTATTTTGCATAAAACAATTATATTAATAATAATTTTTGAGTTAGGATTTTGGAGGATGATTGGAAACGTAGTGACCTTTTGATTCTGAAACCTTACTTAAAATTATTCATTGATATGATGGGTTTGTGCAAATAGGGATGCATAAATGATAGGCATTAATTATTCGTGCATGTATGTCTGATGTGTTCAGACCGATGGTTTCAGCAACTAAGAACACAATTGCTGATATGAACGGCAACAATTGTGAAATATTGAATATGAAGATTCAATATGTGCTGGAAAAACAAGAATCACTAGAAGCTCTTGACCATATTATGAAAGATTTTGAGGGTGTCGTGCGCCACCTTGAGCTAGTAGAGGACTGCCTATCAGCATTTGAGTCGATAATAGATATTTGCTATGCTGGTTCTAGCTCAGAAAGGGCTTTGTGCTCTAAGCGCAAGCGTATTGATTCGTTCAATATGTGGAAATATAAATGATCAAGTCCTTATTGCAAGAAATCAAGAGTTAACCAACACAAGAGAGGAAAACGTCCTCAAGTGAAGAAAATGTCAAGGGTGAGGTGTTACAATTGTGACAAAAAGGGTCATTATGCTCGCGACTGTCGTGAGCCAAAGAAAGTATACACCTCTTGTACATTTGAGAACTTTGCTTATGTGCCAAGTTCTGTATTATTAGCTGAATCCAATCCTTTGTAGATTGTAGATTCATGAGAGACAGACTATGTAAGGAAGAATAGAGGATCCTTCGTGGAATTCCGACGATACCAACTGGAACTATGTGGATCTATGTGGGAAATAACTTCAGAGTTGAAGTTAAAGGGATTGGCACCTGCCAATCGAACATGCGTGATGGACGCACCTTGTTCTTACATGATGTTCTATATGCTCCAGAGATTCGTCGAGATTTAAGTGTCTGTTTTGATGTTGGTTAAGCTTGGTTTTAGTATGAACTTTTATAATAGATGTGTAGATTTGTATTTGGATACAAACTACTATGATTTTGGTCACTTTCTGGATGGTTTTATTGTACTAAATGTTGACTGTGGTGATGTCAATATTTGTTATTCCCTTGTTTCACGTCTTCTACTTAATATGATAATGATGTGATTATGTGGCATGTTAGACTTGGTCACATTGACCAACAACATATGAATAGACTAGCCAATGAGGGCTTGTTGGGCAACATTGAAAAAGTCGATTTGCCAAGATGTGAGCATTGCCTAGTAGGGAAAATGACAAGGAAATCATTTGAAAATGTAAAAGAGCTGAATTTCCTCTGCACTTAATCCATTCTGACGTCTGTGGTTCAATGAATGTGAGAGGAAGGTAAGGGACTGTTTATTTCATCACTTTTGTAGTTGATATACTCGATTCGGATATGTTTATTTGATTTCTCATAAATCTGAAGCATAAGTTGTTTCAAAAAGATTTATGAACTTGGTGGAAAATCAACTAGACAAGAAAATAAGAGTATTAAGATCCGATCGAGGTCGAGGATATCTATCTGATGAGTTCAGAAAATTATGTAATGAAAAAAGAATAGGAAAACAGTTGTCTATTCCATATACTCCTCAACAAAATGGTGTTGTAGAGAGAAGAAACAGAACCCTACTGGAAATGGTTAGGTCCATGATGGCGTATGCTAACTTACCTATTACTTTTTGGAGTGATGCGTTGTTAACTGCTGCCTATGTACTTAACCGGGTGCCTTCCAAATCAGTTGCTTCCACTCCATATAAGTTATGGATAGGTAGAAAATCGGACTTAAGTTTTCTTAAGCCATGGGGTTGTGCTACCTATACTCACGAGTCCTGTCACAAATTTGGGAAATTGGGTCCCAAATGAAATAAGAGTATTTTCATGAGATACTCCGAACACTCGAAAGGGTATGTGTTCTTAGGTGAGCAAGAAAGTGGGAGTATAATTGAATTTGAATCACGGGATGTCACATTCTTAGTGGATGAATTTCCTAAGAAGGGCGAAATAGGTGAAGATTACTCCATATTTGAAACCTTGGATCAAGATAAAGATATTAGTGGAGTTCGTCCAAGTGGGAGTAATATGAGAAGTGATGAATTGAATTCAAATCATTCTCAATTACAACCACATGATGAGATGATATCGTCATTATCTAATCCGAGTGGGAGCATAATGGGAAATGATGTGCTAAGTGTACAATCTCCCAAATGGTGAACGAGTCGCCAAAGTATTCCCCGTCGACGTTTTGACATTGAAAATGAAAACTTTTATGGTTGCTCCACAAGATGAGGATGAGCCAAGAAATATTAATGATGCTCTAAATTGCCCTAGTAAGGAAAAATGGATTCATGCAATGGAAGAGGAAATGGAGTCAATGAAGTCAAACCAATTTTGGGAATTGGTTGATCTTCCAAAAGGACACAAAGCTATTGGGAACAAGTGGGTTCTCAAAATAAAGCGAAAGGCTGATGGCTCGATAGAAAGGCATAAGGCTCGCCTTGTTGCGAAAGGGTATAATCAATAGGAAGGAATTGATTATGAAGAAATATTTTCTCCTGTAGTGAGATTTACCTCAATTCGCATTATTCTAGCAATAGTGGTTAGTATGGATCTTGAGTTACATCAAATGGATGTAAAGACTGCTTTCCTCAATGGAGAATTAGAGAAATAAATATATATGGAACAACCTGCTGGTTTCATAGTGAAAGGCCAAGAAGAAAATGTATGTCGACTTTGGGGGTCGATATATGGCCTTAAGCAGTCATCGAGACAATGGTATATACGTTTTCATAATGCCATAATGGCATATGATTTTACAATGATTGACGAGGATTATTGTGTATATATCAAAAGATCCAAAGATCAATTTGTGATTATATCATTATATGTTGATGATATAGTAATTGTCGGAAGTAATATGGAGTTTGTTAATACTGTGAAGAATTCATTGTCTTCCAACTTTGAGATAAAAGACATGGGTGATGTTATATACATTCTTGGAGTTAAGATTTCAAGATTGTAAACCCATAGATATTCCTATTGCAAAAGGTGAAGGATTGAGCCATAGACTGTGTCCAAGGACTCCACAAGAGAAGGAACAAATGAAACATGTTCCTTATGCTAGTGCTGTAGGAAGCTTTATGTACACTATGATGTGTACAAGACTTGACATATATTTTGCAGTTGGAATGGTGAGTAGATATCAATCCAACCCAGGTCCAGCACATTGGGAGGCCGTTAAGAGAATACTGAGGTATCTAAAGAGAACTGCTGATTATACGCTGAGTTATTAAGGAAAGGATCTGCAACTCTAAGGCTATTCTGATGTTGATTGGGGTGGAGATTTAAATAAAAGGAAATCTTTCTCTGGGTTTGTTTTCTGACCAAATAATGGCATCATATGTTGGAGCAGTAAGAAACAAAAGTGTATAGCCTTGTCCACGATGTAAGTTGAGTTCGTGGCATTATCAACAGCAGTATAAGAAGGTGTTTGGCTTAAGAGATTTTCTGGATCATTTAGGTGTTATTGGAAGTGCTGCAGATTAATTGTTGGTTAACTGTGATAGCCAAGCAGCAAAAGTGTACACCAAATATCCAAAATATCATGGCAAGACCAAACACATAGATACCAAGTATAATCTTGTCAAAGATTTGGTTGCACGAAAGGATGTGAACTTAGAGTACATACTATGCATAGAATGGTAGCAGATCCTATGAGAAAGCCGATACCTAGAGATGTGTTTTGTGGTTATATGAAATCTCTAGGATTGCGTAGAGGATGATGTACTGAATATTATAATTTCCCTAAGTGTTCACAATTTGATGAATTTGTGTTTTCATCATTAATGCCTATGAATCTTTGTTTGATCTTTATGCATCTTAATGCTCAGTGCATTACTTTAAGTTGAGAAGTATGTCGGACAGATATAAGATTAGCACACTCACACGGGTAATCGCCTCTATTTATTGTGTGATAAATAGAGATGAGACTGTTTTTAAGCTTATTATCTAGGTGATAATCGAGAGCTCAAGCTTAAAACACGTATGTCGCCTTAACTGAGTGTTAAGATGAGGACATAATTCTTACGATGTCCGAAAGTAAAATACCCCACATATTTTATTTTATCTGTCTATGATGCCAGATGTGAGTTCTGATGAATTTTGTGAATGAGTAGATACGTGAACTCAAGTTAGACATTGGGTATGTTTGAATTATCATCTGTACGGTATTGAAAAGTGTAGACATACGCTCCATGGGAAATGAGTTAATACCGTAATACGTATTTCATACTACGTATGCATGAGACGACCGTGGCAAAAGTTTGATCTCAACTTCTTATGTCGTGTGAGACTCTTGAGGAAAAGAGTTCCTCAATTTTTAGTCCCCTCATGACTCTTACTTATTCTCAAAATTTCTATTTAGTGTTTGCTATCTTAGGATGTTGCCAATGGTCATGAGTTTGATTCGATCTAATGGGGCATTTCTAGAAAAGCAAGCTGAACTGAAATTGAGAGTTTGAAGGGAAGAGGAAGATCGATTTTAGAGAATCACATTATAGTTTTGTATTCACTGGTTAACCAATTATGACTGTCTTTGGGATAATCATAGTTATGAATACAATATATATATCATTGTTTAAAAGAGATTAAGAGAGATATAAATGTGATCGATCGATCTAGGGTACTGCATACTAAATCTACTCAGGATATGATGCCCATTATGAGCTGCTATATATTCCTAACATATGTATAGCAATGGGCTCTCAAAGTATGCTGGTCGCACGGATTATTCACCGGTATGAATGTTGAAGAGAGGAAAAGAGGATTCTGTTTCAGCCCACCATGTTAAGTGAGAGTCTATGATGGATTTTTCTCTGATGGGGATGAGTAGGGCCTGTCCGCCCATGTTGGTTTTGGACCACTATGTGCGAGTGGGAGATGATGGATTTTTTCTTTATTGATGGGCCTGAGTTGGCCCGTTCGCCCAAGTTGGCCCCAAAAAGCCCGGCCCACGGGAATAGGGCTCGTGGATGGGGGAAGGTATAAAAGGGAGGAGAGAGAGAGAGAAGACACCTCTTGGCATAACAATTCCAACGTACGTTCCTTTCCCTCTCTTTTTCTCCCAAACGCTTAAGGCGACGCCGTTTCCCTCTTCAAGCCAAATTGACATCATCGGATTAGAATTTCTTCCTCGATCTTCAGCATTGGTGTTTAATCTGTGGCTAACAAGGTACGCTCGAATCCGTGGTGTGCTTTACGATCGGTGATACGTGTTATTTTCCCGGGCTTCGCTTCCGCATTCGATTTAGGGGTTCGATTTAGGGTCGAATCCGGTTTTCGGGGATCCGTTATTCCCAACACTTATGTTCCTATATTTCTCCTTAATTCACACACAGCTGTTTTGTATTCTTCTCATTCGAGATGCTAAATGTAATTGAATTGATATTTTTACCGCTCAAATTTAACAGGAAAAGCATGTTAGTTGATCTTAGTTACCTTGAACAAATTAGAGATTTCCGTAAAGCAATCTTTCTCGACTTCTGTCATGAAGGTGTTGGCACTGGTTTTGGAGCCGTACTCTTTGTGGGATTATTGTGGTGGTTCTACAAGTTCACGAAGAGGAGGCATGAAATTAAGCTCAAAGAGAAGTTTTTCAAATGAAACGGCGGTCTTTTGTTACAACAGCGACTATTACAACAGCGACTATCTTATGACGAAGACAATCACATGGAGAAAAGCAAACTGGTCACTTCAAAAGAGTTGGAGAAAGCTACCGATCATTTTAATGAGAATAGGACACTCAGTCAAGGTGGCCAAGGCACTGTCTACAAAGGAATGCTAACAGACGGGAGGATAGTCGCAGTCAAAAGATCAAGAATTGTAGACGAGGGACAAGTCGAACAATTTGTCAACGAGGTTATGATTCTCTCACAAATTAATCATCACAACATTGTCAAATTATTAGGGTGTTGTTTGGAGACTGAGGTTCCACTTCTGGTGTATGAATTTATTCCAAGTGGAACTCTTTATTAGCACTTGCATAATCCAACTGAAGAATTTCCAGTGTCATGGGAAATGCCATTGAGGATTGCGGCCGAAGTTGCCGGAGCTCTTTCCTATATGCACTTCACCGTGGCCATAACCATTTACCATCGAGATGATTCAAATATCCTCTTGGACAGTAAGTATCGGGCCAAAGTAGCAGATTTCGAACATCGAGATTGGTTGCCATCGATCAAACTCACTTGACCACAATGATTAAAGGAACAATGTACTTAGACTACGAGTATATCCAAACAAGCCAATTCATGGACAAGAGCGACGTCTACAGCTTTGGAGTAGTCCTAATCGAGCTATTGACGGGGCAAAAGCCGATCTCTGCAAGGAGGGTTGAAGATGGCAGAAATTTAGCAGTATATTTTATCGAATCTATGGATGAAAACCACCATTTTGACATCGTCAATGCTGGAGTTATAAAGCAAAGTCAAGAGGAAGAGATTCTGGGATTCACAAATTTGGCAAAGAGATGCTTGAACTCGAATTGAAGGAGTCGACCTATCATGAAAGAGGTGGCAATGGAGTTGGAGCAAATAAGAGCACAACATGTCGAACCTTCCACTCTCGAGCAAAATGATCATCCAGTTGACCACATAAGGACTCGATCAATTCGAGCTTGATATGATTTCTCCATGCCAGTGAGGTCCGAAGCTCGGATATCTTCATCGGAGGTCCAATTGCTCATACACAATTTAGAACGATAATGATACATGATCTTAATTACTTGTTACCATCTATGTATTTGTCATGCACGCTAACTATCATCTATAAAAAGATATCATCTTATTTTATCCGTCAAGCATAGTATCAGATGACTTGATAGGCAATCTTGTCTTTCAGGAGATAAGATATTTCTTGGATTTGTACAATGTAAAGATAGGGGAACAATTTATTTGCATTACAGGGCGATGCTGTTTATTTATTCTACAGCATCTTGCCGGTCTCATTCTCATTCTCATTGAAACATGGTCAGCAGAGTAATTTGCATCATCATCATCCATCCCGTACATGCTGTTGTTTGCAGGGTAGTTTGCCCCATCATCCGTCGCGTCTGCAGGGTAGTTTTCAAACTCTGCATCATCATTTATCCGAACATGATGTACAGTTTGCATCACTGTCGTCATCGTCATCCGTTTGGTATTCGTATCATCATAAGTCGTGTCCACGTTGGTAGTTTGCATCCTCATTCGTTAGGTTCAATACTGGTGAAGGCGTCTGACAAGAAATAGACGTTAACACACTAAAGCAATCATCAAAATGGTATCGCCATGCTAACAGTCAAGAGTTGAGTCTAAAAGAATGGCAGGGAAATTTAATAAGAGTGATTTCTGTGCACCCTCTCATGGTGACTGCATTTCTTCTCGAAGCCAGTGGGGTTCGTCCTGAAATCCCTCTAACCTCTTAACGACGACCGCCTCACCATCTCGACTTCTATATACTGCTTTTGCTGGAACACCGCAACTCTCACCTCATCAACGGCCTTAGACATCTTCCCACAATCTTTGGCCCAAACGGGTTATGGGACATCGACCCCGCCGTCACAAAACGAAGGGGCTCTTGGTTGGAGGTGGAGAACTCGCGTGGCTTAGGGAAATGTCTAGGGCTTTCAGTTTAGCCCAGATATGAGTACCTTCGCTAGTTCGAGGATCAGCAGGAAAAGCAGGGCGTCGATGGCAAGGTTGGCGGGTAGATAGAGATGGGACTCTAGAAATGGCGATCTGCAGAGGGAAGAAGGTGGAGGCACTGGGGTGATGAAGAGAAGAAAAGAAAGAGAACGGAAGAAAAGAGAGGAAAGAAATAAAACAAGAAAGAAAAAGGAAAAAAACGTCTTTTAGACGAGAATACCCTAGTTGCAAATAAGTTTTAGCTAATTTCCAAGTTGACACTCTTATTTGAAATTAAAAACTTCAAACTCTTATTTGAGACAAATGTTAACTTTAGATTCTTTTTGAGAGAATATTTTGCTATAAGCCCTTATTTGAGATTCTCTCTAAAAATTATGGTGTTTGGTAAAATTTTACTGTTTCACTTTGAGTCAAATTCTGTATGGGCAAAGCCTAAAGTTCAAAGCAAATACCCTTCGATTATGACTTTGATATGGAAGGTGATAGAGGGTCTAATGATTTTTTTTTTTTTTTTTGGTCTTCCAACCTTACTCTCGTTAAACTATCAAATTTCCAAGGTTTAGTCTTCTTACGATTTGGATAATTTTATGGTTACATCCACTAACTGATGGATTATCTACCCTACACCTAACATTTTTCCTACTAAATGTCTACGTTACTATGTTCATTTCGTGGAAAATGTTTCGTGCAAAACAAATTCATAAAAAATATTTTTCAAATTTTTCAATGTTCGTTTCATGGAAAATAAATTAGCGAGGAAAAATATTTTCCATCAACGGAAAAAAGTCTTTTAATGTAGGAAAAAATATTTTCACTTTTCAAGTTGGGGAAAACATTTTCCTTACTCACTCTTTCTTATCTCACACCCCCGTTAGCCTTTCATCTTTTTTTTTTTTTGGAAAAATTCCAAAAAAGAGCCCAAAGTGTCCTCATTTTCTTAAATAGAGACTTGAAGTAGAGGGTTTGAAGTGCCGTCGCTTTCTCAAATAAGGGTTTAAAGCAAATCTTGTTCCAAATAAGCGCCTAAAGTAATTATATCTGTTTCAAATAAGAATTTGACTATCTGGTGGTCAAGGATATTTTTGTCATTTACCATTCCCCTTCCCCCACCCTCCTCTTTTTTTTCCTTTCCTTTTTTCTAGTTCTTTCTTCTTCATCTTCGCTAGTGGCCAGTTGGCCATTGGTGATGCTCATGGAGGGCTAGGCGAGGGTTGCCTTGGCCCGATTCAGTGAGGGCCATCGATGCTAGCCATAGTTGAGGGACGATCTCACCTGAACGGGGCGACCCTTGCCCTAGGGGGGTCGACCCTCGTTGCCATCCACGAGGTGAGCCCTTGCTAGCCCCAAGGTGGCCAACCTTTACCAGATTACATGAGGGTGGTCTCGCCCGTGGTTGATGAGGGCTCAGCGACGTCACCAATTGCTGGTAAGGGTTTGGTGAGGGTCGACCTCACTTGCGGTCGGTGAGGGCTTGCAGGCCCTAGCTCGCTGCCGATGAGTGCTTGTAGGCCCTCGCCAGCCCTTCCTAGCAGCCATTGGCCGATGTTGGAAAAGAAAAAAGAAAAGAAAATTTTGGACGAAAATGCCCTTGATCGGTTGGAAAATTAAGGCAGCTAGCAATTGGCGACTGGCGAGGTTAAGGTCCTTATTTGAAACAACCATGAGTATGTCAAGTCCTTATTTGAAATAACCAAGGCCAAGTACCATTATTTGAAATAACGTCCACTTTAAATCATTATTTGAGAAAATGAAAACACTTCATGCCCTTTTTTTTGGAATTTTCCCCTTTTTTAAATATTTTTTCATAAATTTCAAATTTTAATTATTATTATTTTTCCTTTTATCTAGTTGCCGGCGACTGGCCATAAGCGATCTCGTTGCTCGCTGGATTGGCAAGCCAAGCCTTTGGCGAGTGGCGAGTTGGCTTGCCAATCTAGCAAGGCTCGAGGTCTCGAGCTTGACGTTTGCTAGGTCGGCGAGCCAAGTGAGTGGAGAGCTAAGGCCTTGCCAGGTTGGCGAGTGGTTAGCTTGAGCTTGCGTTACATCGGTCAATGGCCATCGCCATGACCAATGATCAACTGAAGAAGAAGAAGGAAAAGAAAAAAATAAAAGGAAAAAAAATAAAAATATAAGAAAGAAAAAAAAATCAAAAATTTTAAAAATAAAGATAAAAAGATAGAAAAATAAGTATAGAAAGCGAAATCAAATCGAATTTTTCAAACCAAATGGTGGAAAGTATTTTCTAGTTCATTTTCAAGTTCTAGGCGAATGCTAAAAAATAGTCATTTTTTTGAAAAATGGCGTAGTCAAAAACATTTTTAAAAAGCAGAATAAAACTGAGCCTATAGTGGAATTGGTATGGAGACTCTGGATGATGACTTCCTGAAATAAGACAAAAAGGGACCTCCCTTTATATGCTGATAAAATTTCCTGGCGAGTCAATAACAAGTTGGTGAGGTTAAGCCCAAAGCAGGTCAACTCTGTCACGTGAAGAGGTGTCAAATAATTATAAAGATCAGTGCAATCAATGTGATCGAGGTTAAGTATGCAATGGCTGACTACAATTGTACAGATCAGTGCAATCGATGTGATCGAGATAAAGTATGCAATGACTAACTAGAGAGAGAGAGAGAGGGGGGGGGGGGGTGAGGACTGAGTGAGAGAGAGATGATGATGATGATGATGATGATGAAGGCTATATGGGAGACTGCAAAGGAAATTACGCTGCAGAGGATCGTCATGTCATAGCAACTCCGTTCTGCAGCTCTTCTCATTCCAAATCAGTTGGATGGTCTGTGTGTGATCGTCACGGGCTCTACCAATGGCATTGGTTATCACACAGCCAGGTCTCTCTCTCTCTCTAACTCAGAATTCTGCCTATTGTTGTGCGGTTTCAAAATGAAGGGCCGTATGATTCTGAAGCAAACCAACGATATTTGAATCAGAGGACGAAAAGGGGATTAACTAAAGTAAGAACAGTAGCTTGTATGTTTCTTTAAAATGAAATCTCAACTTGAATGAACGAGGTAATGGAGAGGACTGTTGAGGAGGATATCTAATTGCCCGGATAGGTTTGACGGATGTTTTCTACAAAGAACTTGCTTTTGCCGCTGCACATGTGATAATGGCTTGCCAGAGAGTTGATGGGGCAAAGAAGATTGTGAAAGGTGGAAAGAGACACAGGCGATATCAAGACGCTGCATGTCGAGGTAAAATTGCAAAACTGTGAGTCCTGACAGCTATGCACGTAAGCATCCCTGATCTGCATTCGACCACCTCATCACCAACGTCGGCTTTCGTTACCCAAGTTTAGCACAGGCTTCATCTTGGGTCCTGATGGTTGAATTAGATCAAACTGAGCAAAGCTTTCAGCTAATGAAGTTCTCTGCACTGGCAAAAGACGTTTTAAGTCAATCTTTAAGGAAGCAATTTGTGATGGACCTTCACTGAGCCGGTAGTATGGTTACAATTCGAATAGTCATCTTCTTGACTGATCTCAGATGGTTTAAAGGACATTTGTACTGGATTGGATACTCTTTCCAGACATTTAAATCGTTGATTGTCTCTAACTCTAGTAATAATACGAGAAATGATCCAAATGCAGGTGATGGAACTGGACTTGCTGTCCCTTAGCTCAGTCAGGCAATTCACAGCGAAGTGGGATCAAAGTGGAAAGCCCCTTCATATTCTCCTCAACAATGCCGGGATTCTTCTCCTGGGAGGCATAATTTCCTGCTGTTGTGTTGAATCATGTTCTCTTCTACTTTTGCCCATCTATGTATGCGCGCTCAGTCAGTTCCTTTTTATCATTGCATTGAGCTTAGATCCAGATAAAACACTTACAGAATGCATATTCTTCTTGGACTGTTTACTTTCGATAGCAGAGCCGAGGCAATCTTTGGAGGATGGACTCAAGAAGTATATTTAAGTTAATCACATCGGCACCTTGCTGCTCAACCTTCTTCTGCTCCCCTCAATGCTCAAAGCCAACTCTGCTAGCATCGTTAACGTCAATTCCACGGTAATTGTTGTCTGAGATAAAAAGATCGTTTTGGAACTTCGAAAAGAATTACCTATAAATTAAATCCAGAATGTTTGTTGAACTAATACTAAGCTTCAAGAAAACCTAGGGACATCACTGGGGAGCCGTGGAACTCAAGTCCTGGAAAATCGGTGCCAAGGAAGAGCGTAAGTTCAGCAGCTCGATGTCCTATGGATCAAGCAAATTAGCCCAGGTATGTACCTAAACTTGAATCGGTCAATCGTGGAACAAAACAGTCCACTATGAGTCTAAATTTCCCCCACAACATATTTTTAAACATGCAGCTCATGTTTCTAAAGGTCTAGGCGCCAAACTCATAAGTAAGGCAAAGATTTCAGTACTATGTGTAGCTGCGCACCCTGGTATTGTCGAATCAAACTTGGTAAACCGTCAACCTGGAATTATAGATTTAGCTTTATGTTCCACATGAAATTGTGGAATGACCAGCGTTGGCTTTTTGATACTTTTTCGCGGCTGTCAAATGGCAGGATGAGAGGATTTTGGATGTTGGATCCTTCTGAAGGTAAATAGAAATTGTTTTCTATGTTATGTGTTAGAGAAATCTTTCTGGAATATTTTGAAGCTGACAAAACGTTTCTATCAGTCTAGTCTGAAGATTTGCAGACTCTACTATTTAAAGTCTGAAGATCTCCGGACTGCCAGACTCAAGACTCAAAGTTTATTCTCAGTGGCAGTTTCTAATCCGTTGAAGAAGGGCTATCCAGAACTAAGTGTTTCATTAAGGATTTGGCTTTATCAACTGGAGAAGATCTCTTGGCTGGATATGACATAACGGATTCCTTTATTCGAATCAAGATTGATTGAGGATCCGATGATTGGCGAAGTATTCTTGGAAGGTTCTACTTATGGAAACCAAGATCCTGATTGTATGGGCGAGCATGATTGATGGGCTATCGACATGTTTCTTTAATAGCTCGAATGATCTCCCTAATTGATTCTGTCCAACGGGAATATTGGAATAATTCCTTTAGTAAGTGCCAACGGGTATGATGGCACAAAGGAGTATAAAAGGAAGACGTTCCAGTTGTTCGAGGTGTGCATGATAGAAGAATTCCAAAGTCTGAAACTCTTTGATTATTAGTCAATCCATTTACTGAGCGAAATCTTGTATGCAAAAGAGAGTCTATATTTTGAGATACCTTGAGGAAGTGTGGTAAAATATCTACATTGTGGAATCAAGGGAAAGCATTGCTGTAACATCTCTTTTGTTCATAGTGAAATCCAGCCAGTGGGCTGTCAATGCAGAAGAGTGGACGTAGGCTTGCAATAAGCCGAACCACTATAAATCTTGTGTTTAATTCTCTCTTCCCTACTCTCTGTTTTACTTTGATCATAGTTCGCATTGTTAACTAAAGAAAAGCTTCATGTCTATTGTCTACCTAGTATTGCTTTCATATCTCAAGAATTTATTGATCTAGGTGCTTATACTAGCTATATCAATTGGTATCAGAGCCTGTGTACTCACCTTGTTTGAAGTGTTTTGCTTCAGAGTTAAAGATCCATGACTAGTATGCTAGCTCCAAGGCTGGTGGAAGGGCAAAGCAATACTAGACCACCTTACTTTGATGGAAATGATTACAGATTTGGAAAAACAAGATGAAAACGTTCCTACGATCAACAAATCCTCTGGAATGGGACATTTTAGAAAAATGAATCACTCCTAAAGCTGCATCTGTCTCAGAAAGAGGAAAAGAAACTGTTGAGTCAAGTGAAATGACTTAGGAAGAGATAATCAAGAGACAAGCTCTTGATATAAAAGCAATTTATTCTTTATATTGTGCTTTGTCACCTACTGAATATAACAGAATATCTTCTCGTGTTACAGCAAAAGAAGTCTGGGATAGATTACATATCACTTATGAAGGAACAAATCGAGTGAAAGAAACCAGAATCAATATTCTCCTCGGTCAATACGAAGCCTTCAAAATGAAATCAGGAGAATCTATAACTGACATGTTTAGCCGTTTTACAGAAATCGTGAATGGTCTTGAAAATCAAGGTCAACCAATTTTTGATCCCATGAAGGTAATCAAGCTTCTGCGTGGACTCTCCAAGGATTGGAATCATATAAAGACCTCAATAAGAGAGACACAAAGAATCATGCCATTATTTATCGATGAGTTGGTTGGAACTCTTCGGTCTTATGAAGTGGAGCGTATCAATGAAGACGAAGATCCTAAAGG
Source organism: Eucalyptus decipiens (assembly GCA_014182575.1). Classification (NCBI taxonomy): domain Eukaryota; kingdom Viridiplantae; phylum Streptophyta; class Magnoliopsida; order Myrtales; family Myrtaceae; genus Eucalyptus; species Eucalyptus decipiens. Next base: position 36,358,809 of record CM024609.1, on the reverse strand, counting down.
TAAGAAATCCATTGCATTAAAATCCAATGATGATTCTGATGTCACAGATTCTGAAGACGATATGGACGATGAGGAGCTTGCTCTCATGATAAAAAGATTCAGAAAGTTGAACAGAAAAGGAAGAAGATTCAATCCAAAGAAACAGAGTTTTCAAAAGCAACAAACCAAGTCTGTTGATGATGATGAATCAAATAAAGATGTAGTCTGTTTTGAATGTAAGAAAAAAGGACACATCAGACCCAACTGTCTTCTTCTGAGGAAAAAGAAAGGAAAAGCTGAGAAGTATCGAAAAGCTCTTAAAGCAGAAACCTGGAGTGATACAGAATGTGAAGAAAGTGATGATGATTATGTCAATATATGTCTGATGGCACAATCAGATTCAGAATCAAACTTCGAAACAGACTCAGAGTCAGACAGTGAATTTGAGGTAAGTAACTTTAAAATTCCTGTTAAAGTTTCTAAATACATAAATGAGCTGTGTTTTAGTCTTAAGACATCTCTTAAAAGGATTTCCGAACTCAAAAAGGAAAACTTTGCACTAAAACAACAGGGAAATGTTTTGAAAGAAAAGTTGATAAGTTTAGACATGAATATTTCCACTCTTAAAGAAAGTGAAGACAATCTTTTAAAAGAAAATGCATTTTTAAAAAATGACTTATCAAATGTTTCAAAAAGATTTTCAATAGGATCTGAGAAACTTGAGAAAATTCTTTCAGCACAAAGACCTTATTTCAATAAATCCGGTTTAGGAATGACAGCATAAACCATTCATTTAATTGATTTTCCTAAAGTGAAGGAAAGAATTAAGCAAAGACCTACAAGAGATACTTACAAAAATCATTTCAAAAAGGCTTTTGTAAAATCAGTAGGTCGAAATGCTCTCAGATGTTCAAAGTGCAATAGTGCAGATCATTTTGAAAAAGAGTGTCATATGGTCTGGAAACCTATTAAGAAAGTATGGGCAAATACCGCATATCATACTAACACCAATGGACCCAAGAAAATATGGATACCAAAGAAAAAGCTTGAGTCTCTTTTTTAAATACAGGTCACTATCAAGAAAAAGGTAAAATGGTATCTGGATAGTGGATGCTCAAGACATATGACATGAGATTCAAATTGTTTCATAAAGCTCATTCAAGTAAATGGTAGAAATGTCTCTTTTGGAGGAAACAACAAAGGAAGAATTGTGGGATTTGGAACTATAAAGATTGGAAACCTCACAATAAGCAATGTTTCCCTTGTGGAAGGACTCAACTACAATCCGCGCAAGATCGTCCACCGTGATACTAGTTTCAAAATCAATTTTCAAGGGGGAATATGTTCAGGAATCAGTAAATATTCTACTCAGTCATTCATGGGTCGAAGACATGGAAACATCTACCTCTTGGATGTGAAACCAGATGAATCGCAATGTCTAATCTCAATTCAAGACGAAGCAAGCTTATGGCACAGAAAGCTTGGACACATCAATATGAAGCAGATAGCCAAAATTTTAGTAAAGAAGCTTGTTTGTGTACTACCCAATTTAACTTACCAAAAGTCTGATCTATGCACACCATGCGTATTGGGAAAGCAGGTAAGAAATTCCTTTAAACCAATAAATCAAGTTTCCACTAATCGTGTACTGCAGCTTCTGCATATAGATCTCTTTGGACCAACCAGAACTCAAAGCATTGGAGGTAAGAAATATTGCCTAGTAATTGTGGATGACTACTCTTGATTTACTTGGGTATATTTCTTGGTAAGTAAGTCTGAAACCTTCTCTTATTTTGAAAAGTTTGCTAAAAAGGTTCAAAATGAAAAAGGGTATGTTATAAGAACAGACCATAGAGGTGAATTTGAAAATCATGATTTTACAAAATTCTGTGATGAATCTGGTTTTCAGCATGTGTTCTCCTCTCCATATACTCCAGAGCAAAATTGAGTTGTGGAAAGAAAGAATAGATCTCTTCAAGAAATGGCTAGAACTCTTTTAATTGAAAGTAATATATCTTCACGATTTTGGGCTGAAGCAGTTTCAACATCATGTTATATTATCAACAAATTTTTTCTAAGACCTATTCTGGAAAAAACCTCCTATGAGTTATTCAAAGGAAAGAAGCCTATTATTTCATATTTTCATGTGTTTGGATGCAAATGCTTTATATTGAAAAATGCAAATGATCGAGTTCGTAAGTTTGAAGAAAAATCAGATGAAGGCATCTTCCTTGGATATTTTACCTCAAGCAAAGCCTACAGAGTCTATAACAAGAAGAGTCAATCTGTGGAGGAATCAATGAATGTCAAATTCCAGGATTCTATGTAAAATGAATATATTCAGACTCATCTTGAAGAATATGAATTTGCTCTAGACTCTACAAAGACTAAATCTCAAGAAGCAAACGACTAAAAGACCAAAGAACAAGTGGTTATTGAAGATTCAAATGAAGGAAGTGATCATCAACTCCGACAAATCAACCAAGAATCGGAAGCATAAGTTCAAATCATCCCAAAGATCTCATTATTGACGACATCAATGAAGGAATTCGCACAAGATCCAAAAGGCGCGAAGAGTCTAGTGCTGTGGCTCTTATTTCTAAAATAGAACCCAAAAGCATAGAAGAAGCTTTATCTGATGAAAGCTGGATTGAAGCTATGCAAGAAAAACTCAGACAATTCAACATTAATGATGTCAGGGAGTTGACTCCTAAACCAAAAGGTAAATCTATTATTGGAGCTAAATGGGTTTTCGGGAACAAGATGAACGAGAAAGGAAAAGTTGTAAGAAACAAAGCAAGACTCGTGGCCAAGGGATATACGCAAGAAGAAGGGATAGACTATGACGAGACTTATGCACCAGTAGCAAGGCTAGAAGCAATTCGATTATTACTTGCTTTTACTTGTTATAAGAATTTCAGGTTATTCCAAATGGACGTCAAAAGTGCTTTCCTAAATGGATTTATCCATGAGGAAGTCTATGTGGAACAACTACCTGGGTTTGAAGACCCAAGGAAGCTAGACTCAGTATTCAGACTGAAAAAGGCCTTGTATGGTTTAAAGTAAGCACCTCGAGCTTGGTACGACATGCTAAGTAAAATACAAAATGGTTTTGTCAAAGGTAAAGTAGATACTACTCTTTTGATACAAAAGTTTTTTACTTGTACAAATATATGTTGATGATATTATTTTTGGATCCTCTAATGAAATTTTGTGTAAGAAATTCTCTAAGTCTATGCATGATGAATTTGAAATGAGCATGATGGGAGAACTAACCTTCTTTCTTGGACTTCAAGTGAAACAATTAAAGGAAGGGACTTTTATTCATCAAGAAAAATATGCTAATGATATTGTCAAAAAGTTTGGACTGGAAAATTGCAAAAAAACTGATATACCAATGTCAAGTTCCTTGAAGATAGACAAAGATGAATGAGGAAAGAAAGTTGACCAGAAGCTATACATGAGTATCATCGGTTCACTTCTTTATCTGACTGCTTTTAGACCTGATATTTTGTTTAGTGTTTGCATTTATGCTAGATTTCAAGTAGACCCTAAAGAGTCTCATCTAAGTGCTGCAAAGCGTATTATCAAATACATTGCTTCAACTTCAAGCATCGGCCTTTGGTATCCTAAAAAGGGAGACTTTACTCTTCTTGGATATTCAGACGCAGATCTAGCCGGTTGCAGAGTTGATAGAAAGAGCGCCTCGAGTACCTATCAGTTACTTGGAAGCAGGACAGTGTCTTGGTTTTCAAGAAAGCAAAATACAATAGCTCTTTCTACAACAGAGGCAGAGTATGTAGCTCTTGGAAGTTGTTGTTCACAAATTCTGTAGATAAAACAACAGCTAAGAGACTTTGGAATTGAAGATTCATGCACGGAGATTAACTGTGACAACACCAGTGCAATTAATCTTACCAAAAATCAAATTCTTCACTCAAGAGCAAAGCATATAGAGATTCGACATCACTTCATTAGAGATCACATTCAAAATGGAGAAGTTTCGATTCAGTTTGTTGACTCAAAGAACCAACTGGCGGATATATTCACAAAGCCTTGGAGAAAAATCAATTTGAAATCATCCGTTCCAGACTCAACATCTTAAAGCTTGAAGAAGTTAAAGTCTAGAGACTCTCAGACTCAGACAATCATGGGTCATGACTGTAAGTTATTTTATTTCTTATTAAATCTTGAAAAAGTACGATAATTTATAATTGATTTATGCTATCTTCAATTTCTGAGAAAAGTGCAATTGTATCTTTTCAAAAAGAATTAATTTCTATTTAAAATGGCAGTTATTTGTTTTTTGAAAAAGACAGTTATTGTTAAAAGAGGCATCTTTTCACTTTCCTTTACGACGTTTGGTATTTCCCCTTTCGACTGGGCTATATACAGTCGGTTCCTCTCCACTTAACTTCAAAACCCTAAAAAGCATCGATCTTCCATTCTTGTCTTCCTCCCTTGTTTAATCTTCAAAAAAGTTATCATCTTTCTTAGGAAAGTCAAGTAAGGAATCTTTCAAAGATTAAGAGAGATGTCGTCTTCAAGAAAGTCTTCGAGGATCGCAAGCAAGGGACCACGGCGAATGAGTGAGGGGCCTACTCACTTTGATTTAACCGAAGAAGAGGAGTCACCAAGTCAGCAGCAAAGCCCGCAACATTCTCAACAGCGTCATTCTCCATCAACTAGTCCACATGGTGTGGGTCATCAACAAGAGGAAGAAATCGTTGAAGACGTAGATCCTGTAAGAATTCAAAGGCCATCTTTTATTTATAAGCTTTACCGTGCTTTAAAGAGTACTGGTACTCCATTGAATTACGTCGATGAGTTTCTTAAGGACAAGGGATATGAGAATGAGTACATCTTTTTGCAAAAAATGGAGCATTTGGGAATTGCCCCTAAGGGGTTGGCAGAAGAAGCCCTTGCTAATATCCCAAGTGATCCGCGTGTTGGGGAATTTAATTCGATAGATGGAAATGATGATGACAAATTGTACAACCAATTTCAATCGAGAATGGGTGTTGCGACGAAAATTCGAGGAAAAATGACAGAGTTGTTTAGATCGAAGGAACATAAGGATCTATACTCCAAATTGTTGAAGCGTGGGGTGATAAACCCTAGGAGTGTGGATTTTGATTTCCTGGATGCTGTGAATGTGAACTTGAGGGAAAAGTTCAGTTTTCTTCAATTGGAACATTTCTGTTTTGACACCACAGAGGCCTATACTCAATTAACTGCATATTTCTATTCAAATCTTAGTTTCTTGGATGCGAATATAATATCTTTTAGTGTCCAAGATGAGGATTTTGTGGTTGATATGGATATGCTGGCGGATGTGATTGGGGTTGAGAGAGAAAGATATCAACCCATCAATGTCTCTATTGCTCGTGCTACATTAGAACTTGTTAAAGACAGAAGGACAGAGGGAATGATTTCCTACTCAAGGATGCGTGCGAACAACATTTTGCTTCACAAGATTGTGATCAATTGCCTTAGACCTAAATCAACTTCCAAGACTGATGTTTCAAACTCAGAGGCAAAGTTGATGTACGCCATCAATGCTGGGAATTTTTTTTCTCTTCCTCATGCTATTCTGTTCCACATGCATAGAGCAGTGGTGAAGAACAAGGGCCAATTTCCTTATCTAGGTCTTGTGTCAAAGATATTCAGACATTTGAATATTCAGTCTCCACAAATTCTTTGTGTTCGACTGTGTGACAAAATGGTGGTAGGACTGAAAATGGTGTCCAAAATGCGTCTGAAAGAACTTGACAAGGCGTTGGAGAAATTTAAGGAGAAAACCCCTATCAAAACTCATCAAGTCTCTTCTGCAGCGAAACGAAAAGGGAAGGAGCCCATGGTTGCTCCATCCAAAAAGAGAAGAGCTCTCATCATTGAGGATGAAGATGATGAGGATGACCTCACCATTTCTACTATAGCATTGAAGAAGCTAAGTCGTTCTGTTCCAGAATCAATGGAACGACAGGAGAGAGATGTAGAGGAAGGAGAAGAAGAAGAAAGAGAAAGAGAAAAAGAAGAGAGAGAAGAAGAAAAGAAAGAAGAAGAAGAGAGAGAAGAAGAAGAAGAAAAAGAAGAAGAAGAAGAGAGAGAAGCAGAGGAACAAGAAGAAGAGGAGAAGGAAGAAGAGGAGAGAGAAGCTAAAGAAAAAGAAGCATAGGAGAAAATGTTTTAAGAAGAAGAAGAAAGAGAAAATCAAGAGGAAGGAGAGCATGAGAAACAATCTTCCCCACCTGAAGCCATAGAAACATGGGGAGATAGGGAGCACAGAGGAATATCCTCATATCCTGTTACCAGTGAAGGAGTCAGCCGTTCTCTAGCAGATCCAGAGGATATTCATGCCTCTCAATTTCCTGAGGAAGGACATGATGCTTCATCGCCAAATCTACGTGATTATGCTGATATACTATCGTCTGCCTTTACTCCATCAGATCTTGCCGAAGCCAGTACGTATACTGATAATACAGCAGATTTTCGCAGAATCCTTGATGTTCTCTTGGAAATGCGGGTCAGATTTATGCTTTGGAATGCGAGGTTCAGATTTGAAGAATGCAGGACAAGCTTCTTCCATTTCCTTATCTGATCAGATCCAAGCCCTTGCTCTTCAGATTCAAACCAATGCTAAAGGTGAAGAGGTGGCTCATCTGAGGGAAGATTTGAAAAAGCTGGAAGGCATCGTTCAGTCTATGGGAGATTTCCAGCTTGTTCGCGTTCCCAAGCAAACTTGACTCCATTCTATTCCTATCTCAATCTTTTTTATGATGACAAAATGGGGGAGAGATGCGAGATTTGAACTTTGAACTTAACTTGTTGAATTTTTAGTTTGTCTTTAGTTTGTTTTGATGTTTGACTTGTGTATTTGGATAAGGACTGAATATGGATTTGGATTTGACTGTTGCTTTTATATTAAGTATTATTGATATCTTAGGAATGGCTTTACTCTCATGCAAGATTAACCTATTTTCTGTGGTTGCAGATTCTAGTGTTATCATTAAGCCATTAATCTTTATGAGATATCCATATTTTCTTGAGTAATGTTTTGCAGGTCAAAGTTATTCAAATCTGCAAGAAAGTTTTGTCACCATAAAAAAAGGGGAAGATTGTTGGAGAAATCTTTCTGGAATATTTTGAAGCTGACAAAACGTTTCTATCAGTCTAGTCTGAAGATTTGCAGACTTTACTATTTAAAGTTTGAAGACCTCTGGACTGCCAGACTCAAGACTCAAAGTTTATTCTCAGTGGCAGTTTCTAATCCGTTGAAGAAGGGTTATCCAGAACTAAGTGTTTCATTAAGATTTGGCTTTATCAACTGGAGAAGATCTCTTGGCTGGATATGACATAACGGATTCCTTTATTCGAATCAAGATTGATTGAGGATCCGATGATTGGCGAAGTATTCTTGGAAGGTTCTACTTATGGAAACCAAGATCCTGATTGTATGGGCGAGCATGATTGATGGGCTATCGACATGTTCCTTTAATAGCTCGAATGATCTCCCTAATTGATTCTATCCAACGGGAAGATTGAAAGAATTCATTTGGTAAGTGCCAACGGGTATGATGGCACAAAGGAGTATAAAAGGAAGAAGTTCCAGTTGTTCGAGGTGTGCACGATAGAAGAATTCCAAAGTCTGAAGCTCTTTGATTATTAGTCAATCCATTTACTGAGCGAAATCTTGTACGCAAAAGAGAGTCTATATTTTGAGATACCTTGAGGAAGTGTGGTAGAATATCTACATGTGGAATCAAGGGAAAGCATTGCTGTAACATCTCTTTTGTTCATAGTGAAATCCAGCCAGTGGGCTGTTAGTGCAGAAGAGTGGACGTAGGTTTGCAATAAGCCGAACTACTATAAACCTTGTGTTCAATTCTCTCTTCCTTACTCTCTGTTTTACTATGATCATAGTTTGCATTGTTAACTAAAGAAAAGCTTACTGTCTATTGTCTGCCTAGTATTGCTTTCATATCTTGAGAATTTATTTTTACACCTATTCACCACCCTCTAGGTACTTATACTAGCTATATCATTATGATCATGGCATTATGCGCTTTAGGTCTCCTTTTTCTTCTTTTCTACATTATTAAATTTTTCTTGCTTGAGAATTACCTTTTCTGAGAATATAAAAAGTAGATAATCTAGTGGATTACGGCTGCTGAGATAAATCTAAGAGTTGATCATTAACATATGAAAATTAAAGAGGACATGGACTAGAGATTCAATAGACATTGTCCCCCAAACACATGAAATTAGAGGAACAATTGTCAACACGGAGACGGATGCATCGCCATCTAATCCTCTGCCTTCTTGTCAATGTTATTGGGCGAAAGAAAATTCGGTTTTCTGGGATAACATAATAGAGTTACTCCGTTCATTTCTATTGTAATATTGACATTTGTGGGACCAAATTAAAAAAAAAAAAAAAAGGAAAGAAAAAGAAAGGTTGAAAAGTCGAAGAAAAGGGAAGATAAGGGGATGCTTGGTTCTTAAAGAGACCGAGAGCCTTCGGGAGAAGGAGAGAAAGAAGAGAAGGAAGACGGAGAAGAAGGAAGAGGAATAAAGAAGAGGATTTTATGCCACAGGAACCTTGCCAAGTCGACTTGGCTTCGTATTGTAATGCCCGGTAAGTGCTTGCGCCTCTCGCTTGTTCAATCAAAGTAGTTTCGGACTTATGACTTGAAATTCAGAATTTCTAGAGATTCGTGTAGTGAAGTCCTATTTTTGAATCTTTGGGTAGCGAATATATAGAGAAATGATAGTTTAAGGTGTTGTGAAGCTGTAGGATTTTACGGATGCTTATGATTTGCTTGGAACAAAAGTTCAAAGTTCCTTGTATGCAATTCTGAATGGTAAACTTCGGGCCTGAATTTCAGCTGTTTTTAGTGAGGTTTTGGGTGGCTGAGTTGGGGTTGTTGTAATATATTAAGATGGCTTTCTATAGACTGCATGCTTGCTTGAAATGGATGTATCTGTAGGAGGAAACTATGGCCCGGATAAGTTTAGCGTGCGAGTTGCACATAGGGGACAACAATAGGTTTCCGCTATGAGCGAGTTGTGTTTTGTTAGTGCAAAGGTGTCATTTCATCGACAAATAAGTATAGATTAGTCGAGTTGTTCATTGGAGCAGTGATCTACTTGAATTTTGATATAGTTTTTTCGATTAAATGATAGGAATTTGAGTGCGTCGACTCGAGTAATTACTATAAGCAAATTTCCGATTTTTCCAGATGAGTAGTGCTATCTATTTTAACAATTTATAAACTCATGTGTTCAAAATGATAATGATTTAATATGTTATGATATATGAATGAGTATGGTTGTTGCATAAAATTTGAATTGGACATTTGCTACTTTTTGGTGTTTGTGAATAGTGTAAAAACTAGTTGGTGGAAAAATATATTCTGTTTAAGGAACAGAGTTGAAAAATATTATATATTTTGGGTTCGTGAAACTTTTTTACGAAAAGCTTTTGATTTTGAAATGGTTTATGGAATTTTATAGAGATATCGATTTGTGAAATTCTTTACAAAAGACATTTGATTTGATTTGATTCAGTTTGTAAAAGCAGTTTATGAGACAAGTCTATAAATAATTTGAGAATGTTTTATGAAAAGCATTTCGGCAGATAAGTTGAGTTGCGAAAGTTTTTGGTGATCTATGAAATGAGATATGGATTTGATTTTGTGGATTGTGTGGATGTATACTAGTTTAGAATATTCTTGTGGTCCGTGCATTGGCTAATAATAGGTGGAGACCTAATTAAAGGGAGAATCATAGTTGTTTGTTACATGGTGTTATGTGTGACCATTACTAGATATTTAAGCATGAGTTTGGTTAATAAAGTGGACCATTGATATCTGATATGAGTTTGATCAATGGAGTAGATCATTGACATATGATTGGAGATTTATTTATAGAATGGACCATCGGTATGTGGTTAAATGAGATTTGTTGATGGAATAGACCATGGATGGTTGATTTGTTATTGTGAATTGATATTTTTATTGATTATTACGGAAAAAAGGTTTGTTGATATTATTTATTTTTGATAATTTGCGTATATGGTACTCTATCTTTGAGATTGATAAATGATGACATCGTGTTTGTAAATGTGCATAATAAATGTTCGATTCGCTTAAAATTAAATGCACTACTCACTGAGTTGTGGTTGCTCACCTCTCTATTTTCTAATCTTTTTCAAGTTCTTTAGGTAGTGTTGAGTAGTACGAAAGATATTAACGGGGGCATTTTTGGGAGTTGGACTTTGATAATTTGAGACTGCATCCTTCCGGCGGAAAGACAGCCATGTCATCCCCATACTTGATGGTTTTAGGGTGTGACATCTATTCATTATGGAAATCATAGACTGCTTAACTAGAAAAAAGAAAATGGGAACAAAAAGTTATTGACAGACATGGGCAGTTTTTTGCAATGTGTCTCCCTCAAGAAAGATGTGCATGTCACTCTTTTTTTGGTCAAATTTCATTTGGCCACTGCTTAATAGCAGAATAGTATCTTGCGACATATTCTTGTTGGTTAGGGGCAAGAAACTCCCAATTTTGCTCTGTCGGAGCTGATGTACCATTTAACACCACCGAGAACTTTGCATACTATAGCCAGTGTACGCATGGAAGGATGTCGAGCCTTGCGGATGATACAAAGGAATGCTCGAGAGTTTGGGATGAGACGCTGCACTTTTTGGGTTTTTGTCCCAACGGTTGTCTGTCTGAAATTTACCTACCACAACCAAAGAGTGAGTACTGTATTAAGAATCGACCAGTTTTCAACGCTCATCCATGATTAGTTTTCGCGATACTCCGGCATCCTTCGAAGCGTTTCAAACTCGACTTACAGTAGCGCTTTAGTAAATATGTCTATGACTTGGTCCTCGGTTTTGCAATATTTGAGCCCTGATACCGCTGCTAGTTTTTGGTGTTAACATGCAAGTGTGTGTGGGCTTTTTATAGCAAAGGAACACCAATGTTGTGAAATATGGACAAACGAATTGGATAAAATAGTCGGAATGAAGGAAAGGAAATCAGATACCGGATTTACGTGATTTGGTCCGAATATCGGAACTTACGTTCACGAGGAAAGTAATACAGAATTTTACTATAGAAACAAGCGATACACCGGAGATTACGATCACTCGAGCACTCAAACACGTTTTCGGTGTTTCCCAATCCCAAATTACACTTAAATAATTCACACAGTATTTAGCCCATCATAATTCCTAGTGAAACCTCACTCAAGGAATTAAACAAATTCTACTAACAAGAATTTAACTGATTAAAACACTCGGGTATAATTTACAACGAGAAAATCCCTCACATAAGAGAACTCTTTGCACTCTTCTACAGTCTAGAGATCTCTCTCTCGGCCCCGAAACTTGGCGCCTTTCTTCTCCTTCGCTCCTTTGCCTTTATAGAGAATCCATCTCAATGTTGCATATGTTAAGATAGGCTTCGCGCGGCTTCCTCCTTTTTGACTTGGCATGAGGGAGTCACTCTTCATATGAAAGAAAAGACAAAACAAGACCACCATAATCCATGGACGTGCATGCATGTGCATGCATTAAAGGAGAGAAGAAACTGGACGTATGAGCCTTTCTTTCCTCTTTCTTTGACCCATGCAATGAATGCCATCTTTGCACTTTTCTTCATGCACGCCAACTCCCAAGCTTTCTTGAAGAAGTTCAACTTGAGCACTATTCTCCCTTTGCACTTCAGCCGAATAAAACAAAAGACAGAGCTTCTATATGCATTAAATAAAAGCAGCTATTTTAGGGAAAGCTTTCCCTCTTGCGGCTGCAAGCTTCCTTCTGGCCACATTCTTCATTCTTGAACGAGGAATGTGCTTAGTAATTAATGCACGAACAAACAACGTCAAAAGGCTTTCTCCAAAATTACTCGGTTTAACTTGGACTGTATTTATTTGATCTGCTCAAGCTCGAGACATATTTTAACAACCAAAGACGCAAATAAAATTCTTATTGAAATGCTTGTGTGTTACAAAGGCAAGACTGGATGAGCTTTCTTGGGGTTGCTCTGTACTTCAGAGAACTGAACAGTAAACCCGACTTCACCGACTTAAGCCACCAGATATCTCCTCCATTTGCAGGGATAATGGCTGGTGGTTTTTCATCGTCTTTTTGCCATGAAGTGAGGGAGACATGTAGACTTCTATGGTACCGAAGGGACACACTCTGGCGTAAAGCGTAATAAGCGATTAGATGGTAAATCCTTTGTGATTTACGACATTCTATGTTTTTTGGGGACGAAAATTATCATGTCCTTAATGAGACGTGTCTAAAATAGCAGAGTTTTGCAATTTATGACGCTTTGTATTGGAAAATTATGAACTTACGCAGGACGGCCACTGACAGAGGGCGCCTTGGCCTGAGGCATGACTGAAAAACCGACATCTACGAACTGTGTGGATGGCCGAGACCTGTCGAGAAGTATAAACATTTTTAGCTTAGGAGTGTGTCTAGTATTCACCTTGCGTATTTGTTCAGGAAAAAGAAGGACAGATGAAAATGGTTTCATGCCCAGTCCACGATGCCTGATCAAAGCTTCTCATGGAATCGCATGTCCTGGCTTGGAAAAGGTCAAGGTGCTGAGATGGGAGAGGGAATTCAACGGAGCACGCGTCAGGAATGGAAGTTGTTGGAGATCAGGTCGTCAGGAATGGAAGTTGTTGGAGATCAGGTCGTCATGGTCGGAAGGAAAGCGACTCCGTCAAGTACCCCGACATTGGCTTGGGCTCACGGAAAAGTCAGACTTAGGACCCCCTAGAAATTTTTATGCAGATAATCTCTATCCCGAATCCCAACTGTGGACATAAATTGCTATTTGATTAATGACCAGACGGCGAACCAGCTCGGCGCCCGCATTGACCAGGTACTCAGTGGTGCACTGGAAAACATCATTAAACAATCCGAACCAAAAACTCGTACCGGGAAGGAATCATTACAAATGTCGTCATGCATAGAGTAAGCTAACATCTACAAGTAATCGGCTCCGTCAACATTGGAAGCGCTGACCAATCCTCTATTTATTCTCAGCTTCTACCCATTTGGAGCAAATCATACAAACCAACGAATCGAAAGGAAATGATGATGATCACGATGATACTGCGAATGGCGTTCAAGCTGGTCGCTCTTTATTGCTTTCTCTTTCTGCTGCCGTTGATTGCCGCAGCAGCAGCCTCCGATGAAATAGTAGACCCGCCACCCCCGGTGGCCCTGCCCAACTGCATCGCCACATGTGGCAACTTGACGGTACCATACCCGTTCGGGATCGGGTCCGGCTGCTTCCTGGATGAACTCTATGAAATCGAGTGCCACCGTGGCGGCAACAGCGCCCCTGTTGCCACGCTGAAGAACCTCATGAATGTAACAGTGCTCAACATTTCCCTACCGGTGCCGGACAACTCCGGAGGCCCCGGCGGATTCATTGAGGTCTCTCAGCCAGTCTTCTACTCTGAGCAGAACCTGCCAAACTGCACGGGCAGAGCAGTGAGCGGCAACATCCCGACGTCGTTGAACTTGACGGGGAGTTCCTTCATGTATTCGCAGACAAAGAACGTGTTCGTATCTGGAGGGTGCAACAACCTGGCGTCTATGTTCAACCCCAGCATGATATCAGCAGTCGTTGGCTGCAGGTCGACATGTGCCAACACTGGGAATGCCAGCCAGGACGACTGCTCGAATGGGATTGGTTGCTGCATGAACACGATCCCCTTCGGGCTACAGGCGTATTCGGTGGATTTCAGGACAGAGAATGGTTCACCGACGGGCACCGATGGATCGTGCAGGTAACGTTAAAGCTTTACCGAATTGAAAGTTTTTGTTAAAAAAAAATATTTTGGATTTGTGCGTGCGGAAGCATGTTGGATATTGCGGAAGCGTGTGTATGTGTATGTGAACTATGGCAAGGGAATATGAAAAAATAATTTGAAGGATAAAGGACATGGATATGGGGGAAAATATCTTTATTAGTTGAACAAAGTAGTTTGATAGAAATAGTCATGGTGGAGGATTTTCCCACACAAGGTGGACCTCTCACTCTCGGTGGAGGATTTCCCCTCGCACGTAAGGTGGAGGGTTATTCCCTCACACACATCTCAAATTATAAACTACATGCCTATTTATAGGCAATTACAACCGACTTAGTCACCGCCCTAGACAGCTAATTTCCTTCTTCTCCAAGTACACTTGCTGCCCACGTACTCTTGATCCTTCTTTCTTCATGGTTAAGAGTCAACAATTGTGGGCTTTCTTTCACGTTCACCTTCCTTCTTGCTCTCTTGAAGACTCCAGCAGCCATTATAATAATATTTTAATATGTGCCCATCCTCTTGATCAGCTTGTGGGAGCTTCTTCACGTGTTTCTCATGCACGTAGATTGCATGTAGATTTCTCTAGCTCATTCTAGGTTTCTCTTTGATGCTTGGCTTCTGCAACTCACGTAGTCTTGCTGTCCAGTACCAGAAGCTTCTTCAACATTTGAGGATCTTCAAGTTTATTCTCCATTAAGCTAGTAGCTTCTAGATTTTGTTGAAAATGGATCACCAATTTCCAACACTCCCCCTTGATCCATTTTCGGGATAATCCGGACTTGTGTTATTAAGCCTCGGACGTACCTTGAAATTTTTCTTGTAGTTTGTCCCATGCCTTTTATGTCGTCTTCATTCCACAATCCCTTACATTCTCTTGTCGAACCACTTGCACTTACCTTGGAATGTGCATGTTTTTTCTTCAACGATGTCCCATACGTCTCGGGCCATCAAAATGCTCTTAGTTGTAATTGTTAGCTCGGGCTCTGGCTCTGGCTCTCGTAGGCTCTGGCTCTGGCTCCGACTTTGGTTTTGGCTCTGGCTCCGGCTCTGGCTCTCTTGGCTCTCGCTCGGGCTCTGGCCTTTGATTCTGGCTCTGGCTCCGGCTCTGGCTCTCTTGGCTCTCGCTCGGGCTCTGGCCTTCTTAGTTGAGGATGGTGAGGACAAACGCCCATAACCATCCGATGTGCCTATCTCTGGCTTCACGATTCTTGACACTGGCTCAGTTACGAACCTGGATGCAATCTAGCTCTGATACCATGTTAAAAAAATATTTTGGATTTGTGCGTGCGGAAGCATGTTGGATATTGCGGAAGCGTGTGTATGTGTATGTGAACTATGGCAAGGGAATATGAAAAAATAATTTGAAGGATAAAGGACATGGATATGGGGGAAAATATCTTTATTAGTTGAACAAAGTAGTTTGATAGAAATAGTCATGGTGGAGGATTTTCCCACACAAGGTGGACCTCTCACTCTCGGTGGAGGATTTCCCCTCGCACGTAAGGTGGAGGGTTATTCCCTCACACACATCTCAAATTATAAACTACATGCCTATTTATAGGCAATTACAACCGACTTAGTCACCGCCCTAGACAGCTAATTTCCTTCTTCTCCAAGTACACTTGCTGCCCACGTACTCTTGATCCTTCTTTCTTCATGGTTAAGAGTCAACAATTGTGGGCTTTCTTTCACGTTCACCTTCCTTCTTGCTCTCTTGAAGACTCCAGCAGCCATTATAATAATATTTTAATATGTGCCCATCCTCTTGATCAGCTTGTGGGAGCTTCTTCACGTGTTTCTCATGCACGTAGATTGCATGTAGATTTCTCTAGCTCATTCTAGGTTTCTCTTTGATGCTTGGCTTCTGCAACTCACGTAGTCTTGCTGTCCAGTACCAGAAGCTTCTTCAACATTTGAGGATCTTCAAGTTTATTCTCCATTAAGCTAGTAGCTTCTAGATTTTGTTGAAAATGGATCACCAATTTCCAACACTCCCCCTTGATCCATTTTCGGGATAATCCGGACTTGTGTTATTAAGCCTCGGACGTACCTTGAAATTTTTCTTGTAGTTTGTCCCATGCCTTTTATGTCGTCTTCATTCCACAATCCCTTACATTCTCTTGTCGAACCACTTGCACTTACCTTGGAATGTGCATGTTTTTTTCTTCAACGATGTCCCATACGTCTCGGGCCATCAAAATGCTCTTAGTTGTAATTGTTAGCTCGGGCTCGCTCCGGCTCTCGTAGGCTCTGCTCGGCTCCGACTTTGGTTTTGGCTCGCTCCGGCTCGCTCTCTTGGCTCTCGCTCGGGCTCTGGCCTTTGATTCTGGCTCTGGCTCCGGCTCTGGCTCTCTTGGCTCTCGCTCGGGCTCTGGCCTTCTTAGTTGAGGATGGTGAGGACAAACGCCCATAACCATCCGATGTGCCTATCTCTGGCTTCACGATTCTTGACACCTGGCTCAGTTACGAACCTGGATGCAATCTAGCTCTGATACCATGTTAAAAAAAAATATTTTGGATTTGTGCGTGCGGAAGCATGTTGGATATTGCGGAAGCGTGTGTATGTGTATGTGAACTATGGCAAGGGAATATGAAAAAATAATTTGAAGGATAAAGGACATGGATATGGGGGAAAATATCTTTATTAGTTGAACAAAGTAGTTTGATAGAAATAGTCATGGTGGAGGATTTTCCCACACAAGGTGGACCTCTCACTCTCGGTGGAGGATTTCCCCTCGCACGTAAGGTGGAGGGTTATTCCCTCACACACATCTCAAATTATAAACTACATGCCTATTTATAGGCAATTACAACCGACTTAGTCACCGCCCTAGACAGCTAATTTCCTTCTTCTCCAAGTACACTTGCTGCCCACGTACTCTTGATCCTTCTTTCTTCATGGTTAAGAGTCAACAATTGTGGGCTTTCTTTCACGTTCACCTTCCTTCTTGCTCTCTTGAAGACTCCAGCAGCCATTATAATAATATTTTAATATGTGCCCATCCTCTTGATCAGCTTGTGGGAGCTTCTTCACGTGTTTCTCATGCACGTAGATTGCATGTAGATTTCTCTAGCTCATTCTAGGTTTCTCTTTGATGCTTGGCTTCTGCAACTCACGTAGTCTTGCTGTCCAGTACCAGAAGCTTCTTCAACATTTGAGGATCTTCAAGTTTATTCTCCATTAAGCTAGTAGCTTCTAGATTTTGTTGAAAATGGATCACCAATTTCCAACAGTTTTGAATCTCTGATTTAAGCATACAGTGCCAGTCTGATTATCACACCTTTAAGTGAAAAAATGATCTGAATGTTGAGCCACCCTGCTTGGACTTCGATTTGGGGTCTTTGTGTCTCCAGCGTGAGGTTAGTCAAATTCAGTTGATCCGGAATTAACTTGGTTAAGTTGGAATTTCTACTCAAAAAGAAATTGTTTGTTATATTAGCTGTCATTAAATCAAAATTTGTATTCTAAGACAGACTAGTACATTAGGACTACCCAATCGGGAAATATTATTGTCATCGGGGGTTGAAGTCACCTATCTCATGTTGGTGGTTCATATGAAGACCTTATGGGAAAACTGAGTCAAAATTAATCCCAATGAACCGTCCACACAAATGCAGGTACGCTTTCTTAGTGGATCAGTCGGGGTACGAATTCCGTAGCAACATGACCGATACACGAGCCTTACCATCGCATGTGCCCGTGGCTCTTGAATGGGGTATCTCCGATGAAACGTTTGTCCAAATGCCGATTTCAGATGGTGATTACCAATCCAATCTTCTTAAGCCCGGCTACTGGTGCAGCCACTACGACAACTTTTACTACGGTTCCGATAACCCCAGACCTTACATGCAATGTCGTTGCAGGTCTGGCTTTGCCAGTAATCCCTATATAACGGATGGATGCAAAGGTGGGACAGAGCTGATATTTCTTTTCATTTATATGTTGGATTGATTTGCTTACCCGAACTAGTAAGTTGGATTAGCGTCATTATATATCAGATCTTTTCACTCTACATCGTACTTTTGGAAAACTGTAATTGGACGAGGAACTAAATTAGAATACAGACAGAGAACCAGGAAGAAATTCATTGAACTGTTCTGTCTAGCTCTGCTCTATGTTGTATGCTTTCTTCTTTTGTCTAAGCTCTGTCCATTTCATCCTAATTCATCTCACACGGCATTCATGTAGTCTAACTGCTACATATGTTCTTGGTCTGTTAAGGGATAAATTACCTATGTACATACTACAAGAAAAAGGGTTGTCTATAGCATTTTGACAGTGCTCTAAAAATGTTGTTTGTAACCTTTTTGATTGTTGGCAGATATAAATGAGTGCTTAATCCGAAATGCCACTTACTGCCCGGGGAAGTGCGTGAACCGACCTGGTTCATATGACTGTGTAGACAACAACAATAACGGGGCCATAATAGGTAAATGTTACGCTCTAGATCATTTGTCAATGTAGGTCTAAAAGTTCTGATAATTCACTATACATCACTCCTACATATTTCTCCTTAATTTAAGATGCAACTGTTTTATTTTCTTTTCATTCGAGAGGCTAAATGCTATTGAATCGAGCAGAAGTGTAGTGACTTATCTTCTAATATTCAAATTTAACGGGAAAAATGTGTAAGTTGATCTGAGTTACCTCGAAGAGATTAGAGATTTCCCTAAAGCAATTGTTCTCGACTTTTGTCATGAAGGTGTCGGCAGTGGTCTTGGAGCCGTATTCTTTCTGGGATTATTGTGGTGGTTCTACAAATTCATAAAGAGGCGGCATGAAATCAAGCTTAAAGAGAAGTTCTTCAAATGAAATGGCGGTTTTTTGTTACAACAACAGCTATCTTATGATGAGGGCAGTCATATGGAAAAAAGCAAATTGTTCACTTCCAAAGAGTTAGAGAAAGCTACGGATCATTTTAATGAGAACAGGATACTCGGTCAAGGTGGTCAAGGAACTGTCTACAAGGGAATGTTAACGGATGGAAGGATTGTTGCAGTCAAAAGGTCAAGAATTGTAGATGAAGGACAAGTTGAACAATTTGTCAATGAGGTTATGATTCTCTCACAAATTAATCATCGTAACATCGTCAAATTGTTGGGGTGTTGTTTGGAGACAGAGGTTCCACTTTTGGTGTATGAATTTATTTCAAATGGAACTCTTTATCAGCATTTGCATAATCCAATCAAAGAATTTCCAATGTCATGGGAAATGAGAATGAGGATTGCCACCGAGGTTGCCGGAGCTCTTTCCTATTTGCACTTCACCGCAGCCATACCCATTTACCATCGAGATGTGAAGGCTTCAAATATCCTCTTGGACGACCAGTACCGGGCTAAAGTAGCAGATTTTGGAACTTCGAGATCGATTGCCATCGACCAAACTCACTTGACCACAATGGTCAAAGGAACAATTGGGTACTTAGACCCTGAGTATTTCCAAACGTGCCAATTCACAGACAAGAGCGATGTCTATAGTTTTGGGGTAGTCCTAGTCGAGCTATTAACGGGGCAAAAGCCGATCTCTGCAATGAGGGGGGAAGATGGCAGAAGTTTAGCGGTGTATTTTATCGAGTCAATGGAGGAAAACCGCCTTCTTGACATCGTTGATGCTGGACTGATAAAGGAAAGTCAAGAAGAAGAGATTCTGGGAGTTGCAAATTTGGCAAAGAGATGCTTGAACTCGTATGGAAGGAATCGACCTACCATGAAAGAGGTGGCAATGGAGTTGGAGCGAATAAGAGCACAACATGTCAATCCTTCCACTCTTGAGCAAAATCATCATCCAATTGACCACGTAAGGACTCGATCAATTCGAGCTTGGCATGATTTCTCTATGTCAATGAGGTCCGAAACTCAGACAACTTCATCCGAGTTCCAACTGCTCATTCACAGTTTAGAACGATAAAGATACACGATCTCAATTACCTGTTATTTTACATATGTTTGGCATGCACGCAAACTATCATCTACCAAAAAGTATTATCTTACTATTATCCATTCAGATGATTAGTTAGGCAATCTAGACTTCTACAGACAAGATATTTCGTGCATTTGTGCAATGTAAGGATTTGGGAACACTTTAGTTGCATTACAGGACGATTCTGCTTATTTCATGGTCTGAAGTATTCTTCTATAGCATCTTGCTGGTGAGATTCTCATCAATTCGAATGAAATTTGGTCTTCGTGGAAATGAAGACAGCGGCAACTTAAACGGTGCAACAGATTCTTCTACAACAAGGTCCCCAGGGTAGTTTTCACCATCATCATTATCCGTTGGTTCCGCACGGTACTCTGCATCATCATACATCGGTACATGATATACAATTTGCATCGTTGCGGTGGTTGTCCACTTGGTATTCGCATCATTATGTTTTCATCTGATAGCTTAAACTTTTAGAACAACTAATATAGTCTCACAAACTCTCACAAGATATTAGAGATAGAGATATTGAATTCCACGTGTGTGTGAGACAATGAAAAAAAATGCCAATCGAATTTGAATATTTCACTTGTAATTACATCCACTAAATCTTCTTTGTGGCAACAATGTATCATCTCATGTATTTTTAAGAAGAGAAAGTTTCTACTGGAAATTTCTAGGGGAAATATACATATATATTCCCCTATGTATTATGAGGTCAGTGTAATTTGGGTTCATCGGCTAATACTCCATGTAAAACTCTTGAATTTCAACATAACATCTGAAAATAATTAGGTAAAGCCTGCGAAAATTGTAGATTAAAATTTAAAATTCTAAAAATGATTTGATGTGGAAAAAAATCCATGATTCAATTGTATTTTGAAGTCATCGAATATATTTTTAAAATAGACAATTAAAGAACAAATTAAGGCAAATTGGAAGGTAGGTAACGCAAAAGTATTCGTGATGATCGATAGGAAGAAAAAAACTATAAAGGAAAAAAAGTACAATTCTGTAACGGAGAGGATACAAAAGAAAGAAGAAGAAGAATTATTGGCATAAAGATAATGCATGGATAGAATAGAATATTTAAAAAAAAAAAGAAAAAAAAGAAAAAAAAAGATGGAAAACCGAGTAAAAAGCATGAGAAATTTAATGAAATACAAAGATGTAAAATTGAGAAGTGAAAAGCGTAGCCAAGCTTCCGCTGGGCTACCATTTCTTTATCACTCTATCATGTGCCCAATTATACATAATAATTTTACTATTGCGGGGTTCTATGTGCGTGACTCTTTTTTGAGAATTTATGACAATTTCATATATAAAACACACGTGCCATTGAAGAAAATCAAAATATTCAATTGAACAAGTTACCTTTTACTAACCATTGCATCAAATATATCTTATTGAATAAAGGGGAGCTCGACTTAATGTTGGAATTCCAATCTTACAAACTCTAAAGCAAGAGTTCGGGATCGTTTCTTCTTCTTCTTCTTTTTTGTTTTTTTGACAATTTTTCTGCACATTAATGCTCGAGGTAGTGGGGGTAATTTAATCACATCCATGAAATATTTTAAAATCATAAAATTAGTTGAAATTCTATAGAGGGATAGCAAAAGTTGAATTGAGGCAATATGAAATTAAGTGATCTTGTGAAGTGAAGAACAAGTAATATTTAGTGATCAATGTAAAGTGATTTAGGGATTAATTTTAGGGTGGGTAGTTCTAAATTTGAAACTTAGAACATGCTAGGACTGATTCTAATATTTTAAACCTGAAATCTACTTTGTATATTTTGTAACCGACCCTATCGGTTCTTTTATTATAATGAAGTATTTTCAAAGAATGATGTTAAAATGTTACTTTATACTTTTATTTATTTATTTAAGAATGCCATGTTATATTCTCTATTCAATACTAGAGAGTAGAGAGAGTGTGTGTAAGAAATGAGAGGGGAGAGGCTGTGACTTGAGAAATAAAAAAAGTAGTAAGATTTGGGTTTCCAGAACATATTCCAAACCGCCGTCTCCTCCTCGATGGTTGAGTGGGTTCAGCAATCAGAACAAACACAATAATACAAAGAGTTTTGGCATTCTCGGGAGGATGACTTTCTAGACACATCTCGGCAGCAAATATCTTTGGGGTACGAAGTTGATGGGAAATTCCCATGAAGGGGACCATTTCATTAGTAAGAATGACAGTGGCCTTTTGACTATAGTTATCTCACATCAAGATAACGCAACAGGCTGCGTAACTTAAGGCCTTAAGTTACGCAGCCTGTTGCGCCTTAAGTTATGCAGCCTGTTGCGTTATCGTGGTGTGAGATAACTATAGTCGAAAGGCCACCGTTGCCTTAAGTTACGCAGCCTATTGCGTTATCTTGGTGTGAGATAATTGTAGTCGAAAGGCCACCGTCATTCCTACTAATGACATCGATTTGTCTTAATTGGAAAAATACGACATTGATTTGTCGCCATACTTAGCAAGGAATAGTCATATGAATAATAGATGGATATTCTTGACCGTCATTTCTACTAATGACATTGATTTGTCTTAGTTGGAAAAATACGACATCGGTTTGTCACCATACTTAGCAAGGAATAGTCATACAAATAATAGACGGATATTCATGCAAACTCCATCAATAATTGCATTGACGGACAGAGATCAAGTAGCAGATCCAAGTCGACTAGTTTCGTCGGGTGGGCGGAGGGGGTTGGTGGGGAGAGAAAGAGGTACCTGGATATTTCCTTAATTTAGCAACCCGTGCAAATGCGAATCTTGAACTCAAATCTCAAGTGGCTTCTAACTTAAGTTGCACCGACACGCGACACGTCATTTCTCAAAAATAGAAAATTTCGACACATTGGGACACGTTATATATTAAACGAATATTTTTATTTTTAATTAATTTGATTCAAGTTTATAAATAAGTAATTAATTAAAAAAAGAACCTACAATGAATTTACATTAATCATTCAACATATGGTATTTTTATTTTTTGAAATTACTTTTTAATTTCATTTAATAATCTTTTCAATTAAATAAAAAGTCCCCTTGGGGTCGACCCTTCAATGGTTGAGTGGGTTCAGCAATCAGGACAAACACAATAATACAAAGAGTTTTGGCATTCTCGGGAGGATGACTTTCTAGACACATCTCGGCAGCAAATATCTTCGGGGTATAAAGTTGATGGGAAATTTCCATGATTTTGTCCGTATTAGAATCTCCAAAATCCGCGTATTGGGTGAAGACCTATCTCAAATTTACTTTTCAAATAGTAAAAAGCTTAGATGACTGCACCGGTGCAGTTTCCTTGGGATATATAGGATTTTGAATGGGATTTTTTTGCTAAATCTCACCGCCCTGGATTCTATTAATTTTTTGTATGAGAGTTAAAATTTGCTTTCCAAATTTGCTAGGCAGATTTTAAGTTGTGTCATATGAAATAGATTTTATATCAATATTAATTATTGAATTAAACAAATTTGTTCATTTCTCTCTTCCGTAAAATGCCTGCAATCTTCTACTAATGAAGTTGAATTATTAATTAATCAAATCTTTGGTAGCATGTTGCTTTTAAAATGGTGCTAAAGGCTCAAAATGCATCGTTAATTTACAGTATTTACGGCACCATTAGACTATCATTGTATTTCTTATTATTCTCTCTTTGCTTTAACGGTTTCATGTCACAATTTATTTATTTTTTCCTATTGTTGCAGCAAAAAGGATATCTAACATGATTTTCACACAGCAGAATACAAATTTGCTATCTCAATTCACTAAAAAATATGTCATCTACAAATGGACAATTAACAAGAAATTTTTTGATTTGGTCTTATTCTAAATTACTCTAAATAAGTAATCTACAAATGGACAAATGGACAGATTAGATATCTCAGCATATTTCCTCCTTTTCTTGTTTAGTAATGGACTGATCATTTATTTCTCTATTTAAATTTTTTTTCCCCTTTCTTAGTCAATGACAGCCTTAAGTTATGCAGCCTGTTGCGTTATCTTGGTGTGAGATAATTGTAGACAAAAGGCCACCGTCATTCCTAATAATGACATCGATTTGTCTTAATTGGAAAAATATGACATCGATTTGTCGCAATACATAGCAAGGAATAGTCATACGAATAATAGATGGATATTCTTGACCGTCATTCCTACTAATGACATTGATTTGTCTTAGTTGGAAAAATACGACATCAATTTGTCGCCATACTTTGCTAGGAATAGTCATATGAATAATAGACGGATATTCATGCGAACTCCATCAACAATTGCACTGACGGACAAAGATCGAGTAACAGAGTCAAGTCAACTAGTTTCATCGGGTGCCAACTGCTACAGTGGGGAGAGAGAGACAGATAATTGTAGTCGAGAGGCCACCGTCATTCCTATTAATGAGACATGTTCGTGGTGGAATCTCTTTTTTGGGGACATCTCCTATTTGATGTTGACAAAAGTGCATTTGCCTTTAATCTCTCGAGCAACCCAACGACTTTCACGAGCTGCACAATAGTTGTTGCGAAATCACTATGCTATCAGTCAACACAATCAATAAACTTGTTAGAGAAAAGTTGAGCAACAAAAATTGACCGCATAAAGTAAGCAAGTTTTGATGATTAACAACTTTAGAGTCCAAGTCACCAGAATCAGCCTTGAAGACATGGAGTTTGATATGGTTGGCATCGATCCTTCTATTGCCAATGCATTCCGGAGGATCCTTTTGGCCGAGGTGCATTTATCTGTGTTTCACTTCAAATTCAGAACACATTCTTATCAATTTGTGACTTCAGTTACTCGGCTAGTGTATCCATATGTCACCTTAACTTATATTATTTCAATTATTGAGTCTACTGTCTCTCCAATCACTTTGCCATCGAATAGACACTTCGGCACGTTTTGAGGGATTTTTCTTTGGTGATAGTCGTGTCAGTTTATGCTCTTCACTATTACATTGACAAAAGTTCTTTTGCAGTTTGTTATTTTTATTAACATATTAACAAATGTCTATACTTCTTTTAGCTGTGCACAGCCATTGATGGTCCAATTGAGAGAGAAAGTAAATTCCCTTCTTGTGCCATAGACTTGGTGTAGAAAAGCCAAGCGAGCTACTTGTGTAGAACCTTCAAAACGGTTTCTTTTCTCTCCTCTATTTGCTCCTCTCCATTTATAGAGAGCTAGAGATAATGTCTATCATCTTGTGATTCCGTATATTTCGATTATGTTTTTTTTTTTTTTTTATACAGAAATCCTCCCTATATTTTTAGTAACCATTTGATGTCCATCCTTTTGTTTTGGCAAGAGTTGATCATCCAAGAAAATGCATCACAAAGAGAACAGTTGAGCATTTTGTTGAAATATGCAGAATTCAATTTGTATTAGGGAAAAAATCCTTAGTATTATGCATATCTAGGATTCCCTGAATTTATTTTCAGAATAAGAATACTGGCAAACACATTGATAACAATGACACATACTCATTGGATATTTCTTGGTGAAGCAACACCTGTTTTGAAAATTAACAACTTAAACTCTTAATTAGCATTCCTACAAGTTGCTAAGTTGATTATATGCCAATAAAATATTTATTTATCTCATTTTTCTTGATGTTGGAATATATGAGCGCATATTTTTCTCGGATAACTTTAACTTTTTTTTTGGAAACACCAGGAAGAATTTTTTTTTTTTTTATTTTGTTGATATGGTAATTTTCATTTATTAATAAAATATGCGCTATTATTATTATTATTTTTTTTTTTTTTTGTGGATGATGGATTATTTTTTATGGACACTTTAATTTCATGTATTTGTGAAGAGTACTTCACTATGAGAATTTCTTCAAGACTTCTAGAAGAGACATTTCATGTTGTGAACCCTTCAAAAGTTCATTAAAAAGCTCATTGTAATTCTTAATTCAAATTTTATCCTTATCAAATATAAATTGAACGGACTTGTCATCATAAACTATAAAGGTGATGGGAATTATGTTTGATCATTCAATTTAACATAACATGCCCTTATTACTTTATTACATGCTTGTTCCCGTGCAATTTTCAAATGTATAAATTTGGAGAAATATCTGCTAAGTCAACTATAAGGTATTATGTTATAATAGGTACTGCCATATTGTTAAAAATCTTTCAAAATCACATAATAATCTGCATTAAATTTATATTTACATAATTAATCATTTTGAAACATTTATTTTCAAAATAGGCATAAGAATTAGAAATAAAAAAAAAACTGTTTTGCTAATATTTGATGGTTGCTAATGCGACCATTATGTGAACATGCCATGTGGCTCAATCTTGTACGTGTTTTACCCATAGTAACTAACTTTATCTTCATTGTTATTCTTTTACAAAGGTATAGATAGTTTTGAGGTGATCGAATGAATTGCACAATATAATTTCTAATTGCTATTTCTTTGATTTTTTTTTAAGAACTATTATATAAAGTTTTGCAAATCCGATTTATGTAACGCAATGACAAAGTGCCCTGATTTTTTTCCCATTGTAATTACACCCGCTAATATATATTTTTTTTATGGCAAAAATGTATCATCTTTTTTTTTTTTTATATTTTTTTTTTATAGAAAAGAATATTTGTTGAAAATTCAGGCTTTGAAAGTTGGGAAAAAACAATGTATATACGCCCAAATGTATTATGAGGTCAATTTAGCTTGGGTTGATTGGCTAACATTCCATGTTAAATTCTAATATTAATATAACTTTTGAAAATTATCAGGCAAAGCATGTGAAAATGGTAGTGTGAATTAAAATTTCATAAAATATTTCCATATGGGAAAACATTTAGGATTAAATTCTAGGCCGTCTAGGTTGTTTAGTTGAGGGAGGAGGAAAGAGGAGGATATTCATCGTTGGAAACTACATCAATAAGAGATTATTAAAACCAACTCATGATTGGTTAGCACTATAGTTGAAGTCCCGTGGATGGTACTTTTCAACAAGATGCTCCTCTTGATTAAAGTAAATTGGAAAGTAGGAACGCAAAAAAAATTCCTAATGAGTAATGATCAATAGTAAAAGAATGATATAAAAAGGAAAAGTTCAATTCTATGAAAAAAAGGATAGAAAAGAAGACATTGCATAAAGAGAAAAGGATATAAACTCCACCAATGGTTGCATTAAATAGCAGAGTCAAGTCAATTAGTAGTGGGGAGACCCAACTCTCAGAGAGAGAGAGAGAGAGAGAGAGAGAGAGAGAGAGAGAGAGAGAGATCAATTAGTAGTGCGGAGACCCAACTCTCAGAGAGAGAGAGAGAGAGAGGAATCTTCTTTTCCTAGCAATAGCAAACTGTAGGAGCAGACTGCCAAGGATGAATCGGGAGAAAATGGTCCTAGCAAAGCTGAAACCGGTATCTGAGACGGCATTTGTTATTCTCATGCTTGTTTTAGCAGCTGAAGCAGAATCACCTTCTCAGAGTCTGGCCTTACCGGGCTGTCCAGACGCATGTGGCAATCTCACTAACATTCCCTATCCTTTTGGAATCGGACCCCGCTGCTTATTGACTCCCTTGTACGAGATCGATTGCCAGCGAACCCATAACATCTCTACTTCAGTACTTAAGAATTTCAGTGTGGTGGTGTTAGATATCTCGCTACCACAAAGTCCATCCTCCCCAGGCCTCATTAAGGTCGTGCAGCCGATATTCTACTCCCATCCTAATTGTACGACGAGCCAACAAAACGACCCCCTGGTGGACTTAACAGAGAGTTACGCCAGATTCACTTTCTCCCAGAGTGAAAATATTTTTGTTTCCGGAGGTTGTCACAGCACGGCCTTCATGGTCAGCACTGTGACGCTCTTAGAATGCTCCTCTTCCTGCGAATCCAACTCACTTTGCTTTAATGATACCTTTTGCTGTGCTACTTCGATTCCTGATGGAATCATGGCATACAGTGTAGAATTCAAGAATCTCGATTGCAAAGACATAGCCACAGGGGATGCCGAATGCAGCTACGGCTTCTTGGTCGACAGAACCTGGTTGTATTCCACTGATATATCCAGTTTACTACCACTGGCCGTTCCGGTGGTGCTCGAATGGGGGGTAGCTCCTGACCCTGATCTGCCGTGGATTAGAAACCACACCGACAGCTCCAGCACCTGCGATCTTGACGGGCGGCCTGGTCCTTATTGGCAATGTTCTTGCAGTGAAGGCTATAGTGGGAATTCTTTTCTTCCCCAGGGATGCCAAGGTGAGATTAGAACGTCCACTTCTAATTTATATCTTAGCCTTCATCTTTATCCAAAGCCATGTGAGCTCTAATCCTACGAAAAGCCCGTGAATATAGCTCGAATAATTATATTGTTCAAACCAGGTGATGGATGCTAACAAATTAGTAATACTGAAGAATCCAGACCGAATTTGATTGTTGAATATTTAGTCCGATATCATATATATTGAAACTGCTTGTTGTTTTTGCTTCTTTCTATTTTATGATCCCATCCATTATTTAATATCGAGCAGATATCGATGAGTGCGAAGATCCAAATCTCAGTTGTCGAGGGAAGTGTGTGAATCGACCAGGGTCATACAACTGCATAGACTTTAAGACCATCTCCATAATAGGTACATACACTGCCTGCTCCTTTTTTGTCTATATATTGCAATTTTATTTGCATGAAGGCAAAAAATATTACCATTTCTACTAAATTTAGCGATACTTCCATAATCGGTGCATTCAACTATGCTTTTAACTTAATTGTATTTTCGTAGTCTATGCATTTACCAAATTGATTGTATATTTGTTTCTCAACCATAAATTATGCACGGTATTTTCGAATTCTTTTATTGAGTGAATCTTCCTTTCCGTCTTTCTCTCTTCAAATAATGAAGGCACTTGCTTAAATTAGTGGAAGCTAATTTGTTGACGATGAAGGTGAGATCAGTTCCGCAAAACCATAGAGTATATAAAAACTTTCACAACATTATCCATTAGCAATTCCCTTTGATTCTTTTCGACGCAGTGGGGGGCACGGCTATCGGAGCCATAGTATTACTATTGCTTTGTTTGTGGTTGTACAAATATATCAAAAGAAGGCGGACGGCAAAGCTCAAACAAAAATTCTTCAAACGGAATGGCGGACTTTTGCTACAACAATGCTTATCTTCTATTGAAGACAATCATGTAGAGAAAGGCAAATTATTCGCCTCAACAGAGTTAGACACGGCTACGGACCATTTTAACGAGAATCGAATATTGGGTCGAGGTGGTCAAGGAACTGTTTACAAGGGAATGTTGATGGATGGAATGGTCACTGCGGTCAAGAAATTAAAAGTTGTTGATACCGGACAAATCGAACAGTTTGTCAATGAGATTGTTATTCTCTCTCAAATCAATCACAGAAATGTGGTCAAACTATTAGGATTCTGTTTGGAGAGTGAAATCCCTCTTTTGATATATGAATTTATCCCCAATGGAACTCTCTACCAATATCTTCATGATCCAGCCAGAGAATTTCCTTTCTCGTGGGAGATGCGTCTAAGAATTGCCAATGAAGTTGCTGGGGTTCTCTCGTATTTGCACTTTGCTGTGGCCAAACCGGTGTATCATCGGGATATTAAGTCGTCGAATATCCTTTTAGACGAAAAATATCGAGCGAAAGTGGCGGATTTTGGAGCTTCTAGAACAATTACCATCGATCAAACTCACTTGACCACAATGGTGAGAGGAACCTTTGGATACTTGGACCCGGAGTATTACCAAACAAGTCAATTTACGGATAAGAGCGATGTTTATAGCTTTGGAGTTGTCCTTGTCGAACTACTCACTGGAGAAAAGCCAATTTCTCAACTGAGGGTGGAAGAGGGCCAAAATCTAGCCTCGTACTTCGTCATTTTGATGGAGGAGAACCGCTTATTCGATGTTCTTGATAAGGAGGTATTAGACCATGGCGAACAAGAAGAAATTATTGCTGTGTCTAATTTGGCGAAAAGATGCTTAAACCCTAATGGAAGGTACAGGCCTACAATGAAGGAAGTGGCGATGGAATTGGAGCGAGTACAATCACTACGGAATCCCACAATCGTCTGGCAAACTAAAGAAGAGATCCATCACGTTAGAACTGGATCTATCCATGCTTTGGGTGCGATTCCCATGTTGATGCAATCGGGAGCAGAAGTGGAGCTGACTTCCATGGAGGAGGATCAATCACTCTTATCGCCGAGATGAAGATGCATTCGGTTGTCTTGTCCAAATTTCTGTAATATGAGACATTGCAATCTCTATGTTTGCCTTTGCATGTGAGTTGCAGAATAATGTTGATTATGCTAAGAAGTGCCCAAAAACAATATACTAGATTCATGAACCCTTTTGATTTGCTCTTTGTATTTCTTGTATCAATGATGATTGGGAAAATTGTCTAAAAAGTTTTAAGGCTATTGCTAAACTTATTAATTTTGTCAATTGAGTTTATTCACTGTCTTACATTGGATTGACTCAGTTGACAAAACGTGAAAATATTTAGGACTCAATTGGCAAAGTGAAAACAAGTTTAAGACTGAACTGGTAAAAGGGTAATGGGTCTACTACTTTTTGAATAATTTTCCCATTATATCCTGTTAATTTCTTGTTAGTTTACTTTAGTTTTTCATTGGGATTTACTATTATACCAGAATACCTCTAATTAGTCATTTTAGAAATATTCTATCTTTCTATGTTGTCGTATATGAACGCAAGCGCTTGGAACTTTCTTTGTGGGCACCCTTTTCTAAGCTGACTTGACTATGGCTAATGACAATAATTCTACAAGTCTCCAACATTATCTGTTGGGATAGCAGTCCTCAAGATATGTCAATCAATGATACTTCAATTGGGTCTAATGACCCAAAAAAATGGATCTCGTTTAGTCAATGTCCCCATTCACAAGGGAACTTTCTTTGGCTTGAGCTTCCTAGAAATGTAACTTTCTTTGGCTTGAGCTTCCTAGAAATGTAGTTTTTTTTTTTTTTTTTTTTTTTCATGAGACAACATATAAAATCAACTTTCATAGATTGAATCGAATTGATCTATTTCAACTCGGTCTGATATAGGGCACATATGCCAAGATTAGAAGATTTTTGATGAATTATTTGTAACGTACTTGTTAAAAGTGCAAAATCCTTATCATTTGAACTGTCTGATTAACCTCCAAAAATTCATATGTAAACACAACCATTGACACCTGTCGCGACCTCTTTTTTTTGGGCGCTCGCAATCGGGTACGAGCGCCTAAGGAGGCTAATGGCTCGGCTGAAATTAGTTATGCCCGGACTCTTCCAAGTCTACCAATTCACGACTTTAATAATCTAAATTTTTAACTCCGTAAATTAATTTTAAAATGGAGTCGCCACTAATCGGTTTGGGGTGGGTCGATTAGAAACCCAAGCGAAGCATCAGAAGAAATACTCGCTCCTGCGCAACCAGAGAAATTAGGATCGGGGACTTGATTACACTAGTTAATCACTAATGCCATTTCGGTACCTAGTCTTGTTTAAACCCTAATGTTTTTGGATGTTTGAGGGATTTCCCATGCATTTTTGGGAGGAAAAACATTTTTGAGTCTTTTTCTAATTTTTTGGACACAAGGGATTTTTTTGGATTTTTTGGTATTTTTTTTGGAAAAATACGAGTTTTTTGGCTTTTTCTGAATTTTTTGGGCTTTTTCATGAATTTTTGGCTTTTTTTGGATTTTTGGCATTTTTGGAAAATAAAATATTTTTTAATATTTTTCAAAATATTTTTGGAAAATAAATTATTTTTGATTTTTCTCGATTTTTTAGAAAATAAAACATTTTTCAACATTTTTTTAATATTTTTCGATTTTCTGGAAATTAAAACATTTTTGATTTTTTTAAATAAACCATTTATTTATTATTTATTAGAATAATAAAACCGACCCGGGTCGGATCCGCGGGTTGGGTCCGACCCGGGCCGACGACCCAAACGCGGACGGGCCCGCAACGCGGGCCCAACTCGGATTTTCGCCCTTTTTTTTTTTTAATAATTAAAATAACGCCGTGACCGGGCGTTCGGGGACACCCGGCCCAGCCCGACGACCCGTCTCCACGACTTGCTCCGGCTCGCAACCCGGTTCCTTCGGAACCCTACCCGACCCGGCTTGCAGCCGCCCCCCGGATCGCAAACCCTACCCAATTTTCCGGGTCCGGATCCGCTTTGCAACCCGGAAAATCGCAAACCCTAGGGTTTGCGAATCCGCGGCGCCGGGGAGGAGACCGAAGCGATACGACGGCGACGATGGCCACGGCGGTGACGGCGACGACGATGGGAACCACAACGATGGCGATGATTTTTACCTTTTCTTGAACAGAGGCGATGACAGCGACGACAGGAGTTGATCTACGACGGTGGCGGCCACGGCGAGGGCAGACTAATGGCGACGACCGTGGCGGACGACGACGGCGTCGGTGGGTCCTGGACGGTCAGATCCGACCAGATCCGGCGCCGAGTTACCTTCTCTCTCCCTCGGGCTCGCCCTTCGAGCTCCTCGAAGTCTCTCGGGGACCCCTCCGAGCTCACCACGCCACGGCCGGCCGGAACTCGAGCTCCCCGAAGTCTCTCAGGGGACCCCAAGCCTCGGCTGGCCTCTCTCTCTCTACCTCTGCCTTCGGATCTGGGCTTGCTCGTCCTCGGCTCCCCTTCTGAAGTCTCTCAGCAGGAAGCTCGAAGCTTTGCAGCCTTCGGTCGTTCTCGGCGTGCCTCCCCGACGACGGAAACGGGGGCCTATTTATAGGCGAGGGGGCAGCCGGTGGACGGAGCTTTGACCGCCGGTCCCCGTGCGCCAAGTGGCCTCCGCCAGCCGAACCGGCGTCCCATCCGACGCCAGCTGCCCCCTCCCACGTGGGTCGCCGTCCGCTTGCCTCTCCGGCATCGTGTCCTCTGCGCGTGTGCTGCAGAGGCGCGAGGAAGGAGATGACCGGTGGGGCCGGGCCGAAAGGGGAAATGGGCCGTAAGGGCCCATTCGAGGGCTGCTTTCTTTCTTTTTCTCTTTTGTTTCTTTTCTGTTTTTTTCTTTGTTTATTTATCATCCGAATAAAAAATAAAAACAAAAGTAAAACCTAATTAATTAAAATGAAATTTTAGGCGTCAACAACACCAACCGTTATCTCCGTAGGAACCCCCCCCAAAAAGCCCTATTGATGAACTCTTGCCATCATCGTCTATTTGTCCTCGCCCACAATTCGAACCGCAAAAGCCCGGATACGAGCCCAAGCGCGGGAACATGTCCGTAACCTTCCCTTTGGGCTCGGCTCGGCCCGGCCCGATGCTTCCCCGATGAGCGGTTCGCGATCGTCTGCGGCCAGAGCGCCGCCGTCCCAATTCTCCGGAACCGCCGCTTGCAGGTCCTCAACGTTTCCCTCCCGGCCTACTACTCCATCAACCCCACCGCCGCGTTGGAGTCCACCTACGACCTCCACAATGGCGCGGTCAAAGCCCACCTCCCGGTCGTCCGCCACCAATGCGGTGTCGCCAGGCCGTCTCCTCCTTAACGTGAGCGCGCGCTCCAGCGCTGGCAACTCCTTCGCCGTCGTCGGATGCAACAACCTCGCCGTGACGGCGGAGGCCGTCTCCGCCGTCGTCGGATGCATCCTCCCACTGCGACGGAGGAGGCCTCGGGTGTTAAGAACAAAAGACAGGAAGAAGCTGATTGTATAAATGATGCCAAGAAGTGTACAGAAAGAAGAAGATCTACTGTTAAAAATAAAGAAAGGAAAGAAGAAGGATGATAATACAGATCGAGATATTGCATGAAGAGAGGCTGCGAAGTCTGCTAAACCGTTACTCTGCTCATGCACTCTGTTTTTCCATTTACTCTGTATCTTAGCTGTTGTGACCGGTATTCGGTTAGTCCCCTGCAGTTAGGAAGTTGACTATTTCTTCAACAGCTCTTGTGTAAAACAGATTCATTGAGAGAACCAGAGTAGATATAAGAAGTAAACCTCTCATACTGTAAAGTTCTCAATGAAGTTGAATAAGAGAAGAAATACATTCATCAAATTCTCTCTCTCTCTCTATCTCTCTCTCGATTTCTTCTTCTGTTCATGAAGTTCTTCATGGTATCAGAGCCTTCATCCTGAAGAAATCATCTCAATACTTCATAAAAATAGCTGAATCTACAAAGAGATTGGAATCGGGAATCGAAGCCTCATTGATCTGTGAGTTGATATTCTTCATCTTTCTTCAAATCTCTATCATCAGAAATCGATTTGCTGCATCATATTGCAAAAAAAAAAAAAAAAAAAAACCAGTAGAGGTTGTATTCGAATCAAGTAGTGTTCAAAGATCTGGAAAAAGTAGAATGGCAGCAAGAAGCTTGAGATATCCATTTCCCATTCATGTCAACATCTCGAACTTTGTTACAATCGATTAGCTGAGGATAACTTCCTCCTATGGCAAGCTCAGTTTCATAGGTTTTTAAGAAGCCAAGATCTGTTTGGGTTTGTGAATGGAGAAATTCCACCGCCCGCTAAAACTCTACGGGTAGAAGAAGGAGATCAAACAGTTGATATCCCTAATCCTGACTATAATGATTGGATCAAGACAGATCAACTTGTTTCCTCGTGGATTAGTGGTGCTGTTTCCGAAGACATACTTAGCCTAATAATCGGCTTAAACACAGCTTATGAACTTTGGCATGCCTTGCTTAATCGGTTCACCCAAAAATCTGTGGCAAAGGAGTTTGAACTAAGAGGAAAATTGCAGGCTTGTCAGAAACGTGATAGAGCTTTATCAACGTATCTCAGAGAGTATAAGACAATATGTGATCAATTAAATGCAATAGGTAAACCGATGGATGAAATAACAAAACCGTTTGGTATTTTGGAAGGTTTGGGGTCCGAGTATGAGAGCTTTAGAACAACAATTTATTGTTTAAAGCCTCAACCGGAATATGATGAAGTGATCTCTCATCTAGAGAGGTTTGAATCAAGGCTGCAAAACTATTCCTCAAGCCAGTTCAGCCCAAATCTAGCCTATTATGGTCAAAGGAAGACTGAAGCTATACACAAAGAGGAGTTTAATAGAAATGTTGTACATCAAAATAATAGTCTTGGAAGTTCAAGGGGATATAGTCGTGGAGGAAGAAATATTGGAAGAGGAAGGCCATTCGGTAACAGATACAGAAATTTTGGAAACCCGGAAGAAATATGAACTACGTAACTAATAACTCGAGCTATGAACAGGGAGTCAACACCTTAACCAGGTTAATACCCCCTCTACTTTGAGTCCCGTCGGGGTTCGGACCATATAATGGTTCGGCTCGAGGGTATACGAAGCCAAGATCTATCCATCCTCAAATTTAACTCTCCATAAGGATGTGCAAATGGAGAAAACAACAGCAAACACTCGACTGGAGTGTCAGATCTGCAGAAGACCAGGTCATGATGCATTGCACTGTTGGTATAGATTTGATAATTCTTACCAAGCTGAAGAGATACCGACAGCTCTATCAGCACTTCATATTGAGGAAACTAATGAAAATGAGTGGTATCCTGATACTGGAGCAACAACTCACATTACGGAAAATGCTGGTATTCTCCAAAACTTTTCTAAGAACGCTGGTACTGATACAGTAATGATTGGCAACGGTTCATGTTTACCTGTGAAATATATTGGGAATACAATGCTAACTACTGCTACTACTACCTTGCCTCTAAAAGATGTGTTAATTGTTCTAGCAATTAAGAAGAACCTTCTTTCAGTCTCTAAACTAACCGATGATTATCCCTGTTCTTTTGTCTTTGACAAAATTGGGGTGTACATAAAGGACAGCATCACCAACAT